>CM022537.1:18326713-18882936 GCA_012273795.1 Dendrolimus punctatus
CACAGCTTATGTCCGGTGTGGTTCCTCAACGCGTAGGGCACGAAGGGCGAGCGCCGCCGGTGGCCCGCGGGGCTGCCCTTCGGCGACTGCTCCACGGCGCCCCCGGACTGAAATTAATCAACATTCAGACCATCCCAGAAAACTTTCGACGGCAAAGGGGGAACTTGCGAGTGGTATGAACTATCATGCTCCCAAATTAGGTAAGTTACGATTGTATTATGGGTAATATACAACGGAATACTCTAGGGCCAATCCCGAAGCACAGTAAATAACGAAGAAAATTATTTTCGATAATTTGACATGCCAGGAATCGAACCAGGAACCTCTGAGTTGCAGTGAAGCAGACTGGCAAATGCTTAGCCCGCTGAACCACAAACCTTGAGCGGACATTTTATATTTTGCCACAAGTTCCCACATTACGATATTATCTCACGGAAGAAACAAAATTAAAACATGATAATTGCCCAGTTAATAACATAACTCGTAACACGCTCTTCCAGTACAGGCAATGTCACCGATCGTTACTATTGTAATAGAAAATTTCAAACAAAACTTTCAACCAATGTGTTATTATCTAAAACATAATAACACATTGATTGTGTCACTGATCGCTCACAACAATCCCTGTGAAGAGGTGTGCCGAACTGGTTGTTGACCACAGAGTATTAATTCTCTCTATTGATAATGACATCAACGCTCCATAATCCGTTCCACTAGAGTCCGAAACCGCAGTCGTGAACGTGGTCGTTGTGAGCCTCTGGTGGAACCTATCCTTCGAAAGCACTTTATATTTTATGTATTGTTTTTCAATGCTGGTTAGTAAAAAAATATTATAAATACTTGTAAAATAGGTGAAGGTATATATGTACCTGTTGCGGTGCGTAGTAGTCCGCGGCCCAGTTGGCCTTGACCAGCTGGCAGAGCTCGATCAGCGTGGAGGTGACGTTGGAGTTGAGCACCTCGGCGGAGGCCACCTCCACTTGCACCCGCCCCAGGGACAGCTCGCTGGTCAGCGTGTACTCCCAACTGCTCTCGAACCTGTTGGTAAAACGCTTATTTCAATTGCACTCATAAATTTAAAAAAATAACGCTTATTCGTAGCTTGTGGTGGCCGTAAGGCTACCACAAGTCGTGGTTCTTGGCGACGATTAAAATGTTTGATGATAATGTGTAATCAAACTAATTTCTTGTTTTGGACATCACTGTCCTGGCCACTTTGTATATCAAATGTAAAATTAAGAGTTCACCTCCAGGGTTCGACGATGGGCTCCCACCCTGACAGGATCCTGTTGTAGTAGTCGAGGGTGAGCAGCGCGGCCAGCCGCCCCCCTCCCGCGCCTGCCCTCCTGGGGGAGGCGCCCACAGCGGAGGGGGTGGCGCCCGCCGGGGTGCACACCAGCACCGGGTCTTCCAAGGACTCCTCCACCTTACGCAGATCCTGTCCACGAAGGTGAATACATAAATCATGCTCACAAAGATATATAAAATTCGTTCGCTCTTAGAATACGTTCCCACTTCCTGAACATTAACGACAAAATATTTCATTCTTTTGTCTCTGTATTTATAATTGACCGGTTGCGTCCGCGACTTTGTCCGCGTGGATTTTTTTTCGCGAAACTCTAAAATACCAAAGAAAAATAACCAAGTTACTCTTTATAATAAGAGCTATCTGCGAGTGAAAGTCCCGTTAAAATCGGTTCAGCCATTTCAGAGATTAGCCGGAACATCCAAACAAGACTAAAAAATGTAAACTAACTAATTATTAACTAAATTAGTCTAGCACAAAACTCATACACATTCTTAGAGCGATCGGACTAGTTTTAATGCTTTGTTCCTTTTGGGAAGTTTCAAATAACGCAGTGTTTATTTGTATAAATAAGAAAAAATATAAAATTACCTGTTCCACTTGCAGATCACTCAGCGACACCTCCAGCAGCGGAACGTCCGAGTCCAGGCAATCGTCGATCACGCATAGCGTTATGGACTCTGCGCTCACCTGCAACGTCAGAGCAAAGTTCACTCGTTGAAACGGTGGCCGAGTGCGAGTTGAACTCGTATAGGGTTTTTTTGTACTAGAAAATTTTAAATTGATATTCTTGGTCTTCCTTTCCTTTTCTTGTGAATAACTTGATTCAGAAACCGGTTATATACCTAACCAACTGACATGCCGGCTCGCACCGCACTCACCAAGGTACTACTTTTAAGCAGGCGCTTAGCTGCTAATCGAGCGAGCTACATATTTACAGTTAGCAGGGTGTGGGAGTTGGGATTCTGTCAGGAACATTTAAAGTACCTGCACAGCTTTCAGTGGCCATATGGAGGTGGTCTCCGAAGGCGGTGGCACGGGTTCCACCCTGGGCTGGTTCCTCATCCACTTGGGAGGGTACATCCAGCCCGCGGGGTTGGCCACCGCGCTGGCGCTGGTGCTCGGCTGGGGGTTGGCGGCGGCCGCGTGCGGCGACGGCTGCGACCGCATGTGCACGATGTTCGCGGGCGCGTCGTCTGCCATGACAGATGCCAGTGTGTTACCTAACAGATAAAATATCAAGGTTTAATATCAACTCTTGGCTTCACAATTTTTTTTGCAACCATTTAAAGTCGGTTCAAAAATCTATTTAACTTCGTGGCAAAATGAAAATAAAATAATGTATACATTACAAAAAATAAATGTTACACATTACTTATTAAAAGTCATCGGCCTACCATCCATTTCCGATGCAATCTTAGAAGGTGTTAAAGGAGAAGAAGCAGCGCAACAAACTCCCACATTTATTCACTTTATAATTATTATGTATACAGTCGTGGTCTATTTTCCTCACTTATCAAAATCTCTCTATTCAATTGCCCTGTCACATCCCATCTTAAAGACTGGCAACACGTTTCCTCGCCTTTGGTGTTGCATATCTGGTTTTTAAAAAAATGCGTGCGTATACTTTTACTTCTTACGTGTGTACATACGTAAGAAGTAAAACTTCTTTATGACCTATTTTTCGAAAAATGATCTACTATATGCAACTTTACAGAAATTGGTTAAATAAATAAAGCCCCTACCACGTGGTAGGGGCAAGAAAAAGATAAAGAAGTTTCATTTCAAAAAAACCACTCCTCGATAATCCCTATTAATATTATAAATGCGAAAGTAACTCTGTCCGTCTGTCTGTCTGTCTGTCTGTCTGTTCCGTTTTCACGTAAAAACTACTGGACCGATTTGGCTGAAACTCAGTATATATATATTTTCGATACCGAGGATGAACATAGGGTACTTTTTATCCCGAAAAATGGGATAGTTTCCGGGATAAAATGATATTTGTCTGTTTGTTTGTTATGCTTTTACGGAAAAACTACTGGACCGATTTGGCTGAAATTCGGCACGTATGTAAATTAAATACTGAGGATGGACAAGGGATAATTTTCATTTTGGCCTTTTTTTGGTAATTTTGGCCTATTTGGTCATTTTGGCCTATTTGGTCATTTTGGCCTATTTGGTCATTTTCGCCTATTTGGTCATTTTGGCCTATTTGGTCATTTTGGCCTATTTGGTAAATTTGGCCTATTTGGTGATTTTGGCCTATTTGGTGATTTTGGCCTTTTTGGTCATTTTGGCCTCTTTGGTCATTTTGACCATTTTGATTATTTTGGCCTTTTTGATCGTTTTTGCCTATTCCGTCATTTTAGCCATGTCGGTCACTGTGGTCTTTTGGTCATTTAGACCATTTTGGCCTTTTTGGTCAAGTTTTGTAATTTATTTTGTTGACAGATAGACGGGGGATAGTATATATAATTAGCGATACAAAATGAAGTGAATCTTCCGTGGGCAAATACATAAAAAATGTAATATAATATAACCTGTAGCACTTGCTCTTTAAACAAGAGACACGCACTAGAGGTTAACCCGCGGCGCAGCCGCCGGGTAAACTCTAGTTTGGAATAAACATATCTATCTCAAACATAAGAATGAAAAAATATAATAAAATTAAGTTTACCCGATAGAGCCGCACGAGCCTGAACTGGTAGAGATTGGAGCATCGATGCGAACATGCGCATATCGTGGTAGGACAGCCTCAGGTTTAGGGTACTCATGGCAACCTGGAAGAAAGTCGTATGTGAAAAACATGTTTTATATATGAATCATTTTTTTTTTAATATTCATATCATTTTTGTTACTTTTTTTATTGCTGAATCACAGCAGACAGGCTGACAGGTCCACTGTGATGGAAAGTGGATACCGTCGCCTATAGCCATTAGCACTACCAGAGAAACTGGAACTGGGCCACTGATGACGGAACATAACTCAAAGATGTCATAGCGGCATACTCTGGACCGGGGTGGTAGGCACCCAGTCAAGCAAATGCCCTACCACCTGGCCGTGGGTTATTTTGTCACCTCTTACGACCGGCCGACCCAACGCAGGAATCTTTTCCCGTTCCTGTACGGATAGCATCGCTGAAGGTCAAGGGTAGCCCTTTGAAAGGCGAGAGTGACTCACGTGCAGCACCGTGTGCGCATCGAGGGCGACGTGCACGGCGGCCGGCTCCACGATGGAGAGCGCCGTCTCCTCCTCCAGACCCAGCACGCACGAGAACACCTCCAGCTCGTTCAGCTCGCACGAGACCGGCTTCTGGGCGTCCGCGCACCTGTACGTTATCACCGTGGTGCTCTGCGAATTACATCATTCTATTATTATAGTCAGAACAATATTCAAATGCACTTCTGAAGTTCGTACAGGACATTTCGCAAATCAAAATAGGACAGCGGACCAATCAACCTAGTTACTTTTAATCAAAAGTCACCAAACTCGACACAGAACTATCATAATAGGGATGAAACTTTGCTTTTGGTTTTAAAGTGTATAAAATAAATATAGTACACATAGTTCACGACATTGACAGCTTGTAGCCAAAAAATGACAATATAATTTTGACGTTATTGTTACCTTTCATTCAAGAGCTATATTTAATTCTGGTTCAAAAGGACGCCAGCGCCGTTTCCGTGGGCGCATATAACCAAAAATGTGGCGCTGCGGTCACGCATTTTTGATGCCATCGTTACAATTCACTAATAAAACACAGTGTGGTCATGACAACGCGAATGAATTTTCGCAAACACATGGTACATATTATTTTTTAAATACAGGGATGATAAAAACCGTGAACAATAAGGAACATACTCTTAGTATAACCGCATTGGTGTCCCAGACGGAGGGGTCCTCGACGAGCACCAGCTGCGAGTCGGTGATGTTCAGCTTCAGCTCCATGGAGGGCTCCTCGTCGGGCGGCGCGGCGGCGCCGGCGCCCGAGAGGGGGCTGGCCGCGACGCGCGCCGCAGCCAATACCTCCTCCCTAAATTATCATGTAATATTTAGACAAGAAGAATCTGCACTTTACCAGTATTTAGAGGTGCCTTAACATGAAACATGAAGGGCCTTACTTATAATAATCTCGTTAAGAATGGATTAGCCATCTCTTAAATAAGAGACTCTTCAAGCCCCTAATCAATGGCTGTTTCAAATGAAACTTGCCATCTTGCCTCTTAGCAATCACTTAAACTACCTCTCGATGTTGGTTATTTTTGATAGTCATTTATGAGTTACTTTACCACCACCTCTTATCCTTAAGAGGAGTTTATGGGTAAGATTTTCGTTAATCAGTTGCTGAGCAGGTTCTTAAATTTTAACAAACGATTATAAGTAAAGCCAGAAGTGTATAACTTTCATCTTTTTGACCGACTTGAAAAAGGAGCAGATTCTCGTCGTCTCGTCAGATCGTCTATGTGTTTTTTGTTTGTTACTCGATTTCTCCGTCAATTGTGCACCGATTTTCAAATATTTGTTTATCGAAAGGGTATAGTCACTGTGTTAGCATCTGCTGAGTGAATTGCAAGGCAACGAGAACAACCCTTGTTGACGAGCATCCACACCGAAGAGTGAGATAGTAATATTGTATACGCCTGCAGTGTAGTACAATGTCTACAGGCGTTTAATACATTATTTGTAAATCTATTCATCTATTGCGTAACTAAAGCGTAAATTTTTTTAACAAAAAGTTAGACTGACTTCACACTAAAAACCAATAACAAATATTTAATCGACTTCTTTCTAGTGTCTTAAAGTCGGTGCCAAGTAAAACACAAAAATTTGCACATTTTTGTTATTTTTATGTTTTACTTGACACCGACTTCAAGATATTGCAGAAAGAAGTCGGATAAATATTTTTTTTTGCCGTTAGCTATTTTTGACAGTTATTTAAGAGTTACTTTACGACCTCTTATCCTTAAGAGGATGGGTAAGAAGTTTATGGGTAAGATTTTCACTATTTAAATTTTGAACAATTGCTGAGCGATTGTTTAGAATTTAAGATACGATTATAAGTAAGGCCATTAATCATTTGTGACCGACCGAATCTGTCATAATAAGCTGTGGTAGACTAGTGGTCAACGCACTTGGTGTTTTAAATGTCGTGGCTACAAATCTTGACCGGAAAGCATACATTATTCAGGCAATTTCTGACTTAATATGGATGCTTGTTGTCACGGCGAAGGAAAACATGGTGATGAAACCTGAACATCGAGATAGCCTATGTATCAAACCTGTTAAGCCGCCTTGGACAAGCGTGACAGGTATTGTCCCTTGAAAATTGGGAGACGCGAACCCAGCAGTGGGACGGTTATGTGGTGGTATTATTTGATTAGCACACTCACAGATGTTGTTGGTCCGGGTCCGCGGGAGGAGGGGGCGGCTGCATGATGAACTGGTTGGCTGCCTCCCACCAGTCCAGGACCGCCATCAGCCGCATGTTGTTCACCAGGATCGTATACGCCGAAGAATCCCGCCGTTTCCTATAGCAACCAAAAAAACCCCTTGTTTATGACAAGAGTCCAACAAACTGGCAGACGGCCCACTTGATGGAAAGCGATTACCATCGCTTATAGATATTTGCAATACCAAAGGTGCTACAAATGTGCTGCCGCTCTATAAAGGGAGACTGGAGCCTAGCTACTCTTTCTGCAATATATCTCAAGGTTGCAATGGCGGCATGTTCTAGACCGGGGGTGATAGCCATCCAGGCGGGCAAATACCCTGGAAAATAAGCGTGTATGTATGAAGAGATTAATGAAAGTTTATGAAGCGAAAAGTGTTTGTACCCCTACTCCAAATCTGAAACTTTAATCGATGGGGGGGGGGGGTTAAAAACGCTGCCCCGTTCGCCTATATTTTTACCTTGACCACCATCATCATTTTAGCCATCAGACGCCCACTGATGGACACTTGTGGATCTGTGCCTTTTAACCTATGCGTGACGGGCTGGTGGGCTGGTGGGGTGGTGGGGTGGTGGCTCACCTGGCGTGCACCTCGGCCTGCACGCTGTGCCGGTGCTCGCGCATCGGCTGCACGATGTTCGTGAACACGTTCCCGCGCCGGTTCGCCGGCTCGCTCGCGTAACGCGTGTCGCTCACCAATATTTCCTAAACAACATCGAGACAAATGAGAGCACCAAACAAGGAACCAATAATGACAAAAACAAAGGTATATACATGTATATACGACCAATATGTTATTATTAATATGTTTATTTGTTAGAAACACTTTTACGATTTTTACTACGGCTAAAGACTTCGATCCATAGACTACTAGAAATAGTGAACGTCTAGTTTTTAATGTAGCACCAAAAACAACCCTCTTTACCTCAACCTGTTATAACATGTGGATTCAGATCTACAATAAAATTCACTCAATATAATGACCTGCGAGACCAGGTCGATGTCCTGGCCGAGGTCCGAGTAGGTCTCGACGAGGAGCCGCGACTTGATGAAGTTGACGCAGGCCAGCGAGCGCGCGCCGTGCTCCGGCTGCAGCGCCACGCTCACGTCCAGCAGGTCGAACTTCAGCGAGCTCGTCGTCCACACCTACGCCAAGCGTTCATTCATTATTCCCACACGCGGCACTATCCTTACAAATTATAAAATATGATTTATGTAGGGCCATCGTTTTAAGATATACTGTCATGAAATTGGGTCTTGTAACACAATGGTACTTAAAAAGTAAACACCAGTGGTGCGCCAGAACTAACACACATATCTTTGTTAATGCATAGTCAGTAATGGTGTCTTCCAATTAAGCGTGCTCCGTCCGAAACAAGACAATAGTAACACACAACCTCAGCAAACAGAAAAAAATTACCACTGTATGAATTACAATGTAAACTCTATATAACGACACTGAAGGGACTGTGCATTTTATGGCGTTACAAAGTTGTCGTTAAATGGAGAGAAATCTGTTATTTTTCTCTAACGTCTTTTACAGTAACTTTGTTGTATTGTTTTACTTATTTTATTCATATCTTGCGATATTAAGGCATCTCGGTGATAAAAGAAGAAGTTAGAAATTTCGGGGTGCATGATACCGACAGTCGAGTTTATTAAGAGCTAGGATAGTAAAGCGATAAACGAATGTACACAGCTGCGTATATTTTCCTAATTTTGACAATTTAAAACGCACTTTTTTTTACTTTATTGTTGGCGTTATTGAGAGTGGGTGAAATGCTATATAGAGTGTATCATTGTATGGAAGACGAGCTAAACCACCCAAAGCCAAGTGATTCCGACGCTGAAGGGAGTTTTTCGTTAAATCGAGTGACGTTACATAGAGTTTGCGTTGTATTTCTTTATCAATTCACCTGGTCCGTGGCGCTGTGCGGGTGCGCGTGCAGCTGCGGCTGCGGCGGCGGCACGAGGTCGTCCACGGGCTCGGCGAGGTTGTGCGCGAGCACGCCGCGCACCAGCCGGTACTGCGCCGGGTCCAGCGCGCACTGCAGCGTCGTCAGCGTGCCCTGGATCGTCATGTCCGGCACTGCCAACGGAATACAAAACACCGAAACATGATCTCATTTCAAAGATACTCAGATAAAACGCTTTAACGAATCAACATTGAACTGTTATATTATATGCATTATAGTATTGGTCTGCTAATAATACATTTTACAAAATAAAGAAATACATTTTCAGAAAAAACTGTGATATAGTGCAGCAAATGCACAATGCAGTATTATTTTTCAACTGCTCCTCATATAAAAAGATACGAATTATTTTAATAAACAGACTAGAATTATTTGAGGCAATACATCGAAATAATTATAATAAAATTAATCCAGAAAATAGTTTAACAGTTTTAAACTCCTTCACTCAAATGACTGTATTGGCCATTTCGTAATTATTTATATAATAATTTAATAGAAATATAACAGAACATAGTCATATAAAAAAAACTTAATGCGTGCTTAAATTCATAAGACAGAAATTAAAACCTCATGAGGACGAGTAACGCTAGCCAAACGAGTACTCTCTCTCTTTCTCTCTCTCTCGCTCCCCGAGCGTTAACATAGCCGAGCGTGATGCGTGACGGCTCAGTCTCATTCAATACCCACGAAATAAAGAGCTCGGCGCGCTTAAAGTCCTCACTTGAAATCTGAACACTGTACCATTGTGCGTGGTGCACATGTTGTGCTCGATCTGCAGCGTGAGGTGCGCGGGCGCGTGCAGCAGCGGCGGGCCCACGCGGCGCACGCGCAGCCCCGCGCCCCCGCGCGCCATCCACAGCGACAGCCCCTCCAGACGCACGCTGCGCACGTCCAGCGTCTCGCGGACCCCTGCGCCATTCAACGAGGGATTCATTCACCAACTGACATTATTGTGCCACATTCATGAAAACAAGCGATAGTATTGCTTTGCGAATTGACCTATTTTAAGCATTTCAAACTCTTAACATGTTAACTTCCTATTATAACCAAAATATCTATAAAAGTTCAATCCTTGTTGATATTGATTACAGTAGGAACAAAACTTATATGCGTCCTTGAAGTTCATACGCTTAATTACGTAGAACACAATGGTTAAGTTTATGAGGTGGTACATACAGAGTCGAGAAGGAAAATGTTGCTGTCTTCTTCCATTGCTATTTGGACCCGCATTTCATCTTTTCCGCCCTCACATTGCCAGATTTAATAAATGTTAACACTGAATTGGACCTGTGCAAACTCATGGAGCTAACTTCACTCGAAACGCATTCAAATTTTGCGTGTACTTCACATACCGCAGTTGGGGTCGGTGAGCGTGCTGACGGTGCCCTCGTCGCCGGCCGCCCTGAAGCAGTTGTCGAGGTGCAGCCGGTCGAGGTGCGCGGCGAGCGCGGCGCGCGCGCGCCCCGACACCGGCACCACGATCACGGGCGCGGCGCACGACACGCGCACGCGCACGCGGCTCCCGCGGGCGCCCTCGCCCTCGGCGCCCACGCCCACTGACACCTGACACAGATTATGGCAACGATAATGTGCCGACAAACACATAGATCCGTAGAATATAGATTTGTTGAAAGTCAACTTTGTCAATTCATATTTTCAAAACCGTCGGCATCAAAGCAGGACCTTGTAACCGTATATTTCGATGCAATCTTTTCTATCTTCAAATTTAAAAAAAAAATTAGTTACAAGGTTAAGGTCAACAAGAAATGTGGTAATACGAGAGTGAGATAGCGAATGCTTAACATTTATTATATAGGTACTGGCGACATGGCGAGCTCACCTTGAGCCTGGCCTGCATGATGACCCGCCGCAGCAGGCTGAACTCCCTGGCGAAGGCCTGCAGCTCCAGCACGAACCGCTTCGTGTGCACGTAGCTCACGGGGCCCATCTCGATGCTCAGGCTGCTCTCGTGCCCCGACGACAGCGCCTCCGCGCTGCTCAGCCTGGCGACCGAGCAAAGCAACTCATGTCTGTCCGTTCGTTTTTCACATATTTCACATTGAACGATATATTGTGATACATACATTCGCCAGGTGGCAGGGCATATGCCCGACTGGATGGCTACCACCCCTGGTCTAGAGTGTACCGCCATAACAACCTTGAATTGTGTTATTGTTGCAAATGTCTATAAGCGATGATTACCACTTTCCATCAAATGGGCCGCCTGTCTGCTGAACTCCTGCAGTGTAAAAAAAATACACACTTGGCCAATATTTAAAGAAACTATTTATTTTCAATTGCGACCCACACAATACAAACTTATAAGAAAATATACAAAGAATGAAAGCTGCATTATTAGAAATGAGGTTGGTATTCAGTATTTTGCTATGCTGAAACATGTTCCGACATGCTCTCACCAGGGGTGTATCACCCCATTCAAAGGGATATCCATCATCGATACACCACACAATCAAAGAAATGAAAAAATATTTTTTAAAAATGGAAGCACGTACCTCCGATAGTCAAATGTCAAGGCCTGGTCCCCGTGGGTCCGGAACCGGTCCCTCCATAACGGCGAGTGGGGCGTCAGGTCCGTGAGGAGCAGAGCCCCCAGCCTGCCGCGGATGTGGCGCGTGTGCGCGTGAGGGTCCGCCTTCGCCACCACCAGCACCCGCGAGACGAGGGCGCGGCAGGACTCCCCGCGGCCGGCCACCACCAGCACCGACAGGGACCGTATGGACATCTCCGTCTGGGTCATACCCGTCTCTTGCATGGGACTGTGAGGAGCTACGCACATAAAAAACAAATCTTGACCTGACCACAGGGTTGAAAACACACATGCAATTCAATGTTTAAATAATATAACACATTTAAACTCACCTTCTTGGTGCTGCTCAAATTTCTGCTCTTCAGGCAGGTCATCTCCAGCGACTCCAAAGAAATCGAGCACCGCCACCCAACTGTCGATGCTTACCACCAGGTTCAACGAATTGAACTCCACTTTTGTCAGTTTCGACACCTGTACACCAATTAACATTATAATCACATTTATTTCTATATAGGGAGTTCTTCGTGTCATGAGAAGGGGTTCTTTAATAGCTGGTTTCTATATCTTACTATTCATTGACTTGCCGCACCATCGGTTGAATTTTGACATAAGAAAGATATATGTAGCTTCCGTCTAATTTTAACGGACAGACAGGCAAATAAACGGTCAATAAAACATAGGAAGCGAGCAAAAGAAGGACCTTATAAACTTTCTAAGAGTTCGGTAACGTGTTAACCAACACACCTGGTGTTGCTAACATCCATAGGCGACAATAACCGCTTTCCATCAGTTGGAATGATCACAATGTTTATTAGAAGTATACACACGTAATTCACAATTCTTACGAGTAAAGTCGAATACAATAAAACCAAACGATAGTCGTTATCACATCAATCGCGCAAAGTTCGTCGTTATAAGATACTCGCTCCAAAATTGCACGTAACGCTTCGTTCGCAGTCAGAACACGACTGGCACATTTCCCTCGTCCATTTTATTTGGATTAAACATGGCCTCCTAGCAACATGTCGCCCACTGGTTCTTGAACTTATTAAATGGTCCAATTAATGACTGCCAAAAATTTTCACGAAATACCAACAGAGGAAAGAAGGTTTTATGACGTCTAACGGATTAGCGCGAACAATAGATCACTCAAATTCAAAGGGGTAATAAATAACTTGGGGCTCGCAACAATATTATATTTACAAGTTTTTGAGATTGGACATTTTTGATAATACAGACAGACGACCTATCTTATCGTATTTACATAGCATAACGTCCATGCATTGGTCGTGGTCTTTACCTATGCTAAATTATACATCAATAAATTGATGGTGGTGAAACATGGTCATTATAATAATTTTATGTGTATAGTTAATATTGCTATGTAATATGTATTTACTCAGAACAAAATTCCCACCCACCTTATCATACTTGTCCTCAAAATGCGGATGCCTCGGATCCCTGGTGTGCACAGACAGCCAAACCAGGTTGTCCTCCCCGGAGAGAGACTCCTCCTGGCTGGCGGCGTCGGCCGGCGGCCCGCCCTCGGGGGAGCAGGGAGGGGTCACGCCGCATTTGCTGTCTCGTTTCGAGCGTCGTTCTTCGCTCTGTTACATGTCACAAACTGATCGATATGTGGTAGAGTGGGTGAGTGTTGGCGCCCTCTCCACAATTAATAATCTTCTCCATCATAATAAAAAAGTAAGAAGTGACAGATAACTTACATGTCTACAATTGGGTGAGTTTTTGCCAGTTTTTATACAACGAAACATAAGGCAAACACTTGAATGGCTTTAGAAAAAAAAATATGTAAGGAGTTATACATGCTTATAATTTGTAATATTCGAGGGTTGCTCTCAATTTCCACCTACTCATCAGATCCTGACTTGGTGTCAATAGTTCCACCTCGGGGGTTTGTTTAAGTTTTCGAATGAAAAAGAAGAAAATTGATCCGCAATTGACAGAGAAATTGCGTAAGAAACATAAAGTTGAGAATCTTCTCCTTTCTAAAGTCGGTTAAAAATAACAATTCACACATTTCAATTTGAGTTTAATTTAACAGATGTGGTTTTTCATACCCGTTTAGCGATAACATTGAGTTGCGAGGGCAACGACGGGGAGCACCCCTTCATGTGGTGGAGGGAGCCCACGCTGGAGATGTCGTCGAGGGGGTACTCGGTGACGAAGTCCGGGCAGGACTTGGAGACGAAGACCGCCTTCGGCGGCACTTGCGGAGTGTGCGAAACCATCAGCAGCCGGTGCTTGGAGTCGCGTTCCTTCGTCAGATCCTCCATCGTTATTGAGTGGAGAGACACCTGTTGCAATATAATGAGGAAGCTTAGAAGTATATCAATATATTTTTGATAGGAAACCTACATGAATACTGGGCACAATCAAGCTATATTATTTTAGTTTTAATAACAATGCCAGTTACCATTGAGCCTTGAACACATAGCATATAGTCAAAGTATAATTATCTTCAAATGTGACTTGTTATTTATTCGAAATATACACCAGCCACCACAAGCCATTAGAATTGTGGTCCTTAGAAACGGATATAAACAAGCGATCTGTGGATATTTACGTATTAATTTTTTGGACATACACAAAACAAATTCTACATACAGCCCACTAGTTTTATACACTTTTTAACAAGTCTAGGATAAACAAAATTCAATCTTCCCTTAATAATATTTTTTATTTATAACAAATAATACGATACGGTCACTAAAAGCACATGCTTCTTACATCGACTTGGGGCGCGCTCCTCTTAGAGCTCACAGCGCTCCAAATGCTCCTCTAACCGTTCCACATAGGACCATGGTCGTTACGGTGGCGGCGAAATCACGCAGCACTCACAAAGACCCATGTCAAGAGGTGAATCGAGGCCGTTGACAAGAGCTGATTAATTATCTCTATCGATACGTTGACAAACGCTCAATTTACAAATCAACCATATATCAACCAATAATATTTGTGTATTTTGTCGTTAATGATATCAACACTTCATAATCCGTTTCACATGAGTCTATCTATTGTAATGCCCGCAAACAAGTGGCACGGGATAATTGCAATTGTGAGCGTGGTCGGTGTGAGCTCAAGAGGAACGCAACCTTGGTGTTCGGTGTACTGGGTATTATGTTGTGCTACGGACATAGCCGAATAAGACCGAAGTTTCACGAGCGCGGTATAATAGCTCACAGTGGTTGAGCAGCACAATTATAAAGTTTTGATCCTTTAGAAAGCATTCACTTAACTGATTGAATTAATATAATATGTACGTAAAATTATTAAACATTAATAAATAAATGAAGCCAAATTGGAATACATTTTTGAAATCAAAGTATTTTAATTACCTGTAAGCTAGTTTCGTATTCGTGGGTTTTCTTATAATCGACGGTGAACTCTCGGAAGGCTAGCTCGACGAGGCTGCGCTCGCCCTCACCCAGGTCGGCGCGCAGCTCCACGCTGAACATCGGCAGCGCGAAATTCACTGGAAAAATATTCCAGATAGTTTCAGATAAGCGTTGTTATTGGATACCACATACATAACTTAGAAGTGTAAAATAAAAACTAAAACTACTAAAAAACCGACTTCAAGATTAACTAAAAAAAATATTTAGTAACATTTATGTTTTACTTATACCGATTTCAAGAGATTGTACAAAAAATATATTGTTGTGTTTATTCTTTTTCATTACTCTTGAAGTCTGATTTTTTGTTAGAATTTTTTGTCGCAATAATATTCTAGTGTTATAATATGTTAGTCGAAATCATCGCATTTGACAAATGAAGCCGCTTAACTTCGTCAAATATTTTATGGTATCCCGAAATATAGAATCAAACGAAGCGAGGACCTAAATACCGGGAATATAGTTACCTAGAAGCGGTGGGGTGGAGGGCGGGTGGGGGGCCGCGGGCGTAGCGGCGGGGGTGGGCGCGGGCGCGGGGGGCGGCACCGCCAGCACGGCCGCGCGCACCGCCGGGTCCAGCCGCAGCGTCGGCACCGCCGGCTCCACCACCACGCCGCCCTGTCACACAGAACACAAATAATTAAAATATAACTAAAATTATTGGACGAGCAAACCCGCAGCATGAGGCTTGTTTCGCCGGAATGCGATGACACACACAAACACGAAATTTGAACCAGTAACGAAAACCTTCAAAAAATATTTCCAAGTGTCTGTATGAGCTGTGTTTAAATGAAATAAAACCAATTACGTAACTGCTGTTTTAATTCAATAATTTCTCAATGTAAAATTGCAACACCAAGTAGGGAGGAGTCTTACTAACGTGACAAAGCCAGGGGAGGGGTCAAAAATTCATGAAACTGTTCGACGCCTTGTGAGAACGTAGCGAGGATTATAATTATATAATATATTAATATTTTATTGACACCAAAATTAAATTTACATGTTGTCTTAAAATTTAAAACTGTTTGGGTACTAACACCTAAACTAGGCCAAGCCTGTCTCTTAGGTGTTAGTTCCTTCCAGTGACTTAAGAATTACGACGTGAGTGTGTAACGATTTTAGTAAGTAAGGTAAGTAATCAGAAAGATAATAATTTAAAAGGTAGATCGAAATTATTTTGAAGCGAGTGAGAAGTATATATGTCTATAATAATAATTGTCAATAGAACGAAAACACTGCATACTTGGGACTTAGGAACATTTACGATTTTAATTACTTTATTTGTAGCAAAACAGTAGTTTCAGGTTTTAGTTTAGTTTTTGGGCTTTATATTTTTTTATAATGTTAATGTATCATATTAAAATTATATTAATAAGCATTTACTTTTATATCAATAAACAGTTAGTTATTTTAAATTAATTTTTCGTTACGAAAATTTATATTTAGATTTTTATTTTATGTTTTTTAAGTTACATGTTATATATGTATATATATTGTATTTGACTTAGTGTTGTTTGTTTAGTTAACGTGTTAACGGTTTTATGAGCGGTATTTTATAATTTTAATGACCACTGTTATTTAAGAACTGTAAATAGATTTTCTAATTCATCATAGTTTTGAGTTTATAACCACTTAGTAACTTCACATTTGCAGTTATGCCTGTTTAGAGAATAAAGGTCGAGTATTTTGTTTAATTTATTATACAACATAGGCGCAAGATAACATTGGAATTTGTTTATGAAGAATGTTCTATAAGAAACAGATGGGCTCACCATATCTTTTCGTCTAGTAATAGACTCTTCAGATTTATGTACGATCGGCACAACTGATTTATGACCCACTTTGCTAATAATTCCTTTAAAACCGTCAAATTAGTAAGGTTTATTGTGTGTGTTGCACTTAGGACGTTATAAACATTAATAAAAATGCGTCACTAGCCTCAGAACTACGCAATTTTAAACTTTGTTATCATTGTACTAGATATGTTTTAGATAAAACAGTAATGATTTGAAATAATTTGAATCTCGAACTGAAATCTGCCTTATAATTCTAACTCTTTTCACTATAGAAAAATTATTATAATTTTAAAAATAAAATGTCATTCTGAAAGTATATCAGAAGTCAAGTAAAGTCAATGAGAAAAAAATTAGAACTCAATATCTAAAAATTAAATTGTATAATGGGTAGTCTCGCAGAACAAAGAGCTCGGATTGTAGTGCTCAGTGAGGAAGGTTATGGCATTCGAGAAATATCACGAGTGTTAAATATAAGTCGGAACACAGTGAGAACATGGATCAGACGGCACGCTGAAGAGGGCATTCTTGAAGATAGACGAAAACATAATCATGGCGTTCGTCGAATAACAAACCAACAAAGTACAGATATGCAGCACCATTATGAAGAACATCCTTTTTCTCGTACCCAAGATTTCGCGGCACGTTACGTTTGTTTACAAACGATAAGAAATCATTTACACCGTATTGGACTGCATTACCGGCATTATGCTAAGAAAGTACACTTAACGAATGCACACAAAACTGCAAGATTAAATTTTGCACGTAATTATTTAGACTTTGACTGGACTAATACCATATTTTCAGATGAAAAATCATTTAGATCTTCTCAACACGGTCGCTTAACTTTGTGGCGTTATAACAATACGCGATACACAGAGGATCACGTAGTACCCAATCAATTATCTGGTCGAATTTCAGCTAACATGTGGGCCTGGATGGGTACCGGGGGTATACGTGAACTTGTCCAAATTTCTCCTCGTCAAAACGCATTAAACAATGTCGATTTGTTGGAAGAATCAATGTTACCGACAGTGCGAATAGTGTACCCACTTGAAGAAGTCCCTGTATTCTCCTACGTTCACGACAATTGTCGAGCAGAATTGTCTCTCAAATGTGGGATAACAGAAACGAGAGGACAAAGGAAGCAATTGAGCAGCACTGTAATGAAATTTGGAATTACATGAGGGGAACCGACATCTGCAATCGTCTAATCGGGTCGATGCGTAATCGACTATTAGACGTCATTGAAAACAATGGTGCTTATATCCGGTTTTAGGTTTAAGTAAAGTAAAATGAGTGCCATTTCTAACTATGAAATACTACAACCAATTAATAAAATTAACAAACAAATTTTTTTTTTTTTCTTCCACATTAATGTTGTTAATGTTTTATTTTCTTGTGTATTTCTATGCTACCTAACGTATAACGATAACCCTAATATCTTTGTATATACAAAAGGTTTGGCCTGTGTCACCTTTGGCTTGTCGATTTATGACCGGTTCCGATATCTCACTATTCACTCCACTTCACTTCCCCTGCTTTACCGTAGGTTGAATTTTGACATTGCTTGTATAGAGATTACTTCAAATTTTAATCGTTAGTAAGGCAAATAAACGGTCGGTAAGATATAGGAAACGGCACTTAATCCAACATACTTAATGACAGAGATAGTAATAGCACGTAATAGCATTTGTCAGATGTTACACGAGTATAGACGAGTCTCTCCGATCTGTTTAATACAACGTAGTCAGTAACCGTCAATGTCTAATAACATGATAACAAGTTCGTTACCAAGGAAATGTATGTTCAGGCGAATTTCAACCTAATTGTATTTCACGACTGTAAGAAAATGACCTTATGATGATGTTGAGATATTATAGTTTGAAGAAAAAATAATTGCCTAACCGTTAGAACATCGCAATCTTTGTATAATTCAAAAGTAGGATACCGAAATGGTTTGTGTTTTATCGTTTTAAGTAAAATTCGTTGTGCTCTTTCTAGTTTTATAAGGTGACTTTTTCGTGCACCTCCCCAAGTCGTAATACAATAACTCAAAATAGATTGTGCTAGTGAAAAATATACTGTCTTTAACAAACTGTAGTCGCTGACATTCCGTAGTTTTTTGAATATATATATTAACTTTCTTGTTCGTTCTGTTAGTTTACTTATCTGTTGGTACCATGTGAGTTTATCGTCTAACAAAATACCTAGATATTTAATAACGTTAGTTTTAGTGAGTTGGAAGCATCTACAATTATTTATCGGTGTATTGTTACAGTCGTGTAGCTTAATGTCAAAATTGTCATTTTGCGGCAAGGTTCGGCCAGAATTTGTGAAAAGAATATAATTAGTTTTCGAAATATTTAATGTAAGTTGGTTTTGAGCGAGCCACTGCGCTGTTTTTCGCAAACCTGCCTCAGCTAGTGTTTTTGCATCATGCCACGACTTACCATAAAAAATCAGTGCTGTGTCATCAGCAAATGTGAAAATTCTACACTGATCTAATTTAAGTTCACAGAGATTATTTATGTAAATCAAAAAGAGTGTAGGGCCAAGCACACTTCCCTGAGGAACACCAAAAGTAATATGTGCTTCTTTACGACAGTAGTCGTCAATGGTAACCTTTTGAGTCCTGTCAGTTAAATATTCCTTAAAAAGTTTGAGTGGAATACCTCTAATGCCAATGTTTTCAAATTTTTTTATCAAGATAGAGGAATGAATACTGTATCGAATGCTTTGGCTAAGTCCATGAAAACACCTACACATTTATTCTTTGCGTCGACATGTTTAGCTACAAAATCTGTAAGATCCGATACCGCATGCAGGATTGTATTACAATCTTCGCGACATAAGCTCAGCAGAGAGATGACGCGTATGGGAGGCGCTGCGCCACAAGCGATACACCATCTGTGTGCACTTACCACAAATGCATAGCTGAGACTATAGTGCGCTACTTGGCAAGTGTGCGAGCAGGACAGACTAAGCGAGAGCGAGACAGAACAAATATCAATATACTGCGCTCACGTGTTTGACTCGCCAGTGTGTGCTGCGCGCTGCGATAACTGGATGCGGCAGTTCTCATCTTTTGATGATAACGAGACGATGATGACATACCCGTATTGTGAAAGAGATGATATACGCGAGAAAAGTCCAGAAGGCGAATGACGATGAATTACGACGGAGAATAGAAACAACTAAAGCGAAGTAAAGTTAAAATAACCTGTGTCTGAGAGGGCGCACTGTCGGTTACGTCATGGCTCGCGGGCGGCGGGCTCGACGACGTGCTGATCCAGCTCAACGTCTCCAACAACTGCTCGTACTGCTCACGGTGCGCCGTCACGTGCAGCCCGCCCACTACCTTCCCGCTAACTTCGCACTGCCGAAATAAACATATCATTTTTTTTAGAAACTGGAAAACATGCAGACGGCCCCAGGTCCTGAAAAGTGATTATCGTTGTTGACATTTGCAATATGACGAAGTCAACGCATTAGGGTGGAATAAGGGGAAGATAAGGGCATAAGAAATTGAATAGAAGTAATAGGAATGGAATAGGGGATAGCATAGGGAAGACGGGATAGCGACAGAGGGAAGTGGGACAGGGAACTCTCGCTCTTAGTACGAAATAGAATTAGGACAAAGCTCTAGGGTTTGAGGATACATTTCAGAGACCTGGTAAGCGAGGTCCCCCTGGGCGTCCCCGTCGCAGTAGTTGATGGCCAGCGTGAGGGCGGTGTTGTGCAGCAGCGGCCGCCCGTCCGCCACGTCGTATATCTCGCACATGTTCTCCGCGCTCAGCTGGTGCCGCTTCAGCTTCTCGCCCACGTCCAACTAGAAACACATCAATATTACTCTGCTTGGCATCCTGGTAATTTATTCAAGATATATATACAATTATCATTTTTTGTAGCAGTTAAATGATCATTATTATGATTGTTGTATGGCTACAAAAAAAAATGAAGTTACTGCAATAATAATTTTATGAAGTTATAATATTTAGTCGATATATCTGTCAGATGTCAATGTCACAACTGAAATTGGGTTGCTAAAAATTGTATAGTTTATCCTGTGTCCTAAATGGAAATGATGACTTTGCAACCAAAGTGGGAAGGATGTCTGACCGTGGCAAGCGATATGTCCCTGACTCTGATGCTGTAGAGCGTGTGCCGCGGCGGGCCGGGCCGGTTGGCCAGGCTCATCCTGCCCAAGTGCGCCACGAACACCTGCGTGCTCTGCGCGTGCCGCGGCACCACCACCACCGGCGACTCCAGCTCGATGCTCACACTGGAAATACACAACTCCCTTCAGTACACTTATATATTCCAAACTGGAATTTGCAAATTCTCTAGACCAGTGTTTTTCAACCTTTTTCGTGACACGACACCCTTTAGTATGAAAAAATATTTCGCGACCCCCTTACCCGTAGTTTTTTCATGTATTTTATTTCGTGACAAATATTCAATAACATATTTATTCATTTTCATAATTAGGCTTCGACTAAATACATAATTAACTACGTAAAACACATTCATTTTACATCGAATGCGTCGCCAATACATAACGCAATTTACGCGTCCGATGCTGGCCGCCCCGGTCCCGCCCCACATAAATGAGAAAGCGTTGCTATCGCGTAGCTCTTCGTGTATCTAAAGCAGAAAAACCTAATACTATTACCAAAAGTTTGATTTTACCAGCGGCTTTAGATATAGCAGAGGCAGAGATTATGCTTGGCAAACAAGAGGTCGAAAAGCTTAAAAGTATATCTCTGCCTGGCAGTACCATTCAACGCAGGATAATTGATATGGCAACTGATGTTCGTGATCAAGTCATAGAAAAAATAAAAGAAAGTACTTCTGTCCTTGCAATTTGATGAATCTACGGATGTTGCAGACTTTACTGCAGTAGCTTTCCCAACCTTTTGCAACTCCACTATAGCAGCTTCGCGACCCCCCTAGAAAGGCTTCGCTACCCCCTAGGGGGTCGCGACCCACACGATGAAAAACACTGCTGTAGACCATTTAGTTTAAAAGGCTAAAACGCACACAAAAATGTATAAAAAAGACAAATCTTATAATAATGACTAACCTAAGCAGTACATTGTCGGAGCTGAGGTCTGTGGGTTCGTCAAGAGAGGTGCCAAGGCTAGTGGTGCGTCTGCGGGGCGACACGCCTTCGGAAGATGTGCATAATTTCGGGTTCGAATACAGCGACTCGCCCCTGAGTAGTAACATAAGCAGTTTAATAAAGTAAAAAACAACGACTAAAATACATGATGTAAAAATTATAGTATCACCAGGATATTTTGGTGAAAAAATAAAAGGAGTGAGTAACTGATTAAACGAATGAATGAGTGAATATTTGAATGGGTAGTGGGGTAAATAAGAAAGTAAGTGAATGAATGAGTGAGTATACAAATGAGTGAGTGAGTGAGTCACCTGGGGTGCACGAGGCCTATGGCCATGTCTGCGGCGGCGGCGCGGATGGAGCGCGCCAGGTTGGCCAGGTACTGTTTGAACTCGGTGAGGCAGGAACGCAGCTCACGCAGCAGCGGGCCCGAGTGCGTATACCACACGCTGGCCACGTGCATGCACACGCGCGCCTCCACCACTAAAACCATCATTTTCACATTCCTCACTAAATCTCGATTTCTTGGCCATACCACTGACCACTAGTAATACACAGTCCACAATCACCTGGCGCGTCGCCGTTGTCGCCGGCGGCCACCTTCCTGTGTATGGTGAAGAGGAGAGCGCGCTCGTCGTCGGCGGGCAGCGCGTGCAGCGGCGCGTGCGCGGGCGGCGCGCGGCCCGCGTGCACCACGCGCGAGTGGATGCCGCCGCCCTCGCACAGCGACACCACCTGCACGCCGCCCAACGAACCGCCCACCTCTACGCGTGACCCGTCTGCAGCGACAATAACATTTTAATTAGTTTATCTCATTTAGGCTGGTTTGGCCTTAATAATGCTACTATAGAAGTTTAGTACAGACCGAGCAAAACTTTAATGCGTACTTGAAGTTCGTACACGTCATTGCGCGCAAAACAGTTATAACGTTTACAGACAGAGCTAAGAGAAGAGCGTTGCGTTCTCACTGAACTTGCATACTATCTCTTTCGCACACACCTTAATGTATAATAAACGTTAAACTTTGACTGGACCAGCAGAACCTCACATTTTCGCAAGTTTTGCGCATACAGTACTATTTCACCACAAGAGTTTATTCTAATGACAATGCAATATTCGCTTTATGTCGTTGAAAAGAACGACTAACTCACGATTTATTTTCTTATTACAATTTTTATTTTAAATTTTACAATCTTATCACATATTAAGAACCAAAGCCTGTGCGCGATCGGGTTATGAGTTGCTATTTCATACAAGTGTGAAAAGCCGCCAAGCGTAAGAGAAAGTAATACAGTAATAATGTATCCAGAAATAAAAAAACTTAATAGCTAATAAATGCATGGCGCTTTCGATCTTCTGCTCGCTAGTGGCTAGATTCTTAATGGTAGGCTATGGGGAAACGAGTTGCATAAAGTGGGGCACTGCTAAGTTTATCATTGACAAATTTCATAGCACTCACCGACGGTGGCTTGGATCTTGGCCTCGCTGATGGTGGCCGTGGCGATCTTCCTCGCGACAACGTTGCCTTCGTGAACGGCAGCACGCAGCAACAGCACGCCCAACCGGTGAAAGTCGAACGTGATCTCAGTTCGGACTTCTTTCTGCGTATAAAATTATCATATTAACCCCTCTTTTCCATTGAATAATGGCTGTTGGTGCATGATTCACCAAACCCGGGTACACACCGGTCGGGATGAAATCAGTACACTCGCATCGGTGTGCACACGCAATATCATAAAGGCGCCTGGCGAGTTTCGGCTTTAACGTCTTTAAGACAAAACTTATACAAAAAAGTCGATTTTATAAGTTGACTTATTACCTTTTTTTTACTGTCTGAATCTATTTATTTTCACAGATAAAGAACATAAGTGATTGCAGCCATTTTCAAGAGACGTCACGTCTACATTGTAAGTACCTTGAGCTCGTCTTCTTCATTGACACTGCAGGGCGCGTGTGCGACAGCGGCGGGGGCGGGGTGGTGCGCGTGGGCTTCCGGTGTGGGCGTCGCCTTCTTCCCCGGCCGGCCCCCCATCACTCGCTGGGTGAACCCGATCAGCTCCACTATGGTCTCTTGGTTAGCTGCACGTTATAATATCAAGAACACGTTAAAGAGTCGCCGTAGATCTTGTGTGGGGCACGAGGGGCCGCTCTACGAGCACAGTCGGGCCGGCGCCTGGCTGCCAAGCTCATATCAGGATATCTACTACAAAGGCACGTTCTTCTACGATGATGAACTTGAAACACCAATAGTGTGCTCCACCCTCAATTAATACCACTACTACGTTACTTAAGATAGAATTAATATTTTAATATTAAAAAAGACTCTCTTTTCTTCGACTCTATATATAGAGTAAGAGACATGTCGACATGGCAACTGGGGTATGAGGTGAACCGTGGAGGGGTGAGGTGCGAACACATACACAGCGCCCACATCACCTTAGTGCTGCACGAGTTAGTATCGACAGTGTTTATTAATATGAATCTCGCTCAAGTTATTTTGTTGTAGTTGTATATTGAAAACAAGCCTGGTTCCCTCTTCGTTACGTGTCTAAATAAAAAAACCCATTATTAATCACAAATACTACCAGAAAAATATTAGAAAATTATGACATGAACAGAAAAATAATTAACCTTTATAATATATTATTTCCGTCAGACATTGGATAGAGCTGTGGTTCTAATTTTGTTGTGTACTAAAAAAATATCGATACCTGCTACCTGATACGAGAGGTCACGTCACTAGAAAATTGCCAAGTCAACCTGCCACTATCTGGCTTAAAGGTCTAGTTGTCAAGCCATAAATATTACTTTTTAAAAACCTGCTGCTATAACTATAGATTATTATTTGTTTTCAATTTTATGTCAAGTAACAGCAAACGCGAACAGGAAGCCTGTGTCATAATAAATTTTCATATAGGAAATCTTCAAATAAATAACTTACCAATAATATCCAAATTGTTGAATAATATATTCGCTATCCTCAGATCTTCGGAGTCGCCTTCGCCCTTTACCAGGCACAACTCGACGGCGATCAAAGCCTCCGTATCCACCAATCCGGCGGCGCCCCAGTTAGCACCCCCGATAGCTTGGCCCCATTGGCCCCCGGTACTAAACGTAGGGCCGTTCCAAGGGCCTTGAGGCCAACTCGGAGCTGGGCTTGTGCGTTCGCGTTCTGGCTCTGGTACACCTGTGCCAATTTACGATTTTTTTAATGTTATCCGTGCAGGAACGGAGAAAGAATACAATTTCCTGCGGCCCGGCGGCCTGTCGTAAGAGGCGACAAAACAACCCACAGCCAGGTGGTAGGGCATTTTCCCGACTGGATGGCTACCACCCCTGGTCTAGAGTATGTCGCCATAACAACCTTGTGTTGTGTTCCGGCATTAGTGACCAGGTTCCAGGCTCCCTAAAGAGAGCAGCAGCGCATTCGTAGCACCTTTGGTGTTGCAAATGTCCATAGGCGATGGTAACCGCTGTCCATCAAGTGGGCCGTCTGCCTGTCTGCTGATCTCCAGCAATAAAAAAAAAAACAAACAAAAAGTCAGAAGTCACTTTATTTTTTAGGTATTGAATGAGACTGAGCTGTCACGTGCCACGCTCGGCTATGTAACGCTCGATCGGGTAAAGTCGACTCTGCCCCAGGAGGTGCCGCCCTGGACTCCCCTCCGTCCAGGAAGCGGTACAAGGGGATGCGTCTCCGGGGCCCCGAGCGGCCACTGTCACACTCCCCCCTTCACTCCGTGGCAGTGGTGTCCCACCTTTCCGCTTCCTCATCCTAAAGGCCTTCCCTTCCTTCCAAACCTCCTCCCAAAACACTCTTCCTTTCCGAAGCTGGGTGGCCTCCCCCGACTCCGACCGCTGACGCTGCTGTAAGCGCGAGGCGGCGGGGAAAAGGGGAGGAAGGAGAGGGAGGGGTGATGGCGCAGGAGCAATCCTCGCAGCCTCCCCCTCCCCCTATCGCGAAGCCCCCCCCACCGCTGACGCTGCTGAGAGCGCGAAGCGGCGAGGGGGGGAGAAAGGAGAGGGAGGGGTGATGGCGCAGGAGCAATCCTCGCAGCCTCCCCCTCCCCCACCGAAGGAGGATAGCGCCCGTGACTCCTGGCAGCCACGGGCGGGCGGCAGCGGGCGTCGAGGTCTGGGGGACCAACATGACCTCCGCCCGCACTGATGCCGCGAGAGGGCGCGAGAGGTAGCCGCGCGTCCCTCTTAGGGCCGGGGAAACGTCATTCCCCGGCCCGCACACAGGAGAGGCCGCCTCTGTTTACGAGGCGGCCAGCCGCTGCCGGGGTTGCGGGTTAAGCTCGCGCATGTACCGCGACCCCGGCGCTAGGCGGAAAGAAGGCTCCCATGGGGTTTTAGTGGGTATACCGGCGCCGGTCGTATTGATTAATCGGCGTCGGGGAGCCCCACATACCGGCCGCGCATGCCCCCGCGCGGCTGACGATGCGACAACGCATTTCCCTATGAAAAAAAAAAAAAAAGCTAAAGTTGACTCGAGTCAACTAAAGCAAGAAAGGCTATACTGGTTCGGTGAGAGTCGCTGGTCTTCATGTGGTTCTTACTTCTGTTGTGTGGTCTAATTAATTTGTAATCTTTGAACTGACTTAAACTTTAAAATTGCGTTTTAAAAATTATATCATAATGTGTACAAACTTTTGTTTGTGGTCCCATAATTGTGCAGAGAATAGAGCGCCTGGTGTAGCGCATGTGGATGTGGCGCCGCCCTGGTGTCGGGGGAGGAAGGCGAAGTGGGGGACGTGGGAGAGGTAGGGGATGTCGGCTCCGAGCCCAGGATGCTTCCTGACGCTGTGTCCATTCTGGAAGATACAGAATTCTAATTTAATAAATATAAATGCGTCAAAAATACAAATATTAAAATGAGTGTTGAGGAGTTCATCGCCATATTACTTGTTAATTATCATGATTATACTTTTTGAATAGTATGTATGTAAGTGGTGGGTACAGAGGTAGGAAGGGAGGGCAAACGCACCCGACGTGTTTGTGGCTGGCGACGAGCAGCTCGAAGTCGGGCCCGTAGGTCTGCAGCGCGTCGACGAGCAGCAGCGAGTGCACGGAGAGCGAGAGCGAGGCGTCGCGGGGCCGCGCCGCCAGCGCCGCGCGCACGCCGCACACCTGCACCTCGGCGATGCTGCGCCCGCGCGACTGCACCTGCCGCACCAGGGGGACACTCAGCACCGACAGGACACCCCACACATTTATACATGCCCCTTTGACGCCGTGGAGTACGTCAGTGTAATGCCCTAATATTTGTCTTATTAATTAATTGTTGTGCACTGAATAAATTTGAATTTTGATAGCATGGAAATAGTTTTATAATACAAAATTATAAAATATTTCCATATTCAATTTTCTGAAATAAATGAATATTATATATTATAATGCCCTGCCTTTGGGCCGCCTCCATCCGCGATATGACGTCCTGGTAGAAGGCCACCGCTGCTTAGAGTACACTAACCCAACTGTTCATGCAACATAATACACGGTCTAAGTAGCTTCGATATAACCGGGCGTGAAGACGTGTGTCATTTCCGGCGGAGCTAATAAGACATTGATAACACGCGAATCTAATTCGGCGACAAGTACATTATTTCGGATAATATATTACATCGGATAATAACTAGTGTGATTCCAAGAATAGTTGGTGATAAACGGTACCGGTGAGCGTTCTTATGGACAGTGGTGATAAACGCGAAACGTGCGCGTTCTTCTGGTGTGAAAAGTCAGCCGGCCGGCCCAGACCCCCGACATCGCTGCTTCGGTGAGTCTTCCTACTAGACCATATATGTATATTATATGTTGCTAGGAAATTGAAATAAAGGGTTCCGACAGGCAGGAACCTGCCTATACTTACAGTCCGCTGGGCTAGCCATAGTCCGACCACCAACCAAGTCTACTATCACATAGCATCCGTCGGGACATAGTGTTGAGACGTGGACACTGACAGTGGGTTTGGTTCACAAATTAAAAGTCACTAAACGGGCTACTGAGCGAACTATGTTAGGAATATCTCTTATGGATAAAATCAGAAATGAAGATAATATTCATAAGAAACCCAGGTTCGAATTAGCAACAGCACAAGTTCTGGAGTGAAGACCACGTCTCAGCAAACGTAGTGTAGCCCGATGGAATGATGATCCTTGCAAGAAGACCGGTGGGACCTGGATAAAAAAAGCGGAGGACCGGGGTAGGTCGCGCAAACTTGAAGAGGCCTACATCCAGCAGTGGACGACATTTAGTTGACGACAACAACAGTGGTAAACAGATTAACACTAAAGTGTACCTCGAGCGACATCTGGTCGATGGCGAACTGCAGCATGAAGAGCGTGGAGTTCTGGTGCAAAGAGTGCTCCGACCGTTCCGTCTCTGAGCTGATGCTCGCTTCCTCCTCCACCTCAGAATTCTGCTCGGGGCTAAGCGTTTCTTTCGATCTGTCAGTTTAATTATAATTAATTTACATCATCATTTTTAATATGTCACACTCAAATAGTTTTTTATTAATGTTGATTAAAAAATAATAACTGTGAAATTGAGGAAAGGCTGCAATAAGCAAAAATGTTGCTATCTTAAGATATTTTCTAAATAAAAATTATATGGAAATTTAGTATTTCGTTTCTTTCTCTAGTGCCTTGAGTTTTTTTTTTGGGACATATTCATTTCACAAACTTTGTCAGTTAGTTTCAAACATGTTTATTACCACTTAATTAAATATAGTGGTAATACTAAAGCAAAACTTCAAAACATAATTGAATGGATTTTGCCAATCTTAAGACAAAATGAGATTTTGAATGATTATAGATTGCGAGCACACTTACAAATGGTCGAAGAGCGGCGAGCTGGCGAGCACCGCGGCGAGCGCGCCGAGCTTGTGCTCGCTGAGGTGCGCCACCAGCGCCGGCAGCGAGCCGCACAGCGCCGCGTTCGGGTAGTGCGGGTCGCTCGTGCGCACCACGCGCCGCTCGGCCTGCACGACAAGTTGCCAACAGCGTTGCTCGATATGCACTCTTAGTTCTATTCCGCTTACACAATTCGTACGTACACTGGACGTTTCCCGCGCTACTAAAATTGGTCTACTGCGCAGGTACATCGGGAGGAATTATTACTTATATAAAACTTTATATAGTTATAGTATATTGAAAGATAATAACTATGATGTATGTTTTGTATTTAATATTTAAGTAAAAGCACTTTAATTGGCGAAGTTTCTGTTCACAGTTTAGATTAGACCGCAAAACGAAAAGTCACAATAATCCCACTTAAAATGCATATCAGAGAGCAGTGGCAAGAGTATTTTGATGAACGATCACTTTCGAAGGGCATATGGTACAAGACCATCCAGTGTCGGCTCCCTCGATGTCCGTGGTTCGCTTTGACATCCATGGAATTGGACAGGAAAACTATTGTAGCTCTACTAAGACTTCGCTCCGGGCACATTCCTTCAAATAAGTTTAAATATATGATGAAGGTTTCGAGTTCACCAAACTGCTCTGAATGCCAAAAAATTGAAGATATTTATCACGTGTTGGCGGAGTGTGTCCGGGGCGAGGCGTTGCGGCGTCAGCTTCCGGTCGATTACAATGTCGGTAACTGGACGAGTATTCTGTCTTCTCCATTTTCTGGGGAGGCCAGAGTGCTCGTTCAGTTATTATATCAGTGTATTTAGAGTTTAAGGAAGGAGATATTATTGTAAGATTGGACGGGGTGACATTATCACGAAGTGACAAAACCCCATATAATAAAGATTAAAAAAAAAAATAAAATAATCCCACTGTTTCTATTACAAATTGTCAATATATATATATATATATATATATATATATATATATATATATATATATATATATATATATACATTTACATTAATTATATGAAGTTTTATTAAACTATGCTATTTTACAGTAAGCACAAAACTTAAATGCGTCTAGAGGGAAGTTAGTAGTTTACGTGTTTCCGCAAGTTCACGCAAGTATAACATTTTTACACCTGATAGTGTCCACTGCAAAAGCGATTGCGAGTCCTGATAGTGCCCAGATATTTTAATACATTTGTATAATGACTTAGACAAACTTCAGACTCATTTAATTGTTGCTTAAACTGTACTGTATCGTGTACAAATATTTATTCTTTTTAAATAAAGTCAACGTATCATTACTATGCTTTCAACAATTTAATATAAATGTGCCATGCCATAACTGTCTCTTAAAAAAATAACTACGGACAAAGAATAGGATATTACTGAAAAAAATAGATGACCATTACCTATTACAATAACAATTGATTCCATAAATAAACTGACCTGAAGTGAGATACTGAATCGGTCCAACAGGTGCAACGAGGACGTACTCTTGGTGTGAGCATATTTCCAGTTGTCGCGCACCCGCCCCACCAGAATCTGCAGATCGCTCAATTGGACTTTGTACCTAATAAATCAATATTTAATAATAAAAGAACCACAGCTCCTTCTTAGGTGAACTTTTGTAACTTCCTATTTTCAAGATTTGAAGTATCTTATTTTAAATCATGGGGGCTTATAGCGGCCAGTATTAAGAGAGTCGCTTAGTAAAATTGATACGTGTCTAGATATATTGCTAGGTTGAAGAAGTAGCGTAAAGATCCACTATACTTTGATACTTGCCATATTTGTAAAACGAATCTGCGAAAGGCATACTAAATTAACCAATTTTGTTTTATAATCAGATAGACCAAACTCGTTATTTACATCGCTATTGTTAATGTATTGCTAATGTTAATATATTTCACAGAAAACCATCTGTCAATTAATATCGACTTATAAAGAACTCCACAGAAAAGAAGTTGTAGCAGCGTTAGGTAGAGGTTAAATGATACTTCAGATGGCAGAGAGTATATTCACTGTTGAGTACTGATGTCAACTAAAGTGTATTAATTTTATTTTGGTGGTAACCTTAAGTACAAATATTAACAGGTTGAAAAGCAAGCACAATGTGTGAGCGCGGCGGACGATGTGCGAGCGAGATAGAACAATTATTAATATGTGCGCTCCCAGTGGCTCCCACGTTGCGCTAGCCAGGAGTCCGTTGTCCGCTGCGATGAGTAGACGTATGCAGCTCCCATAAAATAAAACATTGTAGAACCAGAGATAAGACACGGACAATCAAAGAATGTCGAGCTGATAGAAATTTATTCTGCCTCCAGGCTCAGCCTCAGTTCGAAAGTATTGTCACTGCACTCACCTTTCATACAATTTGTTGTGTAAATTGGCAGCGTCCAACATCGGCTGGTTCTGTTTGGGCAGCGGGTGGGGGGGCGAGGCTGGAGACAAGAGGCTACCCGGTGGCGTCGAGCACGGCGTCATGAACATCTCTGGAAACGAGAGAATTTTTGAACTGAATCTTCTTCGAGATGTGATTGAAACTCGATGAAACGAAGAAGCGACACTTAAAAGAGATATACTCATAATCTGAAGGACTTAACCTGTGAGAGAATGAAATAAATAACGTTATATTTAATCATTTAAACAGATAGAGTTCGAAATGTTTTGAAGATTTTCATTAATACTTAAAATTTCGTGTTTTAAAGCTTAAATATTTTAACGATGGAATATAATATGAAATATGACGACACGAAATTTTGAATCCTTCCCACCCCTTGTTATACTTTGTTTCACTTCGACTGCGTGTGAACTGCACACTTGCAACACCAAAGGTGCTGTTGACCTCCAGAACGGCCTGGAATCTGACCACCGATGCGGAACAAAATCCAAGGTTGTTATGGCGGCATACTCTAGACAGAGATGTTAGCCAGCCAGAGGGCCAAATGCACTACAGATAAATAAATATTTCGTCTATTTCCTACCATCGTCATCGTTGGGTGTAGACGGAGCCTGGTCTGGCAGATGTGCGTTGGCGAGTCTCAATCTTCCAAAGTCAACGACTAAGACTGCAGAGTCGCGGGACGACAATTGCTCGACGAAAAATATTTGTGGCGCAGATATGTCCAACTCCACTTGCCAGGAACGACGGTCTCCCTGTCATGGGAAAAACTCATTGAAATAAACGTATGTACAATAGACAATATTTTGTAAATAAATAACTGTGGCTTTAAGCATTAGTTAAACTTAACAAAACATTTATATTCGTATCTATTTTACTCTCCCCTCCTTAACTAACACTGTGTACACACTACAGTTTTTTGGTCTTTCGAGCCGGATATGAAGCAGCGATCTATTGATCTACAGTCCACAATACACTAAAAACTATAATGTGTATAAAGTTTTAGTTTAGGAGGGACCGATGAAATGTAAGAAATACTTAACCTTCTCTCCATTTAACGACACCTCTCTATAATGCCTTGAAATGCTTCCCTGTCGTTATATAGAGGTACTCTGTAAATTGTAATAAAAAAGCGGGCACTGACCGTGTTGGCGTGCATCATGTGCTCCCAGTGGGTGATGAGCGTGGCGGTGGTGGTGGTGCGCACGTGGTGCATGGAGATGGGCGCGCGCCGCGCCTCCCACGGCGCCACCAGGAACTGGCGCACCCAGCGCGCCACGCCCGCGCAGTACACCATCTCCAGCGCCGCCGACTTCACCCACAGCCTGCCCGTTGCACACGGTGAAAGCATTTTTGAAATCGGTCCAGTTTATACAAATCCTTCCCCTTTATAATATTAGTAAAGATTACATTATGTCTCTTTTTTGCCTATATTCAAATATTCCACGGACACAACGTCAAAAGTCGCGATATAAAATATACATGTTGACCTGGAACATAATTATTATTTTTGTGTGAGGAGATTCCTAGAGGAGTGTTAACCACCGTTAGTCTGGACCTTAGGTCTCTCTGCCAACGGTCACCGGTATTTTTAACATTAAAAAAATATATTTATATGTTGTTTCATAAAAAAAGAATAAGATATGTGTAGTTGTTAGTAAATAAAAACGTGTAACTGGCGATGTATTTTCTTATTATCATTTGTATTTTTTATTTTGCAATCTTACCGCATATTTTGAAAGTAAAGCCGGTGCCCAATCGGGTTATTAGTTATTCACTTGTCCGCTGCGTGTGAAAAGCCGCTAAGCGTAAAAGATAGTAATACAGTAATAATATATGCAGGAATATAAAACGTAAGCGCCAATAAACTCATAGCCTTTGGATATTTTGACCGCCATTTAATTAAACGGGGTAAACACAATTTATATTATATTTACAAATAATATTTATCGAAGGGCACTAACTTGTAATCGCAGTTGAGTCCGAAGGGCCTCTTCTCGTAGGTGAGCTGGAAGAGGGGCTCCTGCGGGGCGTGGTGGGGCTGCGGCGGAGGCTGCGAGTGAGCGCGGCACCACGACATGGCCGACGCGGCCGCGCTCATCGCGCTCAGCCCCTCGCGGATCACGCCCTTGTTGCACACACATCAAATGTAGCGTAAGCCTTTCAACTTGTCCTCGACATTGTGACGGCCTCTGCGGTCGAACAGACTAAGCCTTTGCCGGCTTACCCCGCTGCGACGCAGAGGCTCCGAATTCGATTCCTGGCATGGTTATTTCGGAACCGAACTTTCTCCGTTATTTACAAAGGTCTGGGTATCTGGGATCGGGCCCAGAGTAGTATGTTCCATATTACTATTTACACAAGCGAAACTTGTTTAATTTTGATTTAATACAATATGTGTTTGTCTAAAGAAAACGTCTGCATGAGAGAAAGGGAAGCCAGACGCCGTAACGCGTTACGTAGCGATGCGGTTTACCCTCCCATAAAAAGTTATCACTTCAAAAATGTGTATTTTTTCGTCGAAAATGGTCAGCTCCTGTTCAATAGTTGAAACATTACAATTGTATGTACAAGCTATGTATATTCATTATTTTGATTAAATCTTCATAGGACCAGCGCGACTTATGTGATACCACGGTATCCCAGAATATTATCAGGAAACTGTTAACCTTGAGTTAATCGTGTTTAGCACGGTAAGATTTTTTTATTGCAGGAGTTCAGCAGACAGGCAAACCGCCCATCTGATGGAAAGCGGTTACCATCGGCTATGGACACTTGCAACACAAAGGCCAATTCGCAGTCGCTCTCTTAAGGGAAACTGAAACCTGGCCAGTAATTCCGTAATACAACTAAAGGTTTTTATGACAGCAGACTCTAGCATGCCCTGCCACCTGGCTGTGAGTTGTTTCCTCGTCTCTTACGACAGAAAATGGTATTCCTTCTCAATTTCTGCCCGTTTCCGTTCACTTTCCATTTTGCAATGGAGTAAGTAATAATTGGCATTAGGTTACCTGCGGTGCGCAAAGTACGGGGAACAGGGTGTCCGGGGTGATCCTCTCGCGCAGGTGCAGGGTCCCCAGGGAGACGTGCAGCGCGTGGCTGGAGGCGCGCGGCCGCGACTCCACGCTGGCGCGCACGCCCCCGAACTGCAGCTCCATCGCGGCGCCCCCGCCCTCCTGCCCGGGGCCGCTCCTGCACAACCGCGGGCCCAATACTTCTATTACCATTTCGTCAAAATTAACGGATAATATGTTTTTTTTTTCTACTACACTCCTCTATTCTGACATACATCTTCTGTCACACCACATACCATCATATCACCCTTCACACAATCCATCGCTCACTTTCTTGAGTTACGCAATTTTAACGGAAGAAAATATAATTCTTTTTTCCTTAACCTTCTATAAGGGCCAAATTGAATATAATTTTTTTACCACAAGCTGCCCGCTGCCATCAAATTGGTGCTCCAAAACCAAGATAATTATGTTGTCTCTTTTATTCTAATACAAATTCTATGTAGTTGAGGGAGAAAGCATCAGTTCATTTCAATCATCTTTATTTGACCACAAATTTGTGGGACTTCCCAATGAGCCGTGTATGAAAAGTTGCGCAACAAATTTGTGGTGGTTCCATCTTACAGGTTAATAAACATAATCCTAACTTTCTTAGAATTCGTATAATATTTGTCAAATTTATCTAATCACAGAGAAATATTGAAACCAACTCACTTTTATATTGATATAATATGGAAACTGAATGGTACTCACACAGACTTGTCACCGTCGCCTTCATCCATGCACAGGTTGAGCGATCCCTTGTTCATATGAACTCGAACTTGCCGAAGACAGTATCCCGCTTCAGCAGAGTGTTGTTGTCGATGGAGTCGGCGATCACGTCCAGGATCTCCTCCTCCAGGTCGGGGGGCGTCGGAGCGGGGTCGGGCGCGGGGGGCCGGTCCTCGGGGGGCTCCGGGGGCGCGGAGCCGTACCAGCCCCACCACTGGGGGAACCAGTGCACCAGCATGCTGCGGCCGGAGCTCGCCGGCTTGTCCGGAGTACTCGCCGGGGTCGATTTTGGGACTTTTCGCATGGCAATCTAAAAAAATTGTTCATTTATTTATCATTTCGAAAAATACGTCTGTGTGATTAAAAATTTAGTTCAGGGTATTGAAAATTTTAAAAAGTGACTTATTGTATTATTAATTTCAAACTTTTGTCTGTTTATATAGAAAAATAAAGTTAAAGTAATTTGTTTGTTTGAAACATGGTCATTTTTGCAGATATTTTTGGCTTAAGTTATATTTTTATTTATGTTAAGTGATAAAAGTTACATGTTTTGCCTTTGACAGGGCAAACGAATTTATTGTAGCTTTGGCCACAACTCATAAGCCATTCATAATCCTTATGACTACATATATACATATTATGATTATATCATTAGTTATGATGCCATTAACATGCATCATCTCTGGCGCTATCATTGGCCCTTCTCTTTTTTTAGTGTGATTTTATTAACAAGAAGACTGTAGTTTATTAATAATTTCTTTAAATTCTAAGATAGAATTTTGGCTTTACTGCTGCCTTACTATAATAGTACTTAAAGTTTCATATGGATGCAGCTTCTTTACTTAACAGATTGCATGGTAGCAGGAACAGCATCCTGAAGGGAACAGCTGATAAATTTCACTGCCCACTGAGTTGGTCATTCGTTAAGAGGACTACTCAATGTAGTCGTTAATTACTAACTAAACATAAGGAATAATATATCACGTTCCATTAGAGACTCACAACGACCACGTTCACAATCGTTCCACTTGCTTGGCGGCGTTACAATCGTAAACCCAAGTGGAACGAAATGATGACGTCATTAGTGAGGTTTTCGCCACGACCACAGCGACCGCGGTCGCCTTGTGGAACGGACTACGGAGCCTTTTGGGCGTTGTGATCTACTAGTGGAACGCGCTGTATGTGTCACCTCTCGGAGGGGCTTGAGCACGTGCAGGGGCGTCCGCCACTCGAAGTGGTCCTTGGCGGCCTTCCGGTCGGGGGGCAGCGTGGCCGCCGGGTTGCTCAGCGTCTCCAGGCAGACGGCCACGTACTGGCGCGTCTGCTTCGCCCGCTCGCAGCACGACTCCCACGTCGCCCGCGGCTCGGTCCCTGTTTGGCCACGAAACCTATGCTTATTGTTCTATATCCATCCACATCATCCACTAAATTCATTTTTTATAATACATGTATTACGTCTGTACATGGAATTATTTAGCAATAAATGATTACATGGAGGTGACGTAACAATATGCAAATAACACAGAAGAAGAGTTTTTTGATGCATTCAGCCAAAACGAGTGTTTGGTTTAATATGTATATGAATTTAAACATATTGGACAATAAATAAATAAAAATGTATAATTAAAAAAATCTATTAGCAAGATACATGAAATATCCAAAACAATTATAGACTTGAGTAGTAGAATTAAAGTTGTAATATTATAAAATTCTAAAAATACCGTGTCTGAACATTGAAACTATTAAAAAAAAAACTGGACAAGAACATATAACAACGAAGAACAAAATGCTATTATTATTAGATTTCTTGTCTTTTATTTGTCGGTTTATCTATTTAGGATTTATGCAAAAACTACTGAGTCGATTTCAACAAATTCTTAGGCTTAAAATCTGCGCTACTTTTATATCCCGGGAATCCAGCGGGAATTTCTCTGAGAATGATTTAAGATTAAGATTAAGACTTGTTTTTTTTTATTGATCAATAGTAAATGTCATGTAATAAAATATTTGACATTTTATATCTCGGGAATCCCGCGAGAACTTTCCCAGGAGAGATTTTTAATTATTCGGGTGTATAAAAATTAGCTTGCATTTTTTTTATACTGCGGTACTTTATGTCCCGGAAATCTCGTGGTAATTTCAAGTCAAGCGGGAGGAAGTGGCGGGCATATATTCGTAGGCTGAGATAACGACTGAAGCTGTACTAACAGTGGTGGTGGGGCATGTGGCAGGCGAGCGCGTAGAGCCACCAGGCGCGCGCGTGGCCGCGCACCGGCGCCGCGGGCCGCAGCGCGCGGAACTCGCGCAGCCGGCCCACGCTCTCCAGGCCCAGCGCGCAGCCCACCGCCTCGCTGTACTGCCGCTGCACCGACAACGACCCAGCTCAGTGGACAACGATTCGCAACGGAAACGATTATGGGGCGTTGGTGTCATTAACGACGAAATACACAATGTCATTGGTTGATTTGAAAATCGCGCCCTTTTCAATGTGAAACGATAGAGAGAAGTAATGCTCTATGGTCAACGCCCATGGGTTTAAATGGGTCGTTGTGAGCACTGTGTGATCGAAAATGACCACATCATTAGTGACGCTTTCGCTACGATCATAACGACCGTGGTCGCCGTATAGAACGGTTAACGGACCTTTTTGGGCGTTGTAAGATACTAAAGGAACGCTTCTTATGTTACATAAAGGAATAAAGTTTTTTTAAATCTTAATTTTTTTATGAGATCATGTTTAATATTCTTTGAGCAGTATCAACATAATTTTTAAATTTCATATTTATTTTCTAATATGAACTAAACTTTAATATTAGAATAGAAACAATACAAAAATTTGAACACAAAACACAATAGAGAGACCCATTCGGTATCCTGCACCGCAATACGCCGCCTGATGAAGTATTGTGAATGTTTTTGCAACCTGCTTTGGGTCCGGCAACATAGAGCAGGTTGCCTCTTGAGGCTCGAAAGCTTCACTCACTGCAGGAGTGCCACGCAACGCTTACCGAGGTGAGGTTGAGCAGGACGGTGTCGAGCGTGAGGTGCGCCTCGAGGCGCGGGCGCGTGCGCGAGCGCAGCGGCTGCTCGGTGCGCTCGCGGCGCACGCGCGCCGACGCCGACGCCGGCGACACCACGTACCGGTGGCCGCTGCGCCACGCTTCGGACATGCGCTCCTGGCACACACGCCACAAAACATTTCCAAGTTCATCAATAAGGCTTTCAAGTTGGCTTCAGTTTTTTTTTGTTAAATTATTCGACCTACAGGTATTGAGTTATCCACTGAAAATGGCGCAGGTAATTGGTACGTGTGGAGACTCAGCAAGGTAAAGGAGTTCCCCATAGGCCACTACACTCCACTATGCTCACCGGCCTCCCATGTGCCCTGCGTATGGGTGTCCCGGGAAGCACAGAAAACTTACTTCGTCCCCTGTAGCGCAATCACGGGAGATTTCCAACTTGCCTGAACTTTAGTTTAATATCCCGCAATAACGTTTTTTTAATAGAAAAAAAATACAGGGACCGTGTGTTTAAACTGTTATACCAACTAGCGATAGAAATGTACATTGGTCGGAATAATATAAGTCAGTATCATAAATATAATTAACTAGTGAACTACCAAATAGTATTAGAAGCTGTTTTGAAGAACCAACTTTTATTTAAATGCTCTGAAAAGGAAAAAGTACACTTTCAAGTACATACATACAACTCATTTCACAGAATTGAAATCAAAACTTGTTTCTTAATATGACAATGTTAAAGATCATTTTTTGGTGTAAAACAAAAAAATTGATATTTTTTAAACATTTTTCATTTTCATGACATTCATCGGAATTGATCAAGCATGTAAAAATTCCAAAGTCGTAAGTATAGACTATAAAGGAACTGGTGCTAATTGTTTGATTTGCCATAAATAAATTAAAAAACATCTCGTTATAATAATGTTCTTACCGTCAATTCACTGATACTACAATGCGCGTACATGCCGCCCGGTGCTTGCATGTTGTCCCAATATATGGCCAGGTTGTGCAGCTCCATCAGCTTGTAGGAGCACCCGTTGGGGTCCGCCAGCAGCGTGAACCCGCGCCTCCACTCGCTGTCGCACGACTCCGCCGCCAGCGACTCCACGAGGAGGCCGCACGCGAACGCCGCGGGGGCGCACGTCACCACGTCCTCGTATCGTATGTGCACGTCCTTCAGCTTCAACTGTGAATCAGTTGAGTACATTACAGCAGACGGGCTGACGGCCAACTGTGATAAAGGTGACCAGGAATGGCAGTCATCCAGTCGGGCAAATGCCCTACCACCTACCTGGCTATGGGCTGTCTTGTCGCCTCTTACGACAAGCCGCCCGACCGCAAGACTTTGTATTCTTTTTCCGTTCCTGCACGGATAGAGTAGAGAAAACCATATATATTTATATAGTTTTCTTTATAGAGAGAGAGAGAGAGAGAAATTGTAAAAGTATAGCCTTATTTTAATTTTTTGCGTTTGTCTGTTTGTTCAGGATTCGCATAAAAACTAAGGGGCCGATTTCGATGCGGTTTACGTTAATCGATAGCAAATTGTCAGACTTCTAATTCTTCTTCTAATTTAAGTGCACATTATAGAATGAAAAAACCATTCGACATCCAAAATAGAATTTAGAGTTGTAAAATATTACGTCAGAAGGGGTTTATCCAGGCCCAGGCCCCGTTCATCCCCCCCTCCTCGTCGGGAACCTTACGTAATTAATGAATGGCCCCTTAGCCTTACAGGCTTACGCGTGCAAATCGAGCAGGTTACAGGCCGGAATAAGTCAAGTAAAGGCTCACCTGTAAATTCTCGACAATATTGGCGAGCAGGCCCGTGCCATAGCTGAGCCACGAGGAGTACGAGGTGGCGTAGTACCCGGCGTCGTTGGCCTCGTGCTCCGCCCGCCATTGCGCCTCCAGGGCGTCGAGGAGAGCCACCTTCCGCTCGTGGGCAATATGGGCCTCCACTTCGCTGTCCCACTATGGATGATATTGAATTCAAATTCAGTTCCACTGGAGTACAATTTTTGAAGGTAATACTTGTAAAGTCAAAATTTAAATCTATTTCTTATTCTATGTACACCGCTTAGCAATGTGTTATCGCTGTTCAAAGAAAAGTGTCAAGACACTCCCCAGCTAAATGTCTAGCTAAGATTTTTTTCATCATAATCTAATATATAAAATTCTTGTGTCACAGTTTTCGTTGCCATACTCCTCCGAAACGGCTTGACCGATTTTGATCAAATTTTTGTGCTTATCCGGTATCTATGAGAATCGGCCAACATCTATTTTTCATCCCCCTAAATGTTAGGGGTAGTCCACCCCTAAATTTATTTTTTATTTTTTAGACAAAATTTTTAATTTCTATTTTTTTATGATACAACATACAAAAATACATACAACCCTAGATTTTCAACCCTCTACGATCAACCCTATTTTTTTCCGGGCAGGACGACGTCTGCCGGGACAGCTAGTTATTTATATTATCTCAGGCGCTTTGGATTCTTTTCTTTTCTTTTAAATACATATAGAAGTTGAGATTGATATGGTCATACCCTGATACACCTTTTTTTGAAAATGAAAAGGGGGTAAGATGGGATATTTTGAATAAGGAATGGGAAGAAGAGAATGAATGAGTGAATGGCGCGTATAGGGTCAAAAAATGTATTTTGGTAGTGAAAATAATTTGAACAATGTTCAATTTCAGGATGTAATTTCAAAACCCCCTAAAATTAATATGAAAGGTCATACAATATAGTGGGTTATCACATTAGTAATTGGCTCATATCTAAATCCAATATGAAGGTTGTTTTCAAATTATATAATGTTTTCTGAATCATGGCATAACTCATGTTTATCAGTTTTATAAATAGCTTATCTGTTTAATACAGTAATATTAAGAAACTATCTTACAAAAGACATTAGTCAATTTGATAAAAACAGATTAGATAAGGCTTTCTAATGTCACTTATGTGATGTTTGTACCTTAAGGTTCGTTGTATTTTATAATGAGTCCTTTGAAATTGTCACGTCATGTCATTCGGTTATTAAATGGTGAAATTGTCCATACGTATTTTATTCCGAATATATTACAATGGCGACGAATTAAATGTTTATGGTTCGTATTGTGGACATTATTACATTTAAAAGAAGCATTTTAAATTAAAATGGCAGATATCGGTTCGATTAAAGAGTTCTCGGTAAAAACGGGAAAATGGTCAATGTATGTGGAGAGACTGGAGATGTATTTTCTGGTAAATAAGACTAAAGATGATTTACGTTTACCGACTTTAATTACTGCTGTCGGGGAGGAATGCTACGAGTTATTATCGCATTTAGCCAGCCCCAAGAAACCGTCTGATTTAAAATATGATGAGGCAGTTGCCATTTTAGGTAAGCATCTGCACCCAACTCCTTCTATACTGGCCGAAAGGTATATTTTTAGGCTACGAACACAAAATGAAGGAGAAAGCTTGGTAGATTACGTGGCAGATTTAAAAAGACTTACACGAAATTGCAAGTTTGACACAAACCTATTTGAAAACCTTCGGGATCAATTTGTTTGTGGTTTAAGAAGTAACGTTTTAAGGCAACGTCTATTTGCGGAGGAAGATTCCTTAAGCTTTACTGAAGCAGTAAAGATTGCGATTAGTTTCGAAACTGCAGAACGGAATGCGGTGACTGTGACTTCAATCTCTAAGATATATGGAGAAAATGCAATAGATAATGACTTGCATGCCATCAGACAAAACGATAGTCGCGGTTATGAGGACACAGGTCATGTTCAACGAGTGTGTTCCAGGAAGGCCTACAAGGACCGAGACCAACTTAATAAACCCGATTGCTTTTACGGGCAAGTCCACTTGCAAGAAAGGAAGGGTAATAAGCAGGATCTTCATCAACTTTGTCTAAGCAAATATCGAGCGGCACGTCTACCAATTATTATTGATGACCGAGTAATTATGATGGAGGTGGATACGGGTACGGCGGTCTCTTGCATAAATACCATAATATATGAAAGATATTTCCGAAGTAATAACCCCCTGGAGAAAAATGAAATAATCCTGAATTTTTATGATGGATCGAAGATCAGGCCGGTTGGAATGATAAAGCCATTGGTAACTTATCGAGGCCTGAGCAAGCGTTTAGAATTATTTGTAATAAAAGGTGGTACTACTTCTCTACTTGGCAGACAGTGGCTGACCGAGTTGGGAATAAAAATACCAAGTTTTAGTAATTTCCATAATGTGAGAGAGCCGCAGATTCCTTATGATATAAATAATTTATTGTGTAGGTATAAGGACCTGTTCAGTGGCGGGCTTGGTCGCTTCACAGGTGGCAAGGCAACATTACGGATCCGCGAGGGAGCACAACCGGTGTTCCAACGTGCTCGTCCCTTGCCTTTTGCGTTACGAGATCGGGTCGATGCAGAACTAGATGCTATGCTGCGGGACGGGATTATTGAACCGGTGGACTGCTCTGACTGGGCTTCACCGCTGGTACCAGTCAACAAGGCAGATGGTTCATTGCGGATTTGCGCGGATTATAAGGCAACGGTAAATCCGGTTTTATTAGTTGATCGATACCCTTTACCAAAAATAGAAGACCTGATGGTAAGCTTAGGTAAGGCTCAATATTTTTCAAAAATTGACTTATCACAGGCCTACAACCAGGTAGAACTAGACGAAACTAAGAAATATACGGTCATCAACACTCACAGAGGTTTATATATGTATAACAGATTAGTTTTTGGTTTATCGTCTAGTCCAGGTATCTTCCAACGCATAATGTGTACTGTACTGAAAAATATCCCAAATGTTCAGGTTTTTCTAGATGACGTAATTATAGGCGGAAAAACGGAACAGGAACATTTATTTGCACTAGAAAAGGTTTTCAGCAGACTGCAGAAATATGGCTTAAAACTAAAACAAAGTAAATGCGTATTTTTAGTAGATGAGGTACGGTACTTAGGATACATTTTAAATAGGGAAGGAATTAAAACGGATCCAGAAAAGATAGCAGCAATTAAAAAAATGCCGAGACCTACGAATGTCACACAGCTAAGATCTTTTCTTGGTATGATTAATTTTTATGGGAAATTTATCAAAAAAATGGCTGATAGGTTATCGCCATTATACGAATTACTAAAAAAAATAATCATTGGTCTTGGACTCGTGAGTGTGAGACATCTTTTGAAAACATAAAATCGTTGCTTTCAAGTACTGAAATTTTAGCCCATTATGATCCGAATAAATGTTTAATATTGACTTGTGACGCTAGCGCACAGGGCATTGGTAGTGTGCTTTCACAACCAAGCGACGACGGTAAAATTGAACGTCCTATTGCTTACGCTTCACGTACCTTGAACGAAGCAGAAAAAAATTATTCTCAGATTCATCGAGAAGCTTTAGCTATTATTTACAGCGTGAATAAATTCCATCAATACTTGTATGGGCGGCAATTCGTTTTGCGAACGGACCATAAACCCCTGGTGTCAATTTTTGGTCCGAGTAAGGGAATACCGTCCATGGTAGCTAGTCGGATGCAGAGATGGGCTATTATTCTATCAGCGTATAATTTTAAAATTGAGTATATTCGCACTAGTGATAATGGAGCGGATGGACTGTCACGGTTACCGATTTCTGGAGTAAAAGAAAAATCAATTCCAGAGCAGACCTATCTCCATTTTGTTCAAGATGCACTTCTATTAGATTATAATGAAATTAAACGTGAGACTCAGCGCGATTCCTTATTATTAAAGGTTCTCACTTATATTAGAAATGGTTGGCCGGCGGAGTGTGACATTGTTAATTTAAAACCATATTTTAGTAGGGTTTCGGATCGTTTGGGAGGTAGGGACTACAGCGTGTTAACCCGCGATGGTACTTTAATTCGTAGACACATCGATCAACTAAGAAACCGGTCAAGCCGTAGTCCTTCACCGCTTAATGATACCACTAGGGGAGTGTTATGTCCTAACGCTAGACCTCAACCCGACTCTTTTGGCAGAGCGCCATCTGAATCCAATAATGGTACAGCAGAGGCATACGTAGAACCGGTGATTACGACAAGTGCAATGGATCCCCAGCCGGGACCCAGTGGTTTGGTCCAAGCCCAGGAACGAGTTTTTATTTCGCAAAATGCGGGTCCGGTAGCAGGCTCGATAGCTCAGGGGCGCCCCATTAGACAATGTCGATTAAATAAACCGCCAATGTATAAACATTGATTTTTGTGAAAGTTTCTCTTGTTAGTATGCTTAGGTTTAGTAGGAAGGGATGTGATGTTTGTACCTTAAGGTTCGTTGTATTTTATAATGAGTCCTTTGAAATTGTCACGTCATGTCATTCGGTTATTAAATGGTGAAATTGTCCATACGTATTTTATTCCGAATATATTACAACTTATCATAATCTTTTCAAGATTTACTACCTTCTCACTCTCTCTGTTTTCTATTCACCATGTCCCAATGATTTGGGGTTGACACAATATGTGTGTTCTGTCGACACTCCTCTATTCTGTCTTTCTCACAATTTACATATATATATATATATATATATATATATAAGGACAGGTACTCCAGGGTTTGAATCTAAGAATGTAGAAGCATATAGAATTTACAAGTCTTAGGTGACTGATGGGAATTGAAAATAAATCCAGAGAAGATTGAAATACAAGACATTATACATACTTCATCCAAATTGACAGGTGCCGCAACCAAATATAACTTCTCGATAGCTATCAGCCATGGCGCTGATCTGATTTGGCGGACTGGAACTTGCAGCTGCACCTTCCCGATAAAGCCGGCCTTGATCTCCACCGGGAGGCCCAGGTGCCGCAACGCATCCTTCTTTAGTGGAAGATTCTCTAGTTCTACTTTGCCTGAAAAAAATATTAACAATGTGAAATCCTACAGGAAACCTGATAAATTCCTTCAGAAAATGTCAAATTTGAAAATTAAAATAATTTCGACTGAAGAAGAAGAATAATCGGCATACAATACAGACATTGTATATCCCCAAGCTAAACGAGTCACGCTTGAGTTATGGCTAATATAAAACGGACCACTCTGGGGCTAATCCCAGTTACCCAGACTATAGTAAATAACAGAAAGTTTGTTTACGAATTTTACCATGACAGTAATCAAACCTGGAACCTCTGCGTCCCAGCGAGTTTGGTCTGGTAAGACTTAGCTTGCTCAACCACAGACACTCTCAATCAAATCAAATTAACTATTTTCAACATTCCCATCATGCCTATCTCATTTCTCCTGTATGATCCCTGAATCTTATCCACCTATCTTATCCTCTTTATCCATTCTAAAGGCTGGCAACACATTCAGTTTGCCCCTGATATGGCAAATGTCTATAAGCAACAGTAACCACTGTCCATTATTAGATGGCCTGCCTGCCTTTTTGCCACCTATGCAACAAAAACAACATCTACAAAAATTAAAGCCTTAATTTTTGCCTGGGTTTAGAAACAAGACAAGACAATTTTTATCTAGGAAATTAAAACAGTATACAAAATTTAATTTTTTGCAAAGCCACATGGGGCTCCTTGATTAATAGATTAAAAGTTCATAAAACTATTTTAGAAAATAAATGAAAATAAATCTTTAATAATTTTCTTTGTTATTTCATACCAATGCATAAATAATTATAATGCGGTACTTGCTAATTCAATTACCCAATATTGAGGTTACAACCGTTTGCATTGTTTCATAACTATTGCTTCCCAATAGTTAACAAAGTGAGGCTAACTAAAGTTATAATAAAAACTTACTCAGAAATGATTTTAACCCTGCATCCTGTGGATTTTAAGAAAATCTGCAACTTATATATCTAGATAATCCAGTGATCTAATTAAAGGAACAAACCTAAATGCAGGCTAGACACATTGTAAACGGAACAGGAATAGGAACAATACAAACTAAAATGGAGTTGAAATCATAAGAAAGTAAAATAGACACCAGGTTTCTATCTATAATTACAATATTGGTAGAAAATTTGTTGTATGCTGTTTATGTGAATTTAATTAGTAATTTAGTCAAGTATATGAATAGTATGAATGGATAGAGGTCATCCACATCAACAAAGTGTGATTTTGTGTCACAAAGGGTAGGAGGGGTCCAAAATTTTGTGATGTCATTTTCACATTCCAAAATGAATCTATTTAAGCTTGCAACTATTATTTATTATAACTATTAACAAAAAACCTCAAATTGTTAACAACTATCAGTATAAGCATAGTGTTTAAATTTAAAAATAAAGGGTCTTACAGGGTTTCTAAGTAGAAGCTGCCCACATGGTATTTACTATGTAGAACAAAAACTCCAAAAATACTTAAGATAAAAAGTTGAAAATTTGGGTGAATTATTATATATTTCATAACAAAATGAAAATTAAACCTTGCTATAACCCTTTAAATGGAAATAAGACTAATTATAGAACTAGTAGTGGAAAGAATGTATGATGAAAGAATGACTAAACAGATATACAATGCAAAAGAGGATGGATGCAGAAGTCGCGGAAGGCCACGACACACCTTCCATGATCAAATTGATCGTGTATTAGCAGAAGGTGATGTCAGGAGCCTTAAGAATAGACGAGCATGCATGACAAGAGCTATGAATGTCAAAGAAGCAAGTGAGGTATGTAAGAATAAGCCTGTATGGCACTCTGTTGTTCGTGCCTACCCCGCAAGGGACCTGGCGTGAAGTTATGTATGTATGTATGTATGTATGGAACTAGTGTTTTAGTTTGGTAACTTGTTGATGTAAAATGGCAAAATGTGCGATGTCACACTAGGGAGGAGTCTCACAAAGCTGTGACAAGGATGGGGTACAGGGCATAAATCATGAAATTCATGAGACATAATTTGTGGATGGCTCCATAATAAAACAGGAATTGGCCTTAAGACTAAAGCACGTTGGAGTTGTCATCATCATCATCCGAGCGTTAAATCCCGGTTGCGTTCGGAGCATTCACTCCGACGCCCAGGGTCCGCTTTCCTACTTTTTCTACTCCACTTCGCACGGTCTTCGGCATCCCCCGTTTTGAGACCATTGGCATGCATGTCATCCTTCCCACGACGTCAAGCCAACATTTCTTGGGCCTTCCCCTTCGACCGGGAAGGCGGAGGTGGCAAGGCTAGACATTTGTTCCCCACATAATTAGCCGGTCTCCATAAAACGTGGCTGTACCAAGGTAAGCGACACTCTTGCAATTTGTCTGCAACGTCACGGACATGAAGACTGCCACGGATGCGGGAGTTTCTGACACGGTCTTTCCACGTCACTCCACACATCCAACGCAGTATATTCATCTCTGTGACACGCAGTTCTTGTTGGAGTTGTAGCTGGCCCTAAAGAAAAACTTTAGTGTTCATCACAGAGTACTTTATATATACTGGTATAGAGTCAACAGTCATAATATATATACTAACGCACTCTATCGGTATACGGCATTATTCAACGGCAAAAACCATCCAGGGGGTCTAGTGTTATTTTGATTTTTATATTAGACTTTTGGAAATTGCGGGAGTTATAATTTAACTCCTGCAATTCCCAAAAGCCTTTCCAAAAAATGTTTATTTGTTAGTAAATAAAACAACAATTTAGCGGTAGCGTGATTTATTATGTTTCCTTTTATTAAAATATTCAAAGGCATACATTTTCATAACATCATTTGTATCCACATCTAATCTGGTGCCGTTAAGATGATGTACTTACCAGTTTTACCATATCTGGGCACACAACAACCTCTTTTAGAAGAAGCCATAATCCAAGTCATCAGAAAACAAATCGTTAGGCAAATTGGTGTTCAGGGTACATGCGTAAGTCCAACGTGATCACAGAACACTAGTAAACGTGATAAGCGAAGTCTTTGGAGTCCAGGAATCAAACAAAGTTATCGAAAAATAATCAAAACACAAACAAAGTACATATGTTCACGAATGTAACTTGTATCAGTCGGAATGTCATTTTGGTTTTGACATAATTGACATCTTTGAAATAAGTTTTTGGTAAATCGACAATTCATTAAAAAATCTATTAATTAAAGTTAAAAAGAGCTTTATAATTTGAAAAAGGTGAGGACTAGAATTTACACACTTTAAAATATATTTATTAGCTGATATGGCTTGCAAAAACATAAAAACATATCAAATATTTCTTAAACAAGTATTAAAACAACTGCGTATAAAGAAACATATTATATTCATTCATTTGGTGATTAATTTGAGAACAGTGACATCTACTGCAATACCTACCTACTAATAGAACGCAAAAAAATCTCTAAGAAAAAATAATTGTACTGACTGTTAGGACACTGGTGTTCATAATTCAAATAGATTGGTAACCTAGCTACAACTACAAAATAACAGACAATATTTTGGCAATGTCATTAAAAAGTTAAAAAATCTCTACATGTGTTAAATGTGCAATAAAAACAATTAAAACTCTAATCATACACACATACACACATAACTTCACGCCAGGTCCCTTGCAGGGTAGGCACGAACAACAGAGGGAAATACAAGCTTATTCTTACACAACTCACTTGCTTCTTTGACATTCATAGCTCTAATCAAATATCTATATATAATGACCAGTGACCTAAAGTTACTTTACACATATCCAGTCTGCTAGATAGGTGAGTTTACCTATAATAAAGCATAGTACAACTGGTAATTATACATGATAGTACTTTTACCATGCAACCTGTGGAATAATAAGTTAAACTGAGTATACACACATTTATTATTTTTTGGTTAATAATTAATACAGTATATTATATAATATATATAACAGTACAATAAAATGTTTCATAAAATAGTCTAGAATACATTATAAATTTTAAGGGTAATTGGTACTGTTAATTAATAATGTGCTTAATCAAGGTAGTAAAAAATAAGGTCCACAGTCAGAAGTATGTATTATAAATAAAGCTTAGACTCTAGAACCAATAGAAAAATAATTATAGCAAATTCAAATATATTTGCTTTACCAATGTGTTCAATTTCTTTTTGATATACAAATTATGTGCAGAAGAAAGGATTAGCCTTTATATTCACTTAAGTAATAAGCTTCCAACCTTCTAATTATAATCTAGACCAAACATTTCAGTCATTTTTTAATAACTATGTATAGTTGTTTCTTTTTAATTTATTTCTTTTATTATATATATAATTATGCAGGGAAAGTTATAAGTTATTTATATGAAATACCAATAGAATTGAAACCATTTTCATTCATTATCATCATATTTGTATTACAATTATCTATCAAATGAATTATATGGACTATATTGTGCTGTGTAAATAATTTTATAGCATTCACAACTAATTAATTAACTTAAATTAACAAACATATGAAATTATTGCCATCAGTAATTCAGTGAAGCCAAGACAGAAAAATTACAAAAACATTCGCTTGCGTTCAAGTGCAGTGGGTCGTAACTTCATTATTGCGAAGTATTTAGTACTCACCAGAAAGAAGGGCAACGCTCAGCTGATCGGTGTTCAGATTCTCCACATACTTCCCTAGGTAGTTGTTCAAAACCCAAGCCACAAGACCTTCCAACATCGTGCATCATGCTCTTATCCAGCTCTATTTATCACAAACCCACTTGCGAAACTCGTGATATACCAAACTTTCCCCTACAAATAAGAATTCTATCAGAAAAAATATGATATTTTTGAAATATTATGAAGCGGTGCCGGTTTGGACTTTGTATTGTAGTTTAGAATGTCATTGCGCAATTTACTTACACATTTATCATGTAATATTTTATTTCTGAGCACTTTTACACTGGTGATGATCTCAGAAAATTGGTAAACTTCAGTTCTGTCTATCTAATGTCTATTTTATTCATATTTGTTTATCAATGCATGTCCCATATCTCATATGTCATATTCCGAATACGGTGTCAAAATAATAATTGTCAGTCAAAATCTCAAACAGGGAATAAGAAACCTCAAAAGACCTAGATCTGAATCAGTGTTGCACATTTAGCTACATTACCACTAGATTAATAAAAATTGAAGACTGAGTCTGAGTGAGTGTATGAAGGTGATATGTCGCATATTCGATTTTTTGCTTTTTTTTGCGTAGATGAAGGTCATAAGTCGATACCAAATGACTACAGACCTTAGACCATAGATATAAGACATATTTAAAAAAAGAAAAGTTGAAAAAGGTGTTAAGTTCAGTTCAGTTTAAAATAAAAGTAAAACTTTTATCTCGATTTACTCAGAATTGGAATTATGTGACTTATCACCTTCATCCACTCATGTCTTCAATTATTTAAGCGACTTTTATTATAATAAACAAAGATACATACTTTGGAATTGAATAATGTTTTATAATCAGGACTTAAAAATCTTTCAAAGTAAAGTGTCAAATTCAGTTAATTTTCTGAACGTCTAAATTGTATTTTTCTCTCTCTACCAAATTTCTTTGATGACAACAATAGGTAAAAAATTTAATTCGCTGCAACAAATTATGTGACATGTATTTCATTTATGCTGTTGAAGTCACTTTAGTAAATCCGGAAAGCTTATGTTTTCATCTAGTTCGTCCAACCATCTCTATTTATATATCAGAATAGATTTTCTCAAAGATGACTAAATTTATGACAATGAAACTTAAGTATTAAAGTGGTGGCAACCCTACTACGATTGGGCTTCTAAATCTAATGAAAAACTTGTTATCTTTTTTATTAATGATAATATAAATCAATAATTGATATAAATTATCATTGATAAAAAAGATGTTTTTTCAAATATTTTATTGTAGATCCTTAGTATTCTTTGAACTTTGGCAGTATGAAAACCAGTTTCTTTGCCTAATTTTTCGGCAAATTTAAACAACGACAAATATTATAGGCAGCGAATTTTGATGTTTTTATTTTATTTAATTAATTTGTATTATTTTTAAGTGAATTAAGTTAAACAAAAATAGTAAAATATGAAAGCAGCACGAGTTCTGAGGAAGTGCTATATTCCACCTTCATCGTTTTCCAGTTTTTGTTGTAAAGAAAATGCCATGAAATTACAAGTGCGGAACAGTGCAACTATCGAAAGCCTTAGATTTAAAATATTCGCCCCTGCTGTAGTAAAAATTCGCAATTTGGGCCTTGGTCCCACTTCAAAAGACTTTGAAGAGCCATCCCAGATCAGTGGGCCAATGACAAAGGTTCACGCGACAGAGCTCGTCCTTCACCTAAATGACGAGGAGAGAAAAATGCTTTTTAATGCACTCCAGGAATACGAATCTAACAGAATTAAAGAAGAGTTTGAGGGTAAGTTTCACAACTTATTTTTATGTATATGTATGATAACTGTTCACAGCCCTGTCTTTTTGGTGGGGTATAGTTATAGGGCGCATTTATTTATTATGAGCTATTATAAACAGATCCGAACTTTATAATTAGAAAAAACGGTTAAGTTTTAGACTAGTGGTCACTGAATTTTAAGTAGTGGTGGGTCGAGGGGGGAGGAGTACTTCTCCCTTCTACAACCCTCATGTCTAGGAGACTTGTGTTCTTGAGATATACATTTAGACATTTTTTCACTTGTTTGTTTCATTATATTGTGACCAGTCTGTTCTGGATTTGGTTAAAAGTCATATCTACCTAAGTCACTGTTCTAGTCATTGTTCTTGACTTTTGAAGAAAGCCCACAAGTCAAATGAGTGTGCTATTGTTGCAATATATAACTAAATAAAAACTATTTCAATATTTAAAAATCAATAAACCAATTCAAAACTTATTTACTCAAAAATTTACACTGAAATTATTTTTAAACTCAAAAATAATTTCAGTGTTTCTATATTAAACACAAGTATATTCCTAAACAGAAATCACACACATCAATTTGTTATCAACAAAAGTGGCATAACCTTGTTTTCCCAAGATTTTTTGTTTTTCCATTATTCTTTTATAACTTGTTTCTGGAACCTAAAAACTTTGTTTTCTAACATATATGATAGGTTTAGAGGCTATATATACAAGCCATATGTTACCCCTAAACTCAAATTACCCTTAATCTCATGCCACTGTATGTCAAAACGCAGCTAAAAAATCCATGCTATTTTTTTTATGATCACCTAAAATTCTCTATAACTATACCACACCTCTTTTTTTCTCCAGACAAATTGGCTGCGCAGCGCTGGAGGAGCAAGTTTGGAAGGCCCAGTAAAGTGCCGACCCTTGGAGATGTGGATCCAACTGGCACATACTGCCCTGTGCCAGAAGATTGGCTGAAGAAAAAATATGGTTAGTATTTGAAATTCAATTATGCATGTTGCGTTATCAAATATTGTCAAATGTTAATTACTTTACAAACAATCTGAAGATACTTGAGTTGAATTTATGCCTAGCCTTTATTATAGGCTTTTCTGTATTCAAATAAACATCCTACCTATATTCTCTAAGTTTTTTTTTTTTTTTTTTTTGAGGCGGGGAAAAATGACTAACTAACCGATTTACGCACTCTCTGGGCCGTCACTAGGAAACGGCACGAATCCACGGGGGGCGGTAACGCTAGCAATTGTATGCTCTACTTGCGCTCCGTCCGCTATGGACTACACAGAGGAGTGTGGAGACTCCGAGCGATGCCGCACGGGCGAGCAACCTCAATACCCACTAAAAAACCCCTCCTCCTCTGCGCTTTGATGTGAAGGAAAGACTGAGATGTAGAACATAGTTACTCAGCAGTCGATCCAGCGCATAAAGTGCTGAAGTGTGCCCTGGGAGAACACACTCCACTACGAAACGGGGGTAGTTGTTAAGTCCCTTGCTTTACCTAGTAGCTAAGGGCCCCCATCGTTCCGGATCCTACCTCAGGGAGGGAAGTAATGCGCGTACCTGCCTCTCCGGGTGCCGGCTGAAGGCCGGCGACCTCGAGAAGAGACCGTAGCACGCGCCCTAGGACTTCGCTCCCTATCCCTTTCTGCGGCCTCTTTCAGAGACATAACTGCCTCACAAAAAGAAACCGCAGCATCCCAGGCGTCGTCGCTCCGCAACATGGCCGTTACCAAGTCGCCGAGCGATCCGACGGCTCCTAACTTTGTCTCGAGCTCGAAACGCTGCGGCGCCCAGGCAGCGCACTCGACAAGCGTATGAAACGCCGTATCGGGTGCGCCACACTGTCGGCAATCCGGAGAAGGCAAGCAGCCCACAATGCGAAACAGATACTGATCGAAACAACCGTATCCGGTCAGTATCTGCGTCGTCCTGAAGGTGAGGGTGCCGCTAGTGCGGTTAACCCATTCCTCCAGTTGTGGCCTGATTGCGTCCACCGTAAAGCCGCCGGCCGCAGGGTGTTCGAGGTCACGAGACCAGTCGACGAGGCAGGAAGCGGTTTCCCGCTTCCTGACCGTCTCTATCTCGACTTGACAGAAGGTCAGTCCTCTAGCTAGGGCATCCTGCTGGGTACGACGAACCCTGGACAGGACGTCTGTCTGGAGAGGCCAGGGCAGCTCGCCTGCCAAGAGTGTCGCCGCCGTCCAAGACACTGTACGATACCCCCGTATGGTTCTCACGGCCAGAACCCGCTGCGCCCGGTGCAGCAGGGTTCGATTGTGGCGGTGAAGCGACTCGAACCAGACAGGGGCACCGTAAAGGGCCATACTCCTCAGGATGCCAGAATATAGTTTCCGCGTCGCACCCCCCGGCCCCCCCACGTTGGGAAGAAGCCTTGAGAGTGCGCCCGCGGAACTCACGAGTTTGGGAACTAACTGCACAAAATGCGCTTTGAACAGCCATTTCCCGTCTAAGACTAGCCCAAGATATTTCATCTTGGGCCCTACGCTAATCGCCACCCCCTGGACTGTAACGGACAGATCCGGGGGTGGATTACGAAACTTCCTATGGAACATGATGGCCTCCGTTTTCGCGGGGGAGACCTTCAAGCCCAGCCTAGCTATTCTATCTACGACTATCGCCAACCCGTCGTTGGCGACGTCCACGGACTCCGCGAATGACGCGGCGCGTGCCGTGAGTAGGGTGTCGTCCGCAAAGCAGATCAGCCCCACCCCGGGCCGGACCGTCACCCGAAGGATCCAGTCATAGCCTACGTTCCTAAGAATCGGCCCGAGGACCGACCCCTGTGGAACGCCGCACGCGACACGTCGCCGACCTAGCTCGTGATTGACAGACTCACCGCCCTCCCAAAGGATGTGTCGATCTCGCAGATACTCGCCTAACAGCCTCGTGAGGTACGGGGGGACTCCGTGTGCACGGAGCCCCTCCCTGATCGTCTCATGAGGGAGGCTGTTGAAGGCGTTCGCTATGTCTAGCGATACTGCAAGAACGACGTCCTTCGCTTGGACGGCTTCGTCCGTCACCGTTCGCAGCGTCTCGAAGGCGTCCATCGTGGAACGCTTCCTCCGAAACCCGAACTGCGTATCTGATAGCCCCGGCTCCACGGTGTCTAGATGCTTCACGAGCCGCTCCGCCAAGATCTTCTCGAAGACCTTGGCGACCTCGTTCAGCAGCACTATGGGCCTGTAGGCGGACGGATCGTCGGGAGGTTTACGACCTCCCTTGGGAAGAAGGCACAAACGCCCCTCTTTCCATTGCGACGGGAACCTACCTGCGCGAATACAGGCTTCGAAGAGGTCCCGCAGCTGGCTGCGTAGATGTTTTGCAGCCAGGAAGAGGAGGCGACCAGGGACCCCGTCGGGTCCCGGAGCCGTCTTCCTGCCCCGGAGCCGGTCCAGGGCGACGTCGAGTTCCCCCTCGGAGATGGAGTGAGGCTCCTCATCCGTGGGGGTGTCGGGAATGGGTAGTGTAACATTGGCCAAATCGGCACCAACAGTGTTGACCACTGGTGCTACTCTCACCCTCAGCTTCTGCCTTCATCATACAGTTTTAAGTTATGATAAAATATTCATACGAGCTAGCTAGTTTGTAAACCATACTACTAGCTATATATACTTATAAGTAATTTAAAAAAATTGCATAGTGTTCTCCATACATGTGTATCTGAGTTGATTTTTTAAAAAAAGCTTCAATGTACAGGTACAGCATGTTTAGAATTATATAATATTACGTCGTCCTGCCCGGTAAAAAATAGGGGTTGTTCGTAGAAGGGTGAAAATTGAGGATTGTATGTATTTTTGTATGTTGTATCATAAAAAAATAGAAGTTAAAAATTTTGTCTAAGAAATAAAAAATAAAATTTAGGTGTGGACTACCCCTAACATTTAGGGGGATGAAAAATAGATGTTGGCCGATTCTCATAGATACCGGATAAGCACAAAAAATTTCATCAAAATCGGTCAAGCCGTTTCGGAGGAGTATGGCAACGAAAACTGTGACACGAGAATTTTATATATTAGATAGACATAATAACTTGGTTTTTTTATGCAAATGAGTTAAAGTGTAAAAATAGCCTGATCACTCATTGTGAATCTACTTTGAACTGGATATAATGGATGATGTCATTGACACCAATCTTTAGTCTCAAATAAAATGGAAAACACCTTTTATCTGTTTTATTGACATAGTTGAGATTCTTTTAAATGCATTGCTCATTACATGTTCAAAATATGATTTTTTAATCTGAAATTACTTTCGATGTTCATTTCTATCTTTCAAATGGGTTGAAATGACCAAAGTGATTCATGTAAACATAAACTTGAATTATTTAATATCATATGTCATGCCATTTCAGCTCTGCCTTTCAACCAAATTGATTCATTTTTATTGATTTGTCTAATATCAGTATTATAGTTTAAACAATGGCCTCTTGCAATCTTTTGCTATTTTATATGAATAAAAGTTATTTTGTAACTAGTAATAGATGAACCCAAAATAGTTTGAGACACACAACACAGTGTCAAGATATTGTATGTACTATCTGTGGGCAGGTTTGCCAAGAGCCTCATGATGTTACATGTCGATGGTCAGTAGAGTTGTCAAAAAAGGTTACATAAATAGTTGTTGCAATAAATTTATTATTTTATTAACTTTACATAAATATGTATAATAATAGTAAGTAATACAATACAATAATAGTAAGTAGTCATCCGCAAACCTTCTGTGGCTTATATTGCCTAACACTTAAAAGCACTGATGTATAAAAAATAATAATAGATAAATTACAATCATAAGTAAATTTTATCCGTGCAGGAACGGAGAAAGAATACAATTTCCTGCGGCCGAGCGGCCTGTCGTAAGAGGCGACAAAACAACCCACAGCCTGGTGGTAGGGCATATGCCCGACTGGATGGCTACCACCCCTGGTCTAAGGTATGTCGCCATAACAACCTTGAGTTGTGTTCCGGCATTAGTGACCAGGTTCCAGTCTCCCTTAAGAGGGCAGCAGCGCATTTGTAGCACCTTTGGTGTTGCAAATGTCCATAGGCGATGGTAACCGCTCTCCATCAAGTGGGCCGTCTGCCTGTCTGCTGACCTGCAATAAAAAAAAAAAAAAAAAAAATAGGAAATTCTTCATAAATTTGTTTGGCATCCTCTGAATCCTACACACCATTTACTGTAGAATAGAAAGTGTTCAGGTTGAATTGTTATAAATTATAGCAAGTTTCTCAATGTGTGCCATTCTTCAACTAGGGGCATCCTACCATTTCAAGGGCATTTCTCACTACTACTCCTTACACCATTTCACACTAAGGACCAATCTTTCAAAATTTAAAAATAATGTTGCATGAATAAAACAGTAGAATTGTTTCATTTTTTAATTTAGGGCTGATTTTTCAATTGTCAGACAAAAGTTATCAGTGAAATAAATTATTACTTTACTAGATTAAAAAATACAATTTAACTGTTTTATTCATGCAACATTATTTTTAAATTTTGAAAGATCGGTTCTTAGTGTGAAATGGTGTAAGGAGTAGTAGTGAGAAATGCCTTAAATCTTATCGTTATGAATAACTTACCTGGTGATTGAAAAATCGGGCCTTTTAAACAACCAGACAAAATGTATATTTCGCAACCATATCCACCAATACCATGTCATTGTGTCAAATTTAATAAAAATGCGTACAGTGTCAAAAAGAAGGAATAAAAAATCTGAATAAATATGAGCTCTGTATTTTAGTATTATTTTTTTAAGAAATATACCTTTTGTATTATGAACTTATTTTGAATACCATATCTTCATCTTTTTCAGCTGCCACAGTACCAAAGCCGACAACAAAGGAATTGTTCCACTGTAAGTTCTCTTTTTATTCTATGTTTAAGTTGTTAAAGTCATTAAACAAGTGAGTTGTAAAATTGTAAACAGCATATTTGTACCTAGTAATGAGTTATCTTCTTTTGATATTATGTATTCTAGTAATTGGTTATGTTTGTGTTAATAATTATTTATTGTGTATCAAAAGTCTAATAGTAGCAAAAACAATCTGCTGCATGCACCAAGAGAGCATTTTTAAAAGTTTTCAAAATCTCAAAAATTCAAAAATAACTTAAAGTTACAGTTATCCTAGTTTAATTTTGATTTAGTTTCATAAAGATAATACATATCATGCTTAAATTGCACGGTCCTTGTGGTTGAGCGTGCGAAGTCTTAGCTGGCTGAACTTGTTGGAACACAAAGGCTCCAGGTTCCTGATATGGTAGATTTCGTAAAACGAAGTTTCCGTTATTTACTATGATTTGGGTGTCTAGGATCGGCCCCAGAGTTATCCCTTGTAAATAATTACCCATTACAGAATCGCAACTTCTTGATTTGGCGATGTACAATTTTTTTTTTCTACTGATTATAAATACACGAACATTTAATATTTAGGTATCATTTTGAACAATCATAAATTTATAAAGCTTTTGGTTCTAGAATGAGCATCCAAAAGCATAAGAGACAAATAAAAAAGCCAGCCTGTTCTGATTCCTAGGAGCTTCATGAGAATGGACTATTTAATGCAAAGTAATTTTTGTATTAGGAGTGCTAGTGTAGCCAGTTGTAATTGTATCTATAATCCATGAATTTGTTTTATTATATTCTAGTGTCATTAGCAAACTCAATACCATTCATTGGCTTCGGGTTCCTGGATAACTTCATTATGATTATAGCTGTGAGTTTATTATTTGTATTTTGAAATCAAGGTCCAAGTAGAAAAGTTCAATTCATAATTGTTGTATGGCGCATGCGTTATTTAGTAAAGAAGAACATAGAGAACTATCATTTTTAATATACTGTATTGAAAAGTTGCATGCATGTGTATATGAGAGATTTGTTTTCCACTATGCCCAAAAGTTTAACTTTCAAAATTTAATTCTCATAACCAAAGCAGCCTTGTCTTATGATTGGTATAAATATGTATTATTAATTGTTTAGCTCCATTCTTATAAAAAATATATTTAAATGAATTTATTTACATCAACTGTCCTCAATTCTTTTCCAGTAGAACAATCTGTTTATGTTGAATTCATTAATGTGATTCAATGGACATCTGCTTCAACTATATGACAGTATTCTGAAGATCTACATTTCAGTTTTAGTATTGTCTACAAGTACAGTAAAAGTAAATACATTGCATGTGTAACGGTGCAGGTGGTGTACTTAATAAAATACCACTTAAATATAGACCCTGTTTATTATAGGCGCTTATAACAGCAATAAGTATTATTAGCACTACTATACTTAGCAGCATGTTAGCACGAGAAGCCAGATGTTCCTCTGAACACTGATAGCACTAATTGTATCGATTTCACCAATCAATATTAGTTGCACTAATCAAACACTGGTATTCACAAGATCCACGAAAGTTATGCTTAGAGTCCAAATGGCTGTAGAGACTTCAGAATGCTTCCTGGTCTTCCTTTTCTTCTCTTGTGTATATAATTTGATTCGGATACTGTTTGTTTACTTGACCAAATGACGTGCCGGAGACTCGCACCGCACTCGCTAAGGTACTAGTTTTAAGCAGGCGCTTAGCTGCTAATCGAGCGGGCTACATATTCACGGTAAAAGAGCGTGGGGGTATGGCACTTCCGGAGGAGAGTTCAGGGGGTGATGCTGTCTGGAACAGTATGAATATTTTGTAATAATTTCAGTATATCTGTCATATATTTATACAGTATCGTAATCTAAAATATATGGCTATATTTTTGTCAGTACCCTATGAATATTGATTTTAAAAAAATACTTTTTTATGTATATAACTACACATATTAAATTTCGGTGCAAGTTTTAGCATAAATTTCGCGAAGACGTAAACATATTATATTTAAAGTCTTTACGCGGTAGGCAACGCCTCGGCTCCCTTGGTGTTGCAGATGTCTATGGGCGACAGGAACCACTTGCTATCAAGTTGACCCATCTGCTAGACTCCCTACTAGTAAACATAATAAAATGTGGTCATTCTGTAAATTATGGTTATAATTCATCCTGAATATACTGAAATGATTACAAAATTATAATTTTATGTTCTTTTTTATTGCAGGAAATCAGCAGACAGCAGACGCCACTTGATGACAGCGTTACATCGCTATGGACATTTGCAACACCAAAGTCTACGAATGCCTGCTGCTCTCTTTAGGACCTGAAACTGTCACTAATGCCGAACACACACAAGTGATATGCGCATACTGTAACAGAGTGTCGCATCCAGTCGGCAAATGCCTACCAAAGTGTCTTATTTTACTCCAAATTTTATGATTGCAATTTAATTATAGTGTTGCGAGCCGATACTAATCCTGTTACGGATTATATTTAATGTATTATAAACATATTAGCGAAAACGTAAATTAATAAAATTCGCTTCTAAAATATTATATTTGATTTACTCGTACAGAAAATTTTCACAAGCTACAAACACAAAAACAAAGAAATAATATCACATATAAATTTAAATTATGAAAAATAAAACATTCCATAAAGTTCCAACAAATCCTTTGCAGGTCTTATTATCCTTTGAATTTGAGCGATTTATTGTTCGTGCTTCGTGCGTAATTTCTGTGTTCACGTTGCCGTAAGACGACATAAAACCTTTTTTCATCTGTTTGTATTTCATGCGAATTCTTAGAAACTATTAAGTGGTCGGCATGTTGCTAGGAGGCCTGTTTCATTTACAAATGGCAGAGTGTTAGTCAGTTGGGGAATGAGCCAGCCGTGTTCTAACTGCGAACGAAGCGTTACCTAGTGTACTTTCGGAGCGATTATCTTATAACAACGGATTTTGCGCGATTTATATGAATACGATTTTCTGCTTAAGGTTTGGTTTTGTTGTATTCAGTTATACTTGTAAGAACTGGGAATTACTTGTGTGTACTTCTAGTAAACTTAATGATAATTCCAACGGCATTTTCGAATTTACATCCTACAAATTGGCGACAGGGAGATAGCATCGAGAGCAGTATGAGCGCGTATATAACCCTGACGACGATGGCGGCGGCGGCTCTGGGCAACACGTTCAGCGACATCATCGGCATCGGGTCCTCGTACTACGTGGAGCGGGCGGCGGCGATGGTGGGCCTGGGCGCGCCCGCGCTCTCCCCCGTGCAACTGGACATGCCCATCAGCCGGCGGTTTGCCAACGTGGTAAGGCTATATACAAACTTCTGCCACTTATTTATTTACGTTCTGATAGCATGGACAAAATATTACCACTAGCTGGCAAGTATGCAGGTGCCTGATGGAAAGTGCTCACCGCGCCCCGTATGGACCTCTGCAACATTAGGCTCTTCGTCAACTCGTTGACGACCACAAGATAATTTTAGGACTCTTAATTTAAATTCTTTTTAATTATTTTGATGTTCTACTTACAGGGCAGAGTGCTGGGCATAACCCTGGGCTGCTTCTTGGGAATGACCCCGCTCCTATTCAAAGATGACGAAAAGAAACCCGAGGCTAAGTAAACACCCAAGTGTTCTCTTTTAACTAAATAACAATTGTCCCCGTAGTTATTAAAGTTCAGACACTTAAATACTATTTTATCATGTCGATAAAACAGCACACACTGTTTCTGTTACAAAAGTATTTTAAATGTTTAAATTACCTCGAAATGTTAGATAATTACTTTAAGGTATTATCATAATCAATAATTACATTTTCATTGAATAAAATATATCTAAAATAGATTTACAATGTATCTTTAATCTGAAATCGTATATAAATGATTTATCGATGAATTTTATGATTATAGCCAATTTGTAGAACAAGAATTTTGTGATATTGATTAATCTATGGCGAAGATAGAGCTTTTAATATTATAAGGTAAATATACCTTTAGTTCTTAATTATTTATCTAAAAGGTATCTAGTAGGAAATGCAAAGAATCAATATTACAGCTATAGTACATTTGCTCTTATTTCTATGTAAATGTGTATTGTAGTTATTTAAGGATACTGTTGTATCTAAATTTTGCGTTGCCCAAATGCGCACACTTGACTGGTTTAAAGAGACGTTTCCACTGCACGACCAAAAATATTTTGCTCGAATACTTCTTTGAATATATTTTAATGGACTAAATATTTAATCATGAAAACTACACGTACGTTGTAAGACAATGTATAATGATTTCTATTCCACAGTTTCTGTTTGATATCTTCACAATAAAAAAAAAGAGATAGAAGAGTTAATCTGTTATTATTTCATATATTTGAATACGTGATCAGTATCAAAAACATTACTTTGTTGGAGATTTCAACAATTGATAAATAATAATTTGTATCTTGCACATAGTCAGTTTTATATATTAATCATTACTTTAATGCATTTTAGATGAAAGATTTTAGTTTGTTACATGAGACGCAAGAAGATATAAGGAATTTATTTAATACATATAAATATAAATGATATTTAGTCTCAAACTGAACTTTTATTTCGTGATGCTGTCACATTATTAGAGTGGAAATGTACCTTTAATCCTTTACGTATATATTTACACATCACTCATGAGCCAGGTAGAGAGTTATTAACTAATTTTTATATATTTTTACATTGTTTTTTTACTTTCCGAATGGAGTAGTGAAAGTGTGTATGTTTATATTGAAATTAACATTGTACAAATGTTTTTATTGTGTGTTAGTTAAGTCTAGATGTTTGTCCTATTGGCATTATGCTGCGACCATACCTCTCACTTGTGTTTGTTATTAATTGTGAACAAAACGCAAATATTTAAGGGCTCATTCACACATTGACGAATCGTAAATTATTTCCAGATAGTGTGAGTCGCGATTCGTTTTTATTTGCAAAATAACTAATATACACTCGTACGACCATATTCGCATGCTCGTGAATCGTGAAAAACCAAGTATGCTTTGAAAAAAATACGAAACCATACTGATCAATTGTTATGACGAATCTTGTCTTGTAAGCCGTCTGCCAGTATAACATAAAAAAGCGTGTGAAGTGTATTTGATTTTGACGGATCGTTTTTTTGCATTTTGTCTTTCGTTTATCAACACAGTTTGTAACTTTAACACTTTTTGATTTACGAATATGAATATCTATTGAGCTTTAAAGCATAATTATTTGTATTTTGATGAATCGTTTTGACGTAATTGGATAATTCACGATTCGGTTTATAAGTATAAATGTCTATACTTAAACGGTTCGTTGTTAATAACGAATCATCAATGACAGATGTATGTATGTTTAAATGTGCCCGAAGCCGCTGAGCCACCACTGCTTTTATCATCTTTTCTACACGCATTTGACGCCACTGTGTCATGTACATTTGGTAAATCACTTTTACCCAATGTGGAGGGTAGGGGTAAGGAGTACTTACTATCTCTGTTTCGAAAGAGTATCCATCAAAGCGCAGATAATAAGAGTGGCGTTGCAGTGGAACGGAATAAATATTAATAGAAATATCAAAATTAGAGTGAGATAGAAATTAAACAAGGCTCGAAAGATTTCCGCTTTGTTTTTTTTATTATTAGAAATTCACAATTATTTAATCACTCCAAACGTTTTCTCACAGCATTATATTTACTTAATTATTTTGAGGTTTTCTATACTGGCTTTTTTTCATTTTATGACATTCCTTCTATTTCAGCATTGCCCTGGATACTTTTTCAATTTCCCCTCCATAGAAGACCCTAGTCCTTATCTCTACCTTCTATAATACCAAAGACAACGTGAAGACTATTTTACCCACAGTAGTCATTAATACAGGAATGTTATAGACTTCACTCATGCAGCTGTTCAAAGCAAGGCTGTCCAACCTTTTTCACAGTTGGGTAATGTTGCCTATACGAATGTTACAAGGCATAGCCTACTTTTATTTATTTTTATTATTGTGCAACAAAAGGTATGTAACATTCTAATATTGTCGTTCGTATAGGCTTTCAAAAACCAGGACGAATCAAAAAGTACTGTTCATGATCTTAGCATCTTCCGACCAGAAGAAGCGATTGACTAGTTGGCATTACCAAATTCTAAAAATTACCATCACTTAATATCATATTATCAAATAGGTTATAAATAGAGATCATTACAAAAGGTAAATTATTCTTAACTTTTGCTGGAATTTTCTAGTAATTGTCGTGAATTTAGGTGTTTATGTGTTATATTTTTTTTATTGTTGGTAACCCTGCACGTCATGTTATCGTGAACGGGTAATACAATAAACAAACTCTAACATTATTTCCTTGTAAAAGGACAGGTGTTAAATACAATCTTATCCCTTTTATCTTCTTACAACTTCTTTATCTCTTTCTTTTTAAGTATTATGTAAATATTTTTAATGAAACAATAATTAATGCCCTATAAGTCATTTTACTTGTACAAGGTTATGTCATCATGAGTTTGAACGATCGTACAAAATATGTGAGATCGCGATGATCTGTAAAATGATTAAAAGTATGTCAGTAGAGTTGACTGTACAGTGTACACACCCCTATAATACAATAAATTTTAATATTGTTTACATAATAAAGAACAGCTTTAAAATGTTACCTTATGTAACTTCCTACTTCGTTATCTCTTACTTTTTAAAATCGAAATAACTTTAATTACTGGTTAAACAACAAATAAATGTGATATTTGACTGCTTTTACTTATATAAAGGCATTTCGTCCTAGTTTTGTACGCTCATACAAAATATAAAATAATTATCAATGGATTTAACTGACCAGTGTCCACTTCCTTATCGTGACTGCGGGAAACGCACCACTAATTGGTGTTATCTGTTTTGAAACTTGCTACCACAGGGTATTTGTAATAATCGACGGAAGTAGGGTTGGGCAGCCTTGATTTAAAACTTTTTATGATTATTAAATGAAACTATCTAATCCTTATAAGATTATTTTATTATTTAGCTTTCAGAGTAATTAAATGAAAATGAATGTATTGATTTGAAAATGAATGTCAAAGAAGCAAGTGAGGTGTGTAAGAATAAGCCTCTTGTTCGTGCCTACCCCGCAAGGGACCTGGCGTGAAGTCACGTATGTATGTGTGAAAATTGTATCTTACAGGTTACTTATTGAAAGTCATGAGTCTACCACTGCTCCCATAGCAATTTTAGTTACTGTTAAAGGAGAAGAAACGGCGCAATAAACTCCCCACCAACATATCTACGCATCGCTTTGGAGTCCAAAAAATTTCCTTCTGACTGCCACTAGCATTTCGCTTGCTCAATCAATTCTACTAGCCAACCTCGACTATGCTGATGCTTGCTATCTTAATGTCACTCAAGAGCAACTTATTAAGCTCGACCATCTTCAAAATGTTTACATAAGGTTTCATATCTGGTTTAAAATAATATGACCACGTTTCTGAATACCACAAGCTCAAGTGGTTGCCTATCACTTCGCCGGAATGCTCATCTTCTCAATACTATATATCATATTACGTTTCAACTTCCTTTACACGTCATATACCCTCAATTTGTGCTCCACTAATAATCTCCTGTTAATGGCACCTGCACACTCTTCAACAATTTATTCCAACTCCTTCGCCATGCAGGCTGTTTTTCACTGAAACTCTTTTCCCTTAGAAAAGCTAAATCCTTTGCCATTTTTAAAACTCACTCAGGAAACACTATTTTAGTCTTACGCAGTAATATATGTGCTAGTTTACTATACTTTAGACTGAAATGTGTTGTCCATGTGTCATTTTTTCCTTTTTCTTTGTTGCACAATAATTACAGATAATTTAAGAATTTCCTATGAGTCAGGTTGCTTGGAAGAGATCGCTTTTAGCGATTAGGCCACCTATTGATTTACCAAGTAACTATTGCGTTGTTGTGTATTTTTGTTTTGGTGAATAATAAAATATTCTCTATGTCTTATATCTTTATAAGATAATTATTATTCGTCTTTTTTATGTATTTTATCAACAAAGTAATTCATATAAAAGATTACTGAGCTTGGTAGCGGTGGCATTATTCCGATTCGGTGCAGTCTAAATAAATATTCGTCGTATAAGCCTTCTCGCACAAACGTTTCTATAATTCTATATTATTATTTTTTAATTGTCTATAGAAAGTTTGCGAACGTTAGAAATTGATGTTAAGCTTTATTTCTTGTTGTGTGTATATTAATAATTGCATGAATTGTATATTAACGGTTTGAGTGTTATACTGTTATTCCTATTTTCAAGGCTATTAATTAGTTAAATGAATTGCAAGTGTATATTATATAAACTTGGATATATTATTATATCGAGGCTTGAAAGGCCATTTGTTTCAAGCGACATTTTAAGAGAGACTTAATGGAATTTTCTTCTCCCTTTACTGTTTTAAGCAGTTGTTTTAGTTTTGACATTTGCACATCTACCAAGTTACATTTTTCTTGATAGTAACGCCCCCTGATACAAATGACATAATTGTCGTAAATTATTGTTTTGGGTGACGTAGTATGTTCTGTGAGTCATGTAACGCACAGTCTATTACTCCATCGACACTATACCTAAATAAATCGAAAGTGATCGATTTCAAAATAAAAAAATGATCTACTTTAAAGAGAAGTGCATTTTTATTGGCTTATTTAATTGAAATGTGGGTATAATTATTATACTATATAGAATTATTAGTAAAATATATATAACGCTTTAGGACATTACTAAATGATCCGTCATCGAGCTGTCAAAAATAAAATAAATCTTGGAAAGGGCTTGTGGAAATCTTATCTCAACTTAGGACATATAAATAATATACATATAAATTACAATTAAAATCTATATATATTCTTCTATTTCCAATATGATACATAGTTTATTGATATTTAGCTTTTAGATCGTTTGAAACTAGAAAACTCTTCTGACAAATTTTCAGAATGTTGCCTAAGACATAAAGCTTTTCACCCCTCGATATGTAATTACTATTTTCTATGAATTATGCCATGTAATACAAATTTCATACAAGTAATTTGAATTTTGATGCAAAAACTACCTTGCCATTTTGCTCTCTGGAACAAAATTTCGTTTGATAAGATGTAATTTTGCGTGAGTTCAAACTAGACAGACCATGCCAGTGAGGTTTCTCTAATTTGTCGGTGCCGCAGTGGGAATCTCTATACGCGATACGGAAAGCTAACAAACAGAGCACCAATGTCTACGAGTATAAGCGTTTCCAGATTCGCTCGGTCCCGCACGTTTCTTATGGTCAGTTCCTATATTTTTACTTGCCTTACTATCGCTTAAAACAATCGCTTAAGATTTGGTCGATAGGTCAAATAAGCACTCAAGCGACGGTATGGCATATGTGTTGCATAAAGACACACACATTCTGTTGACTTAAAGACTGTTAAGAGTATTTTGTAGTCGTGCCATTAACTGTATTTTGATTCAATTTTCAAATAGAAGCTCAACTTGATATCATGATGTATAATGTATATTTCTTAATTTTTACAAATATAATTATTATTGTAAATGTTTTCAGTGTTAATAATTGTAATTAATGTGACTTGTGATTACTTATTTAAATCTAATATAGTATTTGACAAAGTTGAAAATCTGTTTATATTTCGTCATTGTATAGACCCGATATACTCAACCTGCGGCCCGCCGAGCTTTTGCCTCTTCGATAGTAATGACTAGTACACGTTTGAGGCAGTACATTTGTCCCGTATAAAATAGATTTGTACTGATACGGCTCAAAATTTAAATTTGTTCTTCAAACGTGTTGTCCCGCTACTTCTCACGCCACAAATAGCAGACGAAGGACGGAACGACAACAACAGTACAATAACGCCTCTACGGATATTCACATGCAAAAGAGACATAACATGTACGACTGAGGGAATGATGAAATGTACTGCTGCGGTACAAAGCAGACAAATCTCTTCGCCTCATTTGAAGTGAAACATTGTATCTACTTGTTTAGTACAAAATGTCATGTTACTCTTACGAACTCATTTTAAAATCATGTCCTATCCAATTCTAAGTATGAAACTAACATAAGATTACTGTCAAGTTATACTAAACCAAAAGCAAAAAGCAGTCTCAAAATAGATTCATGAACAAAAATTATTTATGGCTGAACATCTACATAATTGTAGACGTCGAATTTCTGTACCATAAAAAAATGCTAAAAACCGAGTCAGGGGGTGTAAGAAGTGAAATAGAACTAATTTAGACTTTTTAGAATTTTTGTTTCTCTGTCTGATTGTACCGGCTAATCTCCGAAACAACTGGACGGATTTACCTGAAATTTTGTATTGTGATAGCTTATATCCCTGGTCAACGTATATAATACTTTTGATCCCGAAAAATTAAAGAGTTCCGGTGGGATAGTTAAAAAGCTTTAATTTATTATTAGACAGCCCGTTTATCGAGGAAGGTTATAGGCTATATACCATCACGCTAAGAGCAATAGGAGCGGAGCACCAATGAATGAATTTGTGTTTAAGTGGGTTCCCGGATGGTTTAGATTTGCAATTAGAACCGGTAGGTAGCGCTGAGATCGGGTTCTAGAATCCTCCTAATCACCGGGAGCGATTCTGGTCATTTTGTTTTAGTGTGTTTGAGTGGGTTCCCGGATGGTTTAGATTCGCAATTAGAACCGGTAGGTAGCGCTGAGATCGGGTTCTAGAATCCTCCTAATCACCGGGAGCGATTCTGGTCATTTTGTTTTAGTGTGTTTGAGTGGGTTCCCGGATGGTTTAGATTCGCAATTAGAACCGGTAGGTAGCGCTGAGATCGGGTTCTAGAATCCTCCTAATCACCTGGACCGATTATGATGATTTTATTTTTGTGTCATGAACAGTCTTTTGGGAATTCAGAAAATATGGCGGTACGAAGTTCGCGGGGTCAGCTAGTAATTATATAAAAAACTAGGTTTCGCCTGCGACATCGTCCACGTTTGACTGAATAGAATAATTTATACGGATGCTGACAACTTGAAATCACTCTCGGGATAAATCCCGCGTGATTCCTGAGATGTTGTTGATGTCCAATTTGCTACCAATCAGCGAAAATCGCATCGAAATCGGCCCAGTAGTTTTTACGTGAATCTCGAACACAAAAATCTAAAAAACAAGAGTATAGTTTTACAATATTATAGGTAGATATTTATAGAACGAAGTGAGGACCTCCTCCAATTTTTGAAATCTGTTAAAACACGATATCTAATCTTAAGAATTACGCTCATTGTACTAGAAAATTTACAGATGCAATTTAATATGAACCAAAGGCGTAAAGGTGTCCAGGGGTTACCAATAAAACTCAGATAATTCGTAAAATTTGTTTTAATCTTCTTCTTTGCAAGATATGCGTAATAAGAGAGCTTTATACCAGGGCGGTGATTGAACCCTTGCGTCTACAATAATGAAAATTATATTCAAAATATGGTTTACCAAACTGTTCCTACAGATCCATTGGCTGACTCTACATTGGTCAGTTTAAGTCATCCACTTAAATAATGCTGCCACTTTATTGACTTAATGGGCTTCCAAGATATAAATTGTCAGAATTTGCTTATTAAATTAATTTCAGACCAAATCATTTCAATTCAGACAAGGTTTTATACATAAAAAAATTACAAAAAATATTCTTTGTATGTAGAAATATATATGAAATTATAATCAAATTTCTGTGAAACATTCGTAACTTTATTGTTAAGACATGTAATACAGTATTGTCGTATGTGAATTGTTAGAATTCACTCACGACAAAACTGTATTAGGTACACAAATTCTGACAAATTTTGTTTACAAAAATGTAAAGCGCAAGGAAGGTAGCGAACTCATTTAGGAGACCCCTTAATTGGATATTTGACACCCACATCAACCGAGACACCTTCAGCGCGCTCTATTAGTAGCTCACAACGCCCAACACGCTCCGTTAGCCGTTCCACATGGCGACCGTGGTCGTTGTGGTCGTGGCGCAAACGTCACTAATGACGTCATCATTTTCGATCACACAACGCTTACAACTACCCATGTTAAGCGGTGGGTCGAATAGCCGTTCCACTTGGGTTTACGATTGTAACGCCTACAAGCAAGTGCGCAGTCGTGAGTCAGTAAAGGCACGCAGCCCTAATCGTCGCAGCCTCGTTGATTTTGCATGAGAATACTGGCTTATGACATATCAAAGCCGTGGCCATCGGGATGTATTTGTTAATTAATTACAACGGTGGCCCCAATTGAAACGCGGTTGGCGAGCCATCTTTCCGACTGCGTCCGTCTATCCCTGCATGAAACGGAGAAAGAATACAATTTCCTGCGGCCGGGTGGCCTGTCGTAAGAGACGACAAAACAATCCACAGCCGGATGGCAGACTACTGATTTTCAATTTATTGCATTAATATGTGTCAAATACCCAATTGTATTTAGTATTTTTTTTTATTATTTACTTATTGTATAGCAACTTTTCGCCGGCAAAACATATTATAGCAATTGTACAATCACAGGTTTTTTAAATAACAAAATACTGCATTAATAAGTATGCGCCGTAGTCTATGGATACAAATTAAAGTAGCCGCACTGCATTTCAAATAACAACCTGCTCAAGAATTACAAGCGAAATAGCGGAATGGACTAAGTAACTGTAAAAATATCCATTACTCTCATATTAAAATAATATACTACAACACAACATAAAATCATAAATAAATACGCTTTCTCTCACGAGTCATAAAATACAAACAAAAGAAAATAATATATTCAACAATCACACAGTCTTTTCTTTTATGATTACAATTTTAAAAAAAAAAAAGTAAAAAAACTTGTCAAAATACAACACGCATGTTGAGTTACCACATAGTGACGTCATTCTAAATCTCAGAGCAGATTATCAAAATTCTAATAAAATAATAATACATGGGTAAACGGGTGTACGCCTTCAACATATAGATAGAGTGGCTAGTAATCATTTTGCTTAGCAATTAAGTCCATAGGCCCATTGGTTTGTTTCGACTGATGCCAAATAAAAGAGTTTTCGTGGCAACACAGAATGCGAGAATTTATTGAAAAATCACATACAATATTATTGTTCAAAAACGAAATGAGTGAAATAGGTTATACAATATATTTAATTAAAAAACAAAAATATATTTCAGTGAAATTCCAAAAGTTTCCGCCAAAAACTCCCTTAAGTAGCTAAATCGTATTTATGTGGTCATGTAAAGTACTACCACAAAGTTTGTGCATAAGCTTTTGTATTATCTTTATATGTGTATATCTAAAAATGTCAAGTTTATTTATAGCCGCGAAAACAATTAAAAGAGTGAATATTTTGTTAAATTTATTGCACGATTCGAACCGAACTAAAAAAAATACCATAAATTTTATATCACATCTTGAAGCGGGCCCATAAGGTTGCCATAAACAATTATTTAATAATTAAAAATTACAATAAAACTCACAACCAATCAGTCGTGTAACATTGTAAAATTGGGAAAAAAACGTATTTTACAAAATTCTGTGAGTAATCTTAGAGGGCAGCACTACTTATTTATGAATAAAATTCAAATTTGAGTGTGTACTAAAAATCTGCTTATGTGGTACACATTATAACCAAAACAGTCTTCAGGCTCTCTATTTTTCTCGCAATGCAGTAAAGCACTTGCCACTTTAACCAAAAATAATCACTGTTTTTCCATACATTTTAGGCGATTATTTTATTTTAACCATCAGTTAAAAGCCGGTTAAAAGCACGCCAGCCTTAATGTTTTAGGTAGTTAAGTTGCATATTTACTTGCATTCTATCGCCGCAAAGGGTCTAAGATTATACAGAGTGTGTCCAAAGATGTTTTTCAATATGAGTCAATTCTTAGATGTATCATCTATCTGTTGTAATAAATCTGTTGAGAATGTTGAGTTTGTAAAATTTAAAAATAAGAAAAAATCAACACTGATTCACAAACAGCAAAAAACTGTTTCTCTGTCTGTCATTAGAAACCCAACACAGAAGTAGTCAAAACACTTAGGCTACTTTTTATGCCAATAAATGAAGTCACGTCTTTTTGGTGTCACCGTTGCGTCTCTCTAACAAATACGTCGTTACGGCAACGCGAACAAAGTTCTGTAAGTATTGGCTGGAGTCGTTTAGTGAAAGTAGTGCTGCCGACGCGACGCCCACCAAAAAGCAAATGCCAAAATGCATAAATTTTAAAAATGTCACAAACATACAATTTAGAAATTTTTGGTCAATGTTTAGGAAACGTGTACTTTATAATCACATACATATCTCTATAATTATTATGGAATCGCTAACAATGATTTATTAACTATATACCACTTAATGCAAAACCTTAAAAAACTAATGAGTATCGTCGCAGTGATTATGTATAATTTGTTTGATCGCTGCGGACTTGAGGACCTTAGCATTCGATTTACACGAGGACTTACTTTGACTATTTCATTGACATAGAAGAAGATGGAAATTGCGACCTTCGTAGAAGTTTTTATGTGCATAAATTAATTTTTTTTATAAATCGACAGACCAGCACACATATTCTACATCCCCAAAATAAGCAATCTGCTTATTATTATACTTACGGCCCGGGCACAGCCTTGGTCTAAAGGGGATGGGACAGGAGGGGTTGACTAAAGCTATGTTATGGACGACAATATCGTCTGCGTGCTTCCGGACGTTTTGCTTCAAACACCCTGGCTTTGACACCACTGAACAGTGCGTCTACACGCTTCATTTCAATGCGCACAGGGCACAAGCGTGTAAATTCGTTCAAAGGATGAATGTGCTTGCGCCCTTGTGCCTGCTTACACGCGCTCGATCGTTTAGTAGCTCGTGCATCTCCGGTACGATTTCTAGATTTTTTAACATCCATCACCTTCTGTAAACTCTTCTTCTCCTATCTATTCGCCGTCAATCATTTTTTTGTTCAAATAAAACTAAATCAAACCGACGGTAACAGCTGCCATAATATTAAATTCGCGCTGTCTGCCATACTTGCACTGACTGCGTTGTCGCGAGGCATGTGAACAGTTATGGATTGGCCCACCGGTCCCGCTGGGCTACTTGCCTTACTGTTCACATTGATTTGACTCATTTATATTGAATAAAAAAAAAACAAAATGACCGTCGACCGGAGAAGAAAAGTTTACAGAAGGTGGTTGATGTTAAAATTCCCAGAAATCGTACCGGAGGTGAACGAGATACTAAAGCGCTCGAGTAAGCAGGCATAAGGGCGCGTGCACAAACAGTCAGGCAACCATTTACACGCTCGTGCTCATGTTTGTGCGCGTCGAACGGAAGCGTGTAAACGCAGCATAAAATGTTTTAGTTTTTAGGGTAATCAAGAATTAAATCAATGCTAAAGTCCTCTGCCCTCAGCTTCCTTAAATATAATACCTTAAATATACCTTAAAATATGAATGTTTGACATTCTATAAATTTAATTATTACTATGAAATAATAGCATTTTGCGGAGCACGTTATATAAGTATATAATATTACAGTTTATGGCTATTTCAAAGCCTTGGATTTGTTACAACTATGGCCAAATGCTGTGAATTATTTTATCAACACAAAGCATGCATATACTTTGTATGTTGACACACTTACCTAATTATAAGCGTCGTGTTTTATTATTGATAAACTTACAGTTCCGGCACGGATCTTGAGCAGCCGGCCAATTGTAAGGATAGGGCGTCGTCATTGTGATGCTATTTACTGACATATCTCGATAATATTATGTTTTTGTACCTAGACTCGCAAGGAATAATTTCTAATACTTCGAAAATAGAAATTTTACAGTCTACCAAGACGACCGCTCAAGAATCGTGCCGGGTACTATATATGTCGCTAGCTTTGTATAATGTAAATTGCGACAACAGACAGGTCTGCTCCTATTATTCAAATAAGTAGCTTATACATATTATTTACAATTTTTATCATACATTCCTAAAAAACCGTGAATGGAAATTTTCATTGGTTTACACACTGGTAAATTTTACAAAACAGTTTTCATGACTTTTATATACTTTAACTATAATTTGTGATGTTATTTAGTAAATTATATAAAATAGAGAAATATCATAAAAATAATCAACATTAATAATCACAGAGTCAAATAAAAAAAATACTGGTCCAATGTGGGTGTTAATTTTTTCAATGTATTGCAATTTAGATACACTTCCGCAACTACAAAAAGCATATGCAACTTCAACAACAAGCCAGGGCTTTGAACGCCTGATATGATGATGGGCACAAAGCTATGAAACTTAGATGCAATAATATTGTGGGTAGGTGAGAAATCGACTACAACTCTATGAAGTTTTGTGAGAAACTTGTCTTTCAAAAATCTTCTACCCACATGCTATGAAATTTTATGCAGTAAATAAATTCTAAATTCTTGCAATTCACAAGGCAAGCGGGATTCATTTGTGGTAAACACGCAGCTTGAGTGTGCGTGAGACCAAAGGGCTGTATGACAAGACGGCACGCTTCGTCAGACACACACCGTCACAATGTGATAGTCACCCACAACTAAAGCTCGCTGGTCTTCGTGGATTGCAACAATTATACCGAACTAGTAGTTTAAACGCAACTGTTGACATTTTTAATACAATCACATTATTGAAAGGGGATTAAGCATTAAGTCTTTAAGCAAACCTCGACGTGAATAGCTGCCAGCTGTCAGCTGGTGTCTGTCAGTCTGGTTATTTAGTTTTTCCCGTTAAATATCATCTTACTATAAGTGGATAATAGACGCATTTCAAATCACGGTTAGACCTTGATTTAAGTTAATTTTTTTGAATAATAATTTAGTACAAAAAGACGATTTCGAAATATTCAATCGACACACGAACAACAATCACAAATGTAACTATTTCTAGATTACCTAGTCTTAAAATACTTTAAGGTATAGCTGAGCTACATAAACTAATTAAATAATATATAACTGTCGTAAATTGACTAACATTCGCCAACAGAGGCAATAGTGAACAAGGAGTTAGCTACGTGCGTATTAGGAAGTATTACGAGTTCCAAGTCGACACTTGGCCGATTTCTATGATATACAGTGTAAACTCCATATAACGTCACTCCATTTAACTACAAAGTCCCTAAAGCGTCGAAATCACTTGGCTTTGTTTGATTTAGCTTGTCTTCCATACAATGATACACTCTATATAGCATTACACCCATTCTCAATAACGAGAATAACTAAGTAATGAAAAGTTGGTACCTTTTAAGTTGCCGAAATTAGTAAAAGCTGCACAGCTGTGTATGTTCTTTTATCGCTTTATTATCCTAGTCCATAATAAACTCAACTGACGGCATCAGACATACCAAAATGTCTAAGTACTTCCTTTATCAACAAGATGCCTCAATATAGCAAGATATGAATTAAATAAGTAAAAACACTACAACAAAAGATGTCAGACAAAAATGACAGACTTCTCTCCACTTCACGACAACTCTCTATAACGCCATAAAATTCACAGTCTTTCAGTGTCGTTACATAGAGTTCGCACTGTATTTTATTCGTTCACTTGCCTTACATGGTAGACATTTGACATTGCATATATGGAGCTTTTACTAAATTTTGACGTAGAGTAAGGCAAATGAACAGTTTATAAGATATAGGAACCGGCCAACTATCTATATAAACTATACTAAGCCATTCGACTACTACATCAACTCAAAGTTTTGTGTGTAGTAGCTATATTACTTATTGTAGAGTTTTACACAAATAATAATTCATCCCGATGTGCCTGCACAATAGACCAACGTTATTAGCGCACGACAGTGTACGAATCGTGAATGCGAAACAGTGCTAAGCATGCATAGCAAGCAACACTCTGCCATTTCAGCTAGAGGATAAAATTAAATAAAGATTATCTATAAGAATTGCCGATCAGAATTGTAAGTTATGTAAAACTGTACTTATAGTTATAGTCGAAATGAGAAAGTTATTTTATTTATACTCGTTCATCGAGTGCTAAGAACTAATTATAATATGTAGTATTTTCAAATACATTAAGGCTGGTGTGCACCGACTTTTAACCAATGATTAAAATAAATTAATCGCTAAAAATGTATGCATAAACAGTGATTATTTTATTTTAACCGGCGGTTAAATATCGGTGCACACCAGCATTAGTCACCGTTATATGCTATGGTTTAAGGAGCTTCCTAAATGGTATACACTATCGCGCTCGCGCATCACCACATTTTTAATATATAATAAATTGACAGAATTTACTTATGACAAATATATATTACAAAAATCTCAATAATAATATTAAGATAGTTTCACAAAAAAATGATATGAAATCAATGTCAAATTTATGTGAAACATATGTCATTTTATTTTTGAGTTTTGTGTAATACAGATTTGTAGCAAGTGACCTCTGCCTTTTTATATCTTCTAAAATGGGTAAAGTGCGAGTGAGATAGTTAACCCCCATCAGGTAGCCCCTTAATCAGATAAAGAACTTGAACTATAGACATGCATAAGGGAATCCATATGATCCCCGAAATGAAATGAGACATAACTTATAATGTATTATGAAGTATTTGTCCGGTTATAATGCCTACGAGGCCGCGTTCTACATGAGGCTCACAACGACCACGCTCACGACCGCTATTTTTCTCGTACCATTTGCATGCAAGCGTTATATCATTAGCGCCGAAATACATAAATGTTATTGGTCTTTTGAAAATCGCGTCTTGGCTAGCGTACAGCTTCGACCCACGTCTACATGGCGTTGTTAGCGTTGCGTGATCGAAAATTACGTCATTATTGACGTATTCAGCACGACCAAGGAGCGTTTTGAACGTTGTGAGCCACATGTGGAACGTAGCCCATATAGTATATAAACACGTTATTGCAAAACGCACCTTTATAGATTATAATGAAAATCTACCAATACAAATTACAATGTACGGTCACTTTTTGAAAGACTAAATACATCGTAAGGTTCTTTCAAATATACCATAATATAAGTATCAAAACTTTCGTACGTAACGAAAGTGTCAACGCCGAATTTATAGCCGAATACTTTGTACTATACTCGTATTGCAAATTCTCGATATATGTAATTAATTATAGCTTATGAATTGTTTGTTCTAAAATGAGAGTGGGACGAGGCCTTTTTGGATAGAACTTAATGACATGCGCCCGCGCATGTTAACACTGACTCGACCTTTTCTTATATTTTAACAACTGATGCCGTCATAAAGCTAAAAAAACTTTTAGAAACACATTATTTCTTCTAAATGACGAAAGGATGCTGTTAAAAATTAACTTGAGGCAATTTCCGTGCCCACTCTCATCTTGTTACAACACCAAAGTGTATGCCTTAATATTCACTTTGAAGTACCCTAAATGCTTTATATTAATAATTGTACTAAACTCATCGCGCCCCTAAGTCACTAGTTACACTGTTTGAGACAGGCAAATTATTTTAGAATGTTTTGGTTATAGAAACTGCTTGATGCTTGATGGTGGTACCAAAGCTTTAAAAATGGGCTGCAGTTGAATTATCATCTTTAGCTTCTATGATTAGCTTTTCTACCTAAATGGAGTTCACTAACTAGCTCGTGTAGTACATTTTTGAAAATAGAAATTCACTCATTGACACAATTTATTAACACCAAATCTATATTCTACGAATGTCAACCATATTACTGTTGCGAACCAATCATAATCCCTTTACAGGTGTTTTATTACCACTTCGAAATTAAATGATATATTTTCGCTCTAATCCTGCCTATTATTATATGCCTTCCAGCAAGACTTCATAAATCATTTTGTTCTATTTTTACATTTCATGCACATTCCTAGAAGTCATTAAGCTAGTAAGTTAAGAATTCAAAGGAATATTGGGCAATGTTGCCAGGAGGCTATGTCTATTTTACAAATATATAAGGTCGGTCACTCGGGACTGAGTTAGTGAGTTTCAACTGCGGTCGAGGCGTTTCCTAATATACTTTCGTCACGAGTATATCAACAGACGTTTGCGTGATTTATTTTATTACGATATTCCATTTTACTGTTTGGACTTGTTGCATTCGTACTACTGATGAACTTTGGGATAATTCCAACGGCATTTTAATTTGTATTCCGCAAACACGTAACATTACGAATGTTTCCAAGGAATTCGATTTTGATGCATAGACAGTCATTTCTATGTATAAAAATTAATTCTTGTGAAATATTCATAATAATAATGTTAAGATTCAATACAATATAGATTTGTCGTAAGTAATTCATTCAATTTATAGATGTTATAGCGAGGTACCAAACTCCATTTAGATAGTTTTTTTTAAATAATTGAGTCATTGAATCATTTTTATTAATAAATGGAAAGATAATTTCGCATACCTTAAAAAGATATATCAAATTAAAATAAATTGTTGAACCCGAAGTATTTGAGCACCGAATACACGCCGAAATTGCCGAACAAACCCGAGCGTACGTGTCAGTTTACTATGGCAGTTTCTCGTACTAATAGTTTGTTAGAAAACATACGATCTGTCCATTTATTAATAAAAAAAACATTTCGATCAAACGTGAGGATTGCAAACCTTTTATATGAGTTTTCAAAGGCTACTTATATGCGTCAAATTGGGTGGCCAGCAACGGAAGAGGCGCCCCGCTTGCCGCTCCGGCTTCAGGTGGGCGTGTGCAGAGTGAGCGGCTCCGCGCTCCGGTCCGTCCTGTCGTCGGCCTCGGAGGCGTTCCGCTGCAGCGCAGCCAGCTCGGCCCGCGCCGCTGCGTCGCCGCCGCGCCGCCAGAGGGCGCGCGAGTGCACCGCGTACTGGGCCTCCTCGAACCCGGAGCGGAGCCCCAGCACGATGCTCAGCGCCGACGCGTCCTGCCCGTGGCAGCCCGAGTACCGGTACTGCGGCTTCTTGTCGAACCGACAGCCGCCCGATTGGGCACCTGCAATCGTAACACGATCATATTACGCTACAGTAGATCCAACTATTCACTAAAGAAGAAAAGGCCTTAGATAAATATTTAGGGAGTTTCTTCTCCTTAAACAGCGATAACATGTTGCGATCCAGTGTACATATAGGAAGTGGATTTAAATTTTAACTTATATGTATATATGATCTTCATAAAATGTTCCCAGTGGAACTTACATTGAACAAAAACTTTTGAATTTATTTTAATACCATATACAGATTACAATCAGTTAAAATTAGTGGTATATTTTACTTTGAGATAGAACAACCCAAAAAATTTAAGTTCAGTAATTTATAATACATAAATTGCCTATAAATATATAAAATAGTCGCGTCATATATAGTCGACGTACGTAGCGTAATGGCTAGCGCACGCGTCCCAATCTCAAAAGACGCGGGTTCCACGAAAGTGTATTAAGTATTGTTACAATTACCACGTACTAACAACGGTAAAGGAAAACATCGTGATGCAACCTGCACATCAAGATAACCAATGTGTCAAACCTGCTAAGCCGCCTTGGACAAGCGTAGCGGGTATACTGTCTGTTTCCCCTATAATGGAAGCCCGAGCCAGCATTGGCACATTTATGGGCTGATATTATTATATATGTTATGGAAATTGGTTATCAATAATTATCAATCAATGTCTAATTATCGTACGCGCTGCACGTAAGTGGCGGAAGCGGCGCAGTACCAAACTACGGAGCGGCGCGGCGCGTATTTCTGAGATAGTTTTCAGTCCCCAGTAAACATGAACAAAGCCACGTGAAGAACCCTATTAATTAATAATTCAATTTATAATTAACACATTTACAATATAAAATAATCATTGTGAAGGGGACTTACCGATAGGCATAATGCAATCCTGAGTCAACGCGCACTGGATCCAGGGTCGCATGATCTCGACCGTTGTCGGTTTGTCGGCGACAATGAGCCTGCTGATGTCCACCATCTGGACGAAAAGGAAGTCGTCCAGGTTCGCGTGGAAGTAGTGGAACATGCGCGGGTGCGTGAGCGACGTGACGGCGGCGTGGCGGGGCCACGCGAGCACCCCGGGCCCCGACGCGGACGACGCCCGGGACCAGAGCTCCGCCAGCTCACCGTTGGTGCCGGTCCACCGCTGTGACGTCTCGCAGAACACAACTCCACCAACTCGACTGACGGCGTGCTGAAGAATTTCACGAAACCATTCACTATATTAACACTGTTTTATTTCCTCGTTAAAAACCTGTACCCTAAGACTGGTTTTGTAAAATCATAACTGTCCACAATCAAATGGCAAATGGAGTAACAACAGTAAAACTGCGTGTATACCAAATTTCAGCAAAATTGTTATCATAGTTTTTCCGTGAAAACCTTATAATTACAAGTGTAGACAGACTTGCTTTCGCATCTTTTATATTAAGTATTGTTTAAAGAATTAAGTTAACTACAAGTATGACGTAGATCTAAAAAAGTTACGGCGCACGCGCCGTTAATTTCAGCATCGTATTTTCTACATAATTATCATGTTGAAAACAGATGGGAAACACTCCGGAAAATTGCATCATAAATGAAAATGTTATCTTATCAGTGATCTACGTGCGTGCGGCGTTAGTAGAGCCGGTAGATAAGGTCATATAATTACATAGGCTACAAAATTAAAATTGTGAACGTTTCACGTTAGCACTTGACAGCAAGTTGCTTTCTTCGCAAAAAACTTTAATTAATATCTGTTTACGCCCATTTTGAGGAGCTTTTAGGAGCATTTTACCACGCACTACTCGCCGGCGAATAGGAGTTCATCCACAATCCTTGACACCTGGAAGTCATACACTGTACGTGGCGCTCGCTCTTTTATGCCATATGTGAGCAAGCTGTGGAATGAGCGGGTTTTCCAGGGCGCTACAATATGGGGTTCTTTAAAAGGAGCGTAAACAGATTTTTAAAGTCTCAACGAGGTAGGGAACGCATTGGCTCCCTTAGTTTAGCAGATGTCCATGGGTGTCGGTAACCACTTGCCATCAAGCGGACCCGTCTGCCAGTTTTCCTATAAGCAAATATAAAAAAAGGCTCAAACTGCTGAATGCTGGGAAGGCTGATTTACTGGAATAATATTTCGGGTTTTTTTTTAATCAGTGAATTAAAAAAAACCCGAATACAATATAATACAATTCATTTTATTAGAATGCGGACCCAAAAGCTCGTGCTACTACATCCAGGCGAAATATTAAAACAGGAATTATAAAATGTTCAATTGTACTCGTTGACCTAATAATTAATTCCGAAAACTTGAACTCTTGTGCAATAAACACGGGTCGCAACATACCCGAGTAATTTACTACGAGATGCTTCTACGCTTTAAAAGTGGTACAGGGATAATTAAATTACGGATAGAAACGTATGTAGTATGTACATATTGCAAGTATGTACTAATTGTAATAAACAAGGAATATATGAAATAATGGTTTCATTTAAAACAATAATAATTAATTTATCATAAGGTGGAACAGCCAACTATGGCATTGAGTTATAACGAGCAACGACTGCATGTGATTATGTATTATATGTCCTCATACTCTAAACTATAATAGCCTTGAGATTCGTTTATGAGTTTCGGCGCAAAAATTAGACAACAGGAAAACTTGTGCATAAGAAGCCTTCAACCGTTCTTCATTAATAAAGGACGCGTTTTTCTTGGCCTTTGTTTAATTATACTAGTGGTCGCCGCCCACGACTTCGTATTGTTCAATATTTTCTTATGTTTTCGCGACTAGTATATATAATAAAACTACGTTTTAATGGTTTTAAGCGCAGTAATTTATTTGATTTTCATTAATCCGACATTTCGGCCACTTTTCAGTAGCCTTGATCACGGAAGACAAAGATATCAAATGACAATGAATATTGTTAAAGTTTTATTTTTCCTCCTATCCCTTTCCATATGATACAAAATTATTAGAGCTAGGCATATTTGCTGAAGAGTTTCTTGCTTCTTTTCTTCAAGCCGCAATATGTTGCGAAGCGGTGGTAAATTAGATTAGGCTTCCATAGAGTAAATAGTAACCATAAACAAAATTAAAATTAAGTACACGAACAAGTCTGCGGAAAGCTAAACAAAACTTTAACATTCTCATTGAAACATGACATCTTTGTCTTCCATGATCACGGCTACTGAAAAGTGGCCGAAACGTTGGATTAATAAAAATAAATAAATCACAGGGCTTGAAACCGTTAAAATGTAGTTTTATTTTGTATTATTTGTTTTGAAGATTCTCAATATGGTCATAAAACCATCGACGTATGTCGTCACGCATTTGTCTCCCTTCGAATCACGCATCCGGCAATGACCGTTCGCCTACAACGACATGGCCCATAGCGGCGGCGTTTCTATTTGAGGCTTGCCGTTATCTTTTAGACAATTTAAATATTTTTCCCGTGACCTACTACCCTTATCTCATCGTATCTGTCACGTGCTCATTCCTACTAACTCATCACATATAGGTAGGGTTGCCATATTTGTTCGAAAACAATGGGACTTTTTTTTATTAACATATTTTATTTAGTTTATTGCCTGAGATGGTAGCGTAAAAAAGATTTATATTAAAGAAAACGCACAGGGTGCCGGCAAGTCGAACGAATCGTACGAGTATTCTTTCGAGTTCGCCAGATATAGAACGAATTTACATTAAAACCGGGTAAACTTGTCCGGTTTATCAAGATTTTTTTGACCAAACATACATTTGCTCATGCCATTAATATTATACACAATATACTATACATAATTATTACACATAACGGTTATATGGGTATTTCTTTACCTGTATTATAAGCGGTCTGAAAGCATGTATGCTCTCGTCGCTAACGTGAGAAGGGAAGTCGTTCAAATCGAAATCCACAATGGAGCACTTTGAAGAGTTGCAATAGTTCGAGATCTGAAAAAAACACATGATTTTTTTGCTTTTTTAAATAATTTAAATATATTTGGTTTAAGGCATTCAATTTTTTGTTCAGTGGGTCTAACTAAAATTGAAAATCTTATAACAAAATAATAGTTAACAATACTTTTTACAGCAAAAAATAAGTTTAGATACAAATTTCGCCTATGATAAAAGGGCGATTATAGCTCCATGTATCCCTAATCCAAAGCAAGTGACACTTGTGTATGGGTAATATACAACGGACCACTTTCAGGTCGGACTCAGACACACGTATAGGAGATAACGGAAAGTTCTTTTACGAAATTTACCATACTAGGAATCGAACATCGTTTTAGAAATTAAATGAAATTATTACAATTATGTACCTACATACACACATACGAGTAACTTATATGCCTAGATGTATTTCCCTGCAATGAACCAGAATTAACTCATTAGGACGCAGCCATCCAATATGCCTTGTAATAACAGCCCATAACCGTCCCACTGTTGGGCTCGGGCCTCCCATTACAGGGGAACGGACAGTACACCCACCACGCTTGTCCAACGCGGCTGACACATCGGTTATCTCGATAATCAGGTTGCATCACCATGTTTTTCTTCACCGTTATTAGCACGTGGTAATTGTAACAATATGCACATAAGATCAAAAAACAGCCCAAGTGGTGCATGCGCTCCGGCCAGATTTGAGTTTAGGACAACTTTCTAGCCATTACGCTACCACGACTTCCAATATACCTTATAACAGATAAAAATATATATTTATTTTTACATAGTATAAAACAAAGTCCCAGTCTGTCTCTCGTATAACCACGATCTCCTAAACCAGGCAACGGATTATTGAACTTACCATGGGTTAGATAATTTTTCAAGAAAAAGTTTTGCCCATGGTTTGCTTGCAAAATACATAATCATAAACACCTAACTAAGTTTTTATGTAAGTAAAATATAGCTATTTATTTACTAGAGTTTGGCCCGCGTCGTAGCCATGGGGAAAACTCTAGCATGCGTATAAAGCGAATCGAAAAATCTTTTATTATTTTTATTTTATAGTAGTATAGGTTCGCGTTTGATCACGATCTCGCCTTATGCGGAGCGAAGATGCGGTCTAGGATGGAGCAGGCTTACCTACAAGGTACCTATTCACACGGGACTTGAAGACACAGAAGTTATAAGTATCGGGAAAATACACTCCGACAATGAGTTCTACACCTTTGCGGTGCGTATGATGAAGCTAGGTGCAAAGCGATTCGATCTTATAGGCGGAATATCCACCATATATCGGTGCCGCATGCGGGTGCGTATGGTTGTCCGATGATGGAAGAGAGATGCACGAATACAGCTGCACACTTCCAAAGTGAATCCGATTGGAAACCGATAAGCTGGAAATTCGAGTTTTGTCGTCGAAAAGCTGGTCGTTGCCAACCAGCTTCCTGGCTGTCCGCTCAGTCGACTCTAGTGCTTCGAGTTGAGGGCAGTACTCCATACATGCTCGTACTTGCGTTTTGTACAACACTAGCAGCTGTTCAGATGTGAAATACCGTCAACTTCGAGAGTATGCCCTTTTAGCTTTATTGCCAGAGTTTGTGCTATACATAGGAGTGTGTTGTGTTTTATTTAATTTAACAATTAAAATTGCTTCGAAAATAAATTGCTACTTAATTTCAAAAAAGTATTCACAAGGATTCCATGTTAATATTAGGCATGTCGAAAATATTCACAGGTGTGAACATTTGATATTCAGGGCGTATTGACCGGACATGAGGCTTGGCCCTGATAAGACGTCATTGAATCCTATATTTAGAGTGAATTCCTTGTTACCCCTCTTCATAAGAAATAATTCAGCTTTGCCATTGCACTCATTCAAGACACAGACAAAATTCTTAATCTGTATTTTAATTATGATATGTAGGCTTGATTGCTGATTATAATTACTCCTAATCTGCAAACTCATTAATATAAAATTCATAAAAGAGATTATCATCAGAATAATTTTTAGTTTAATTTATGTAAATGATGAAAACTGGGAAAACAGTTGGTCGTCAAAGCGCTTTTAGGGTTAATAAAGCTCTTATCACTGAAGTGAGTACTGCACGGGACGTGATTTAGAGCGATTATCATTATCCTCGATCTCTCAATATAAAAAAAGGATCACTTGGAAGTCCTCCACTGTACGTGGTGTCGGGCACTCCTTCATGCCATATGTGTCCAGGTTATGCAATGAACTCCCTCCCGCGTTTTCCCAGAACGCCACAATATGGTTCTCTTCAAAAAGGGCGTGAACAGAGTGACTGAGTGTGACCAGAGCTTAATTGTTAACCTAGTACCATATTGCATCTGAATGCCAATTCGCTAGAATGAATCTATTGTTGCGTAGCGATCCTTTGCAGGTGCTTCATTACCCATTCGAATTTGACTTATATTGTCTTTGTATTGCACCAGAGTAAGACTCCATAAATCCTTATTTCTATTGTTCTAGTTCATTAGACATTTTTAGAAGCCATTAAACTTCCAAGTTAGGTGACTCGAACAGATGGAAGGCATTTTCCTGGGGAACCATGTCTATTCGGCAAATATACATATAAGGTCCGATCGAGATGTTACCTATTCTTCTATTTTTTTTTTTTTTTTTTTTTTTTTTTTTTTTTTTTTTTTTTTTTTTTTTTTTTTTTTTTTTTTTTTTTTTTTTTTTTTTTTTTTTTTTTTAGTGTACTTCGTAATGTAATACTACTTCGTACTATTTTTTTGCAAATAAAGTTTTTCTTTCTTTCTTTCTAGTGTAATTCTTATAACGACGGACTTAGCGCGATTTATGACCTTAAGATTTTTTGCTTTACGGTTAGGTCTTGTTGTATTTGTAAAAACTGTGAATTACGTGTGTATACTTCTAATAAACTTTGTAATAATTCCAACTCCATTTTTAATCCCACTATTCTGTTATATTTGAAATAAGTTTTGAATCTATCCCAATAAAAATGAAAAAAAAAACTCACAACAGCTAAAGAATAAGGCTTCAAGCCTATGTTGTAGAGTAGCACCGTATATGGCAATCGGGCGGTGGCGCGCACGAAGCTAACTGCTTGCGCGTGCGCATCGTCGTGCGCGTATGTCACGATGACCGGCAGGGTAGTGTTGTGCCACTGCTCCACCTTCCCGTCGAGACCGAGCACCCTCTCGTACCGCTCCTCCTGCACCAGGTGGTTCTCTTCCACATCGCGAAGGTTCTCCTGCGGCAATGACACCTGTCTTGTTGTGATATTATGTCGAGATAATTGCTGATAGCTAACAATGTATTTCTTTATGAACAGATGGTGTTAAGAATTTTTATTGTGAAGGTGGAAGACAGGAAAATGGCATACCTAATGGAAAGTGCCTATAGACATTTACAACAACAGGGACAAAGCCAACATATTGTTAGCCTTTAGGATGGTATGGGTTAGGAAGAATGGATGGAAAATAACAGGGATGAGATAGTGGGCATCGACAACTGGAATCAAATAGAGATGAGATAGGAGAATGAAATAAGATAGATAAGGAAACTTGGATAGGTAGAGGGGGAAGTTGGCCATTGTAACTCTCACTCATCATATAAAATGTGATTAGCTCAAGTTTTATGGAATACAATATAAAAATTAACACAAGTAAGCTATCTGCAGCTATCCACACAAAAAATCTCATAAGTACAACTGTTTGTTGACATTTTTACATTATTTAACTAAGTCCAGATATCTTTTTATTATAAATCTCAAGTAGAATGGTATAAAAAGATAAAAAAGACATTAAAAATAATTATGAGCATCCACCACTCACCATCCACTTTTATGTAAGTTTTATGGCATAGATAATGTAAACACTTTTTTATTGCTGTTTATTATTGTAGTGCACTGCTTGTTATTAAAATGGCTCAGACAATGTGATGCTGCTTTTGACAAAAACAACTAAAGTAAAACTTGTATAATAAACAACTTATAAAAGATATTATTACCACTATATGAATCTATCTGTAAAGACAGGGAGAAATAGGCATCAAAAAGCTCAAGGGAGGCCTTTGTCAAAGGATGAAGGACAAGCTGGGAAAGACACAAAATTAGATACCAATTAGGGTATTAACTAATTCAAGTATATTAAGAGAAAAATTTTCTTTCAGCAGTAAAGCTATTCTTATTTTATTTTTGATTTTATAGACTGAGATCCCAGTCACTCCAGGCTTATGTGATTTTAGGAAAAATGAAATTTTTAGGATTGGTCGTTTAACATGAACTTAGAAAGAAATATACACTTGCTAAGGTAAAAGTGGGCTGTTTTTCAGGTAGCAGGTATCAAAGGTGGAAAAAACCATGCTAACTTACGTCAAAGTAGAAAGGCTAGATTTTACATATGTCATATACAATAATGTTATAAACAAAGATATTACATTGCCAGATGCTTCCTGTGGGCCATAGCTTTTGACAGGCACTTTAAAAAAAATGTGGTATCTTATGTCATTTTAGGAAGGCTGAATTTTATATTTATTTTTATTAAGTATAATATTTTAAAATATTTTCCAATGAGGCAGACAAATCTGATGGGTCAAACATCCTTCCAGACTCCTTGAAAGTTCCGCTGTGTGAGGAAGCACATGGACACAACAGAATTCAAATCCACATCACTGGTATAGCAAGTAGGTGTATTAATACAAAGCTAATAATAATTTTTATTGATTACCAATGGAATAACAATGATTTTTTTATTTATTATTTGACAAACTTTAATCAAGTACCATAGTCAATTCTGTAATCAACACCTTCATTATTAAATTTAGTAAAACACAATGGGCTGTTGTTTTTGTTATGTGGGATGCCACTTGGTTCATACTGATTAGTTTCATCATACAACATTTCAATGAGACATTGATGAAGGAGGCACTTCTAATAGTTTTACAGTGACTTTATTTAGATGAAAGAAAAAAAGATGCTTGTTCAATACTTTTTTATGGCCTAGACAATGAGTCAATTAACATGAAATTTGGTTTAAAAATACTTTCAACTATATGGAAAAATATAGGATACACTTTACACATTGTGTCCCACATTTTATGGATTTTTTTGAAGATATAACTAAATAGATGTGAGAAGAAATATAATAGGAGCTACACTAAACTATACAGAAACAGCTACAGATACAAGAAAAGTTATGAAAGGACATGATTTATACGTGATTCCTATATTTGCTAATCATTCATTTGGATAAATCTATAGATGTTTGATACTCAAATTTTAAGTAGCGGGTGGTGGAATGCATAGCAGGGTGGCATACATACTCCCTACTACAACCCATATGGTCTGGAAACCTTGTTTTATTTTAATAAACATAACCCTACTTATGTTTTCACTAATATTGAACTTATATCATAGGTCCAAAGTTGAACAATCCTTTCAAAGTCCAAAAGAAAGCCTGTAATCATCAGAAAAAAACCAAAAAACGGTGTAAATCGTCAATAAATTAAGAAAACCACAGCAGAGCACATTCACATACAGTACAAGAGTAACCATGAAAATACTTAAAATAGCAACCAATAAAGGTGAAATTAAAAATCATGTATATAAAATAAATAGTAAATGGTTACCAGTCGGTTGTGACACTTGCCAGCTAATAATATCTCAAGAACTATACATTTTATTGACATCGGGGTTGCAGAATGGGTAAGTAAAAGTGGTAAAATTACATAGGAAACTAAAAATATATGATAGAACAAAAGATGGGATGAACTCATTAAAATTTAGGTCCCATATAACCAAGAGTCTACGTGTTGAAACATACAATAATTTTTAAAATTAAATATTTAATACCAAACCTAATGTATAAATCTTATGACCAAATTGTAAATGAAAAGTTTGGGACATCAAGGTTGTCATCATAGCATTGTTTGCAAGACCTCTCCTGTTAAAAAGTCTCAGAAAACTTCCTTATGTTTGAGAGATGGAACAAAAATACAAGGGTTAAGTTGGTGATGGTAAATAATGATATTAAAATACCTGAAAGTCCTTGATGTGCTGGTGTGTCTGTGTAACAATACTTTGTATGGACTGCGGAGGCTGCGAGTGGAACACTATAAGGAATATACTTATCGCAAACACCGATGTTGAAAACAGCAAAAAACTTTTAGTTTTCATTTTGAGCTCACATTATTAACAATGCTCCTTGACGACTAGCATTTTTTACAAACTAATTATAAAGTAATAATTCAAATTTAACGAGGTGTACTCCGTTCTTTTTACATACTATGCCATAATGTTCATTTCGGTTTAAATAAAATAAATCAATATCAATGACACAACACGCTGGAGTTACGCGCACAGTTTAATTGAAGTGATTATCCTCTGCATTTTATCAACAGTCACTACTTTTAGAAATCTTTCACTTTTTAAATATGTAAATTTTATTAATTTGTGTAATAATATAGCGAGAAAATTTTAACCGCAAACTCGCAGTCAAACCAATCAAAAGCTTGCTTTTTTTCTTTCATCAGAATCAGCGGCTTTCAGCTTTGTCCACAAACTACTATGGCTTTGTCCTTTCCTTTCCTTTCTGGCTGGCAGGCTGTTTGACTTTGAATTAGTAGAATTCGCCACAAATTCAGTCAAGGGAATCTTAGTCCATACAGCCAATTCCGATGTTTATTTATTTTTATGTCTTAGGTGAAATAAGTAACGCAGTTGAATAATTTTAGGCTGCAACTGACGCCACTCAACGGAATTCTTGCGCAAACTCGAAACGCCACATTAGACTATAAAGTTCACATTTCTCTCAAAGAAGATAATTACTACTCAACAATTATCAATGTTCTACAACAACTATTATATTGTTCATTACAGAGTAATTTTACACATTTTTAGAACATAAAACTGCACAGCAAAACGTCCCCTTTCAGTTCCCGCCAAAAACTCCTCTGGCGTTGAAACGCACGCTCTTTCGACGAACTGCAAACGGTGAGCAGAGCCGCAGGTCTTGAGACACATCCTGCTCTGGAGAGCCAGGAAATAAACTATTAAAGTAAAGAGATAAAATATATGAACTTGACTTTAAAGTTTTGTAAGCAAGACATAAATTAAAAATAAAAACATCAAGCATGCAATGAATAATTCTAGGGATGTCTATATTATTTAGATATCGATAATAGTATACATTTGATGCCATGAGTCGATTAGTTATATAGATTATTTGAAAACTATAATTATAAGAAAAGGATTGTTAACTATATAATTTTTACACATAAAACGTACGTATTTATAAGACAAATAGGTGTTCATGGTTTTGGTTATATTTATAACTTCTTTAATAATAAATTTGAAGTGGCTACAGCTATCATAGCTGTAGTCATTGGGATAACTATAACAAGTTAAAATACTAATGTATGAAAGTTGGCAAGGCATCTCGGATAATCTTGGATGCTTTGGAGTGCGGTGGTTGGAGTCCAGCAAGGTGGCTCATAAAATATACACATATTGTCGAACTAGAAAAAAACATATTTTGCGACGACTAGTTTGAAGTTTTCAATATTTCTTTATTACGTCCATAACGTTTGATTATCCGAATTTATATATTCTATAAAGTCAATGTACCTTTATGAAATTATATGACATTTGTAATTAGAGTGATTGCATATTTTAGTAAGTCCGTGTATTTAATCTAAAATGTTGAAGTTGTAATTGGCCGTAGAGAAACTTCAATGTTCTCTATTTGAATCGTTTGTTTACCTAACTACAATTGGAAAAATAACATAGAACGTTAGCAGCGTCATTGAAACGTAATCTCATTCTTAAAATATCATTATTCAAAAAGATAAATTACTAAAACATTTGTCAAGTGCAATAAAACAGTTAGTTAGATTAAATAACAGTATTGCTCTTATTAAGTCTAGGTCTGTAGTGACTAGTGATGTACTCAAGTTATTGACTATCATCAATCCACATCCACGTTTAAGTTAAATCATAATAAAAAAAGGCTATGGCTAGTCGTCCGCTAAACGGATGAATAAAATAATTTCATCGTCCGATTATCGGATGAATAAGGTAATTTAATCGTCCGATTATCGGATGAATAAAATAATTTAATTGTCTAACCTAACCTTTTTTTTTATTTTTACACATGGAACTGTTGAAAATGTTCTTAGAAAGGCACGGCCAAGAAAAAGTTCTCCCAGAGAAGATACGCTAATCGTTCGTGTTGCTAAAAAAACCCCTAACCTAACCACTGCTAGTTGTCCGCTAAACGGATAATTAAAATAACTTATTCGTCCGATTATCGGATGAATAAAGTAATTCAATCGTCCAATTATCGGATGAATAAAATAATTTAATCGTCCGGTAATATCTGTTTATTTTTATACTAAATAATTAAAAATCTGTTTAATACATTTTTTTAACGTGACCCTTCTGTAATATGTCCAGTACTCATAAAAAGTTATCTGGTAATCCGAATAATCGGACGATTAAGTTATTTTATTCATCCGTTTAGGGGACGACTAGACACTTCGAATAATAAATGTATTTTTTGAAGATATTCTGTCACCTGTTCATCCAAATTATTTCAAAACATCCATTTTTATTTCTGTAATTACTTATGGCCCAGTTCTATATCTTAACCAACCATTAATTTATCGGTTAAAATTCGGTATAAGTTTCATTCCGTATAAGTAATCTCAAAATTCCACCGATAGTAAGAGAAGTAAATGAATAGTAAGATATATATAGGTATTAGCTATTATTCGTTTATCTTCCATAATCAGAATCGATATACTTACGCAATAATGCAGCCGGCAACCCTATAAATTCGTTTTCTCTTCGTGAACTAGTGAACTAAAGTTGTTGGTTATTATTATGTAAATTGTCGTTATAATACTTGTATATTAAAGGTTTAATTTATTTATCTAATACACTATAGCTCCAGTGCAATATGTCCAATATATCAAAAAGGCGTAGAGAGGGCTCCAGGGCCAAGATCAAGGTAAGAAAAGGAGGTCAAGACGTGTTCGTTCACGCATGGAAAGAGCAAAGAAAGTATAATCGGTTTCCTTTGCTATTATTACAAATTCGTGATATTTTTATTACATGATAATACCGGCTGAACTATTTCGTGACGGATAATTTGTATAAATATTGATAATGAAATGAATAAACAACACCTGTTACACTTGGCTACTTGCTCATAGTTGCTTATCGACGTAGCACGACTTCGGTTATCAAAACGTGCGTTAGCTGTTATAAACTTATAATTTATTTGGGAAACATACATATTAGTAGTAGTTATTAAATAAACTGTCTTTTAAGTTTAAATACATTAAATATAATAACAATCTTATTTATTCCTTCATCATAATTCCAAGTAATACTCGTCACCATATTCAGTAATAGGTATTGCTAGAGGTAGAGCTAGAAAGTAAAGCAACATTTGCCCAAACAAGTTTGGTGTGTTTCACACTAAGCCAAATATTTCAGATTTGTATATCGCAGGTTATATTTAGATGTTTTTAACCTCCTGACGCCCGGGTTGTTCAACGCTTTCATAAAGTAAACGCCCAAAGTCCTTAAAAAAGGTTTCAATGGCAAAAACTCAAGACTTTGAACTTTAAAATTTTTATCTTACAGTAATCGCACAAGTATGATATTTTTTTTCCTTACATCAGGTGAATGAGGAAAAGCAAAAAAAGGGTAAAAATAGATTACCTTTTGGTAGGCCTTTGGGTCAAAAGCACTAGATTACAAACAAGAAACTTTATCACATAATTTTTTTTCAACTATCTTCAAAACGATTAAAATAAAATTTAACTTTCAAAACCAATTTAATAACAAATAATCCTTTAAAATTAAGAGAAAAAATTATTTTACTATTATTTATTTAAAACATTCGAAACAATCATGATAGTCGTTATATAACCAAAGGCCTATTAAAAGATCTTAAACTTTGAATTATGATCATTTTCACTATATCTCAGATCCATATTAAGTTTTGATGTAAACAGCAAATATAGAATAGAATAGAATAGAAAACACTTTATTGTTCACCAAAATAAACAATTACAGAACAAATAATTATAATAATTAAACGGCAAAACAAAAGGCGGCCTTATCGCTTAAAGCGATCTCTTCCAGGCAACCTGACCGAGAGGACACTTATTAACTACTTACGTCTAGGTAAAATTAAATTAAAAACAAGTAAAATAAAAAGAAGGAACAGTACATGTGGACAGTAAACAGCTAAGTTAAGAAAGAAGAATAGAAAAATATATATCTTGTTATAAACTAAGGTAATGGTTTTTGACAGATTTTTTAAATATGGCAAGTGATTTAGCTTTTCTGACATCTACGGGTAAGGAGTTCCAAAGATAGACAGCCTGCACAGCAAAGGATTTGGAGTAAAATGTTGAAGAATGTGCAGGTGCCTTTAACAGGAGGTTATTAGAGGAGCGCAAATCGAAGGTGTGTGATGTATGAAGGAAGTTGAAACATTCCTTAAGGTAAGGAGGAGTATAGGGTATAAATAGAGTACGATATAATAAATGTAGAAGATGAGCATTCCGGCGAAGTGAGATTGGCAGCCACTTGAGTTTTTTTCGATATTCAGAAATGTGATCATATTTTTTTAATTCAAATATGAATCTAATACAAACATTTTGGAGACGCTCAAGTTTGATGAGCTGCTCTTGGGTGATATTAAGATAACAGGCATCCGCATAGTCAAGGATAGGTAGTAAAATTGCTTGAACAAGCGAAATCTTAGTGGCGGTTGGAAGGATTTTTTTTAGTCTTCTGAGTGAGGCATAGGATGCAAAGATCTTGCGACTTAACTCGGTAATGTGGGGTCGCCAACACAGTTCCTTGTCGATGATTACGCCGAGATTCTTGACTTGATCACTAATAGGAATATGCGAATTATGAAACATCACATTAGGGAGTAATTCAAAATCAATTTGGGACATTGTTCGAGAGCTACCTATAATAATAGCCTGAGTCTTACCAGGATTAACGGTAAGTCCGTGAGAAATACTCCAGTTGTGTATACGACTCAAGTCATTATTAATAACCTTAATAGCATCATGTAAGGCTTCCTTTGGAGCCTGGGTATAAATCTGCAAATCGTCTGCATAGAGATGATAGGAAGAAGATAGATTTTCGGAGATGGTATTTATAAAAATAGAAAATAAAAGAGGAGATAAAACGCCGCCCTGAGGAACGCCAGCAGATAGATCTTGCCATGTCGAAAACATGTCATCGATACGTACACGCTGCTGGCGTTCAACCAGGTAACTGTGAAACCAATCAATTGCAGATGGAGATATGTTGAGAGAGCGGAGAATTTCGATAAGTATATCAAAATCCACATTGTTAAATGCACTGCTAAAGTCGAGCAGTAACAGAACAGTCACTAAACCTTTGTCCATACCACAGCGGATGTCATCAGTAATTTTGACTAGTGCAGTTGTTGTGCTGTGGCCTGGTCGAAATCCAGATTGAAAAGGATTCATGAGGGATTGTGTGTTGAGGAATATACTTAGTTGATCATGAACCAAACGCTCCAGGATTTTAGAGAGAAAAGGTAGGATAGATATAGGACGAAACTCTGAGAAGGATAAGGGATTAGGTTTCTTGGGTAAGGGAATAACTTGGGCTTCTTTCCATAGAGCAGGAAATGTACCAGTGGATATGGAGTCATTAAGGATCTGGGAAATTGTAGGACTGATGATGTCAAGAATGGGGAGTATCATGTTTCGACTAATTCCGTCACTGCCAACTGCGTTAGAAGTGATTGATTTAATAGCTTTCACAACATCACATACAGAAAATTGATTGAGACAAAAGGGAGAGCACTGAGGAGTAGGAAGAGAAGAAATGAATTTAAGCGTTTCAGACTTAACAGTCTGATTAAAAGTTGAAGTGGTAGCAAAATGCTGATTTAGAAGATCTATGTTTAATTTATTAGAATTAGATATGGGTGTAGTTTTACCAACTCCCAGTGATTTAAGAAATTTCCACACTTTTCTAGGATTATTGATATCTATTGACTCGTGAATATACCGGCGTTGTGCATCCCTACATGCTCTATTGCAGCGATTGCGTGCTTGTATAAAAGCTTGTTTGTTAATTTCAGTAGGACGACGTCTATACTTAGATTTTGCTTTACACTTTTGTTTCATGAGGCCCTTAATCTCGTCAGTAAGCCAAGGTGCTGGAAGACAAGATAGTACATGAGCAACTATTTTTGATAAGCATATGAACACAAATCGTAGAGATTTCATGAATAAATTAAGATTAATTTTCACACTCGATGATCTAGTTCCATTTTAGGTCAAGAAAGACAAATTTCTTTTGTGTTTTTGGCACTGGTGCTTGGTCATACACAAGCAAAAACCTCGAACATACGCTCGGAGATATCACATTTTAAAAAGGTGGTATCTTAAAATTAGTAACAATGGTTAAAGTTGGGGTACTTAGAATAGTACCCTGGGCATTAATTTGACGAAATTGGATTTAGTGTTGGGCTTTAATCACTTTTTCATTAAAGTACTTTTTTAAGGACTGTGGGCGCTAGGAGGATAAATGTATGTATGTTAAGGTACATCCTTAATAGAATGATCCAAAAAATTGCATAGTGTTACATGGTCCCATACTGAAAGATTGCTTAATTATCTAGTGGGAGACTTGCTGTTTTTTTCTGTTAGTGGTGACTCCACTACTGATTAGCTGGAATGTGCTGAGAAATACCTTATTTTTTATGACAAATTGCTTACTATGCTCCATTAGGCTCTTTCTCATTTTTACTATATAATATCTTATGCTAAACCATTTGAAACTTGTGTCTAACCAATATTTTGTAAGACCTTTTGGCTTTTTGAAGAAAGAAAGTGTTTTAATTACTTATAATTTCTAAAATAGTTTTAAGCTCATGATGGCATATGACCAAGCATAACACAATAATAATCTGAACTAATAATCAAAGTTTATTACACTAGAAATATTACAATATTAAATATACCACACTAATACACAGAAATATCGGGACAACTCCAAGAGTTACATTTACACCTGTCGGGTGTTGAGCAGCAATTACCTTTCAAGAATATAATGTAATATATATTCTTGAATATAATTATCCACCACAATATATCCATTCCTTGTCTATGCCTACTTCAGACTGCCTGCTGCCGACAGTCCATAATAACTTGCAACTTCTGGTTACTCAATTTCCGATAATCATTTGCTCGTTTAAATAATACTTCAGAGGGCAGGGAGTATTACTCACTGTGGAGTGCTGATGTGAACTGATTAGAGATGTGTAACTCAGGAGTGATTGATTTAAAAGATGTATAATCTTTCAAAATTCAAAATCACTCTTTAAATCTTTGATTTTAAAAATACATCTTTAACTCACTACATTAAGATTGATTTTAGTCATGTGGAATGATGAAAACTAACAAATCAGATACTTGGATGCAGTTTGAGACAGTAGATACAGGATATTGTGAATTAAAATGAGATAACATGTGCACTCTAAGAAATACAATGATGATACACAGTAAATTAGACTCTCTTGCGTTATTTTAAAGCTTAAAACCGGTCAACTGAATGAATTATGTCATTCAAAACCAAAGATTTAAAAGAGTGATTTAAATCTTTCAAGGAAAAGGTTTATAAATCACTGATCTCATTGGTGATTTAGTTTGTGCATTGCAAACCTAACATTATATACAAACTGTGCAGTTAGTATGATACATATGAAGTTTGAGCAGAACAGATGATGTGCAAACGAGATAGAGCAGCTATAATTATGCAGTGTTCCCGCTTTTACTAATGATTTGTTATTGTATACTGTGATGACTATATGATATGCATATGCAGCACCCATAATCTAAGCAAATCAGCTAATCAATCAACTTACCTATTAAAAAAAAGTTATGACTAATCTGTTTTGAATGGGTAAGAATTATTCTACTGGTAGTAATTTGTTTTCATATGTATTTTTCAGAGTATGGGTGACCATAAGGAGTTCTTAAGGAGAATCACCAAGACCCTCTACTATGGCCAGTTACCTACATTACCCTGTTTAAGCCTGCCTGTTACTGGTAATATTTGTATGCTTATGTATTTTATGAATTTTATTTAAAGATGAGGCAGTGCTTTACTTTATGTTATCCCTACTGCTTACAGTTATTGTTTTCGAAATAGGAGTTGAATAATGCTCACCTTTGGCTAAGGCATTAGTGGCTCACTCTAAATTTCAAAAGACAATAGCAGACTACCTTACATAATTTTAATTCACCTTAATTTGTCTTAACTATGATAAAAAAAGGAAGCATTTTTTTTAAAACTAAAATGGATACTATTTACAAAGTTAATAGAACTGGGCTTTTATTAACTTGTTGTCACTAAAAAATGCTCTGATTTCAAGACAAGACTGCCTTAGGTTTATTTTACATTAAATGAAATTATGATATAGTTGTACTTGCAGCTACTTCCATACAAGTATGCATTGCATTTAAAGTTGATTTAATTTTGCATACTGAAATAGTGAATGTCTCTTCCAGAAATATCATGTGAACTGTGGTCGGTGGCGCAGCGCGGGCGCTCGCTGCGACGGCTGCACGCGGACGCGGCCGCGGGCATCGCGCGCGGCGCGTGCGTGTCGCCGTGCGCGCTCGTGCTCGCCATCCTCTACCTGGAACGTCTCAACTCTTGCAACCCGGACTACATTGCTGCCGCTGCACCTGCCGACTTGTTCCTTGTCTCTCTGGTAAACCCTATTGATGACTGAACATTTTTACATTTCTTGTTCTTCTCCCTCTCCTGGCTTTGAGGTTTCACAAACTTGTGGTGTAATTGATTGACATTGTTTTTACATCTAATCATGTCGCTTTCAAATTATTACTATTATTCTGTCTAATTTTTAATATGCTTATTTTTATTTCTACTTTTATGTACTACATTTTCATACCATACTGTCTCCTTTCTCTATGCGTATTTTCAACTTTCACATTATAGTAAAGCCTGATTTGCATCAGTTAAGTAATTATTCAACATGTAAGACTGGGGAGTTAAGTCCTTATCATCGTCATCAACAGAAAAATGTCTGTCGGAATGGCGAAACTGAAATTATCTGTTGAATATTTATTAAGTTGTTAATGAAGTAGATTGTCTGTCCAAAGGATGATAAAGACTTATTCCTGAGTTAACTAAGTACTTAAGACCATGTTTTTTTTATTGTTGCCTGAAACAAGCAAACAGGTAGACGGCCCACTCAGTGGAAGGTGATTACCGTCGCCTATGGACACTTGTACCACCAGGAGCATTGTCGGCCTCTAAGAAAATTTATAACGCTAAACGAACCCATGTCGTAGCGCAGATGGAAAACCTTGGCGGAAAGTTCCCTACAAATCATTATATCATCAGGTTGATGATTATAATACAATTATTTAGTAGTTAGCACTTTAAAGTCACTTCAAAAGTGACAGTGTTGAGGCCCCAGGAAATTAAATTTTATATAAAAATACTACAATATTTTTTATTGTACAACATTAAGATACAGTTGAAGTAGTTTTAAATACAGAAATAAGGTTCATATCACTTAAAGCAATTTCTTTCAGACCACCTTGGCATGTATTAGCAAAGTTTGTGAAACAGGTGTGTTTGTAAAATAACTAGAATATAGAAGTAATAAAGATAATAGATAGATAATAGATATTATTTTAATAGGAAGTAAAAAATAAACATATAATGATTGGCTTTTATTTTTCACAGATGGTCGGCAACAAGTTTTTGCAAGATGATGGTGAAGACGACGACGTGATGTGCTCAGAGTGGGCTGCCTCGGGAGGAATCGATCTTAAGCAGCTTAACAAGCTTGAAGTTGAATTCCTTGATGCTATAGTCAGTATAATTGTACATTTTGTATGTTGTCTAATAAAATTGACACATGTTATTGACTCATCACATTTCCATGAAAATTATTATTGACTGAATAAATATAAATATAATATATAAAAAAATAATATAGTTCCTTTATTAAACGTTTTATGCAATTCAAATTTAAGAATAATATAAAACTGTATGTAAATCATGATTATTATTCGAGATTCAAACACTCGACGGCCATTGTCACGGTAAGACATTGGCATATCTGGCACTTGTCCGAATTGCTTATCAATAAAATTCTGTTTTTTTTTTTACTAAACTGAATTATACTGTAAATTATATCCAGTTTTAATTTGAAAGATTAAAATTGAAAATTATTGTCTATTTCAGGACTGGAACATTTTCGTAAGTGAGAAATCATTCGAGGCAGGACTGCTCTGGCTGGAACGGCAAGTGGCCCTGAAACAGGCACAACTACGAGGTTTTTTCACCTACACTGACTTAACAGCAACATGTGATGGGGCCTTGCTTACTGATTTTGTAACTTCAGTGTCTGCTGCATGGCTGTCACTGACATTGGGTTATGTTTCCAGTCTGATGACCTTATTAACCTCGGCGTTAGTTGTGTCCCACACTTGGCTACCGACATTGCATTTCATAGCTTCAAGAACTGCTCTGATCACCGCAGACCCTTTAGATACAAATATTATAATGCACAATTATGAACCAGATTTGTATGTCAATAACGCTACTTTGGAACATACGATAGATTTACTTGAGGAAGTTTTAACAGACAAAGTGATGTGTTGCTCAAAATGGTCCCAGTATAAGGAAAGTATTACCACCAAGAAAAGCTGGTATGATACAGTGTTGGTGTACGATTGGAAATTCGAACCGTGGTGGTCGAAGACTATTCACAACTGGTTGTACCAAAGCTCGTTGATAAATCCAATGCAGCGTTGGTTGGAGAAGATAAACGAATACACGGATTTTGTGAAGCGGGAATTTGGTTTGAATGAAAATGAAAGTCGTTATAAACGAGATACGTCCCACAAGTGTGTGCGACAATGGCTGAATTTGAGCAAGCTCAGCATGTTCGCGGCGAGCATGTCTGATAGATAGAGCTGATTATGGTTGCCAGATTCAACTAAAAAAAATATTTTTGAATCAACTTGAATGTGATCTGGCAAGTGAATGTCTGTTACAAGCACAAACTGACTGCATATGTTGAACGGATCTTTGAGATTGTGTTTGATGTTCATATACATGACTAGTGATTGGTTCCGTAAACTTATTTCACTAATTCAACACTCAAGTTGAATATTTTAAATTAAAATCAGTGACAAGTTCACGATATATATGGCATATAAGCTTTTTTTTTATAAAAAGCTCATTTTTGTTATTGATTTAATATGTGACTTTGAAGAAGTAAATAAAGGCTGTATAAAATTGTGTTGAAGTGGGGTGGGCTGCTCCAGAAGGATCCACCTGTTTATTAGATTGATACACACTTTATTTTGGTATGTATGGTATAGTGTCTTTGCCTGCCACTAATGTTGATTTAAAAAACTACTATTCTTCCATCGTCCAATATTTATTACAAATTCAAATATCAATCCGAACCTAAGTTTTAGTATGACACAGAACACCTAAACTAGTTTGGCAAAGAACGCCCAGACCAAAAGAGGTGATAAAATCACAATCATGTGAATGAACAATGGATACTGTATATTTATTGGACTTTTTGTATGTGTTTTCACTTTTAACAATTTTTATTCCATGACCTAAGATTGTCATGATCTCCATGTCCTAGGTCTAAGAAAAAAAAGCTTACTTTAACATTATTCATATAATTTTTACTAATATAAACAACATTCCTACCAAAAATTGTTTGGCGTTTTCGTTTAGTCTCGGTTTCAATATTTGTTAATAAGGGCTATAAAGAACTGTAGCGGATCTCCGACAGGGCTCTCGGTGGAAGCCTGTAGGAGGTGCTGGCGGGATATGCCGGTGGAAATAATACACCAGTCACTCTTACGGTTTTCGTCGTTTTGTTTATTTTCACTGAGTTACAAATAAGTCAAAATACCATTGGCTATAATAACGCCGTAATCGGTATACGTATGCTAACTAAGAGTACATATATATACACTGCTGACTACTTTCGATACTCTCGCTCAATACACTCTCTTCAGACACTACACAACAACTGACACTTAATACAACACTTTATACAACACTTGTAACAACACTTTATACAACACTGACTCTGTTTCGGCAGATCGCGTCTACTTATAGTAACAAATTCACTTAAAAAACTAACATCTTGCGGAAGCTTCCCACGATTTCTCTGGCCTGGACCCAAACCCTTCTCGGAAGATACGACCCTTGTCTATAAACTAATTAAATAATAAATTGTTTCCTCACTGGACTTAAACAATGCATGCAATTACAACTATTTTCTAATATATGTACAATGGCAATGGCAGATGTCGGGATCATCTTTCTTTGACGCAAATGGTCTTACAAAGGGCGTTATAACTATTACCGAAATTCTCGAAAACATAAAACAATAAAAGGCATTACGGGGTTCATTATACATTATTCCGTATCCCAACATCTGCATTGCCTTCGTGGGAAACAACTTTCTAAAAACTATTTATCAACTATTTTGGCATCGTTAACAATCTCCCCCCAGTGCCTGATCCGTCAGGCACTCTAAACTCGGGTACGATGCCATTGCTGTGGATATCAGGACGACGATACGCGTTTGAACGTCGACAACTCTGGTTCTTCCATGGGGTCCTATATACATCTTTACAAGGCCTCTGCCGTTTCTGCGAGGCTTAAGGGTTGAGAGATATTCTTTCAACCAACGCTTCCAAATGTAATTTGCCATTCGTTGAACTGCTTTCCACGTCATTTTTCCAATGGGACAGACCCTTTCTTGCCCAGGCGCATATTGTTTCGTTTTACAATTTTCATTCCAATCGTTTCTTGCTCGCCATAACTCTTGAATAAAACGCTCACCTTTTTTCAATACCGGGACAAAGAGTCCCATTAGAATAATAGGTAACTTCACTGCACTCATCATTTCTTTCTTTGCTAGACCTTGCTTAAGTGTTTTTTGTTTATTGATAGCCCACTGTCTGAGGTTCAAGGTGGTGGTTACCGTACGCACAGTGTTTATGACCTCTATTGTCTTCGATGTCTTTGTATCTTGAGAAGTCCATAAATAGCTATCCAAGTGGTCACTGCTTGTAGTTGCACGTGACGCTTCCGGATATCCGTTTTGTTGTTTTATAATTTGTAGCAACGTTACTTTAATGTTTGTCACTACATTTGCAGATCCGTTACCAAACCGCAGTAACGTTCCAAATAATGATTGGAGCAAGCCTGGACTGGTTGGTAAGGTGTCGTTTAAGCTCCTCCCTTGAAATACAGCAGCATCTAACACTATGCGATTTTTTTTCGTTATATGTATGACCGCAGAATGAGGCAAGTAAACAGTGCGACTTGACATTGTTTCAGCTGGCGCTATTTCGGCATACCCATTGATCGACACGTGGTCGATTTGTTTATCACATTCTCTATTCAATTCTTCATTTGATTCGGCATAAAGTCGTCGACAGTGGTTAACGGCGTTAAGTGAAGCTGGGTTTCCCGTATAGCGACCGTGCAACACCCACCCAAGGCTGGTGAGCGAAGCAACGGGTTCGTTCTGCTTTCCCTTTAGTATCTTTCTGGAAACAATCAAGTCCCAATTGTCTTGACCAATCAGCAATGCTGGCCTTTCTCGTTCGTAAATGAGTTCATTTAATTTTTCTTTCAAATGCTTACATTTCATGACAAGATCCTTTTCAACGCGCTGAGACGATAACTGCAACGCTTCAACTGTTCTTACGTTCTTTAAACTACGCTTGTCGCTTCGATGTACACCTTTTATTTTCAAATTCATCTTTTGCGACTCTTTCCACTCGACGATCTTTCCACCAACAGTTTCCAATAAGAGCGTTTCATATTCCCCCATTGCTCCAATTCGATTAGCCACCTCAGAATCCAATAGTGTCACAGTGGACCCTTCATCTAGTAGGGCCAAGACACGAGCGGTTCCTTTTGGGCCGTAGATATCGATGGGGATCATTTTCAGAAATGCCTTCTCTGCTCCAGTCGACATATACACAGATTTTCTTACTGTCTCTGGTTCGCATTCTTGTGCGGCGTGTTCTTGAGATTTCGACGTACGTACCTCGCATTGTGTTGGCGCTTGTGGACAATGCGTCGACTCGCCGTGTAACAAGACGTGGTGGGGTCGCCTACATTTCTTGCAACCCTGCCCTCTGCACGTTGCTATCCCGTGAGACCGACGTAGACACTTAAAACAAAGTTTATTCTGTTTTACAATTTCCCATCTGTCGTCTACATTCGCCTCTGTGAACCGTTTGCATTCGGTAATCCAATGCTCTCCATAGCAAACAACACACGATTTATTCAAAACATTCTTCGTTTCTTCACGGATGGTATGTACTGGATAACGTGAAGGCCCGACTCTTTTCTTAATCACTTCAGGAAGTGCAAACTTTCCACATAAATCGGCTTCATTGTTCAAAAAATCTTTCAGCTTCAGCAACTCGGGTTCATCACCGCTACGGGCGTTATAATCGTACCATCTGTATTTTAAAATAGGGCTCAACTTTTCTACTATACATCTGCTCATTTCCGGTGAATACAGGTACTGTTGCTTGTTCAATGCTTGTATTGTAGCTACGGCATTGTTAATACGACAGGCGAAGGTCCCTATATCTCTCGGAGCATCGCCGAGTCGTGGCAACTCTTTTATTTTTTCAATTTCGGCGAGTGCCAAATGCTCCGGTTTCCCAAACCTCCTTTCCAAAGCGTTTATAACTTCACTCGTGTCGGATGCTACGAATAATAAGCTCCGTACCGATTCTTTCGCAGACCCCTTGAGTGACCTTCGTAGACGAGCCATATTTTCAACTTGGCTAAAGTAACTTTCACTTTCTTCAAACGTTCTTTTGAAGGGCAACCATTCTTCATAAGCTCCATTGAAGTCTGGCAAATCCCAGACTTTCTGCGGCGCAAACGAGCTGGCTGGTTGTATCGATTTCGTCGCGTTGATAATGGCATCGGCTAGCTCTTTGATTTCACTCTTTTGAGGTGCTTCGTATTGTTTCGGTTGTTCGATACAGGTGGCGCTTTGTTCTAACCATTGTTCAACGTGCGTTGATCTAATCGGTTCGCTTCTGACAGATTCATTTTCTAATTCACATTCTGATTCGCACTGCCTGAGTTCCAATTGGATTCTTGCAATTTCCAATTTCTGTTGTTCCACTTGCAAACGAGCTTCCAATTCGGCCCTCCTCTTTGATTTTGTTGATCGTGGAGGTGCGGTTTGTACAAGAGGGATTGAAGAGACGAACGGAGGATTCTCTAGAGGCCCTCCAATGTTCTTCGGATCCGTACCTTTCTGTGACGCTGCGGCGTCCGTCAGCTGGGCTAGGTGTAATACGTTCAATGCTGACGAGGCTGGCAACTCTTGTGCACGGGCGGCGTTGATAGCGTTGGCAGCGGCGGCGGCTGCTGCGGTAACGGCACGTGTTCTTCTGGTTGTACCTCGGTAAATAGTACCAGAGGTCTCTGTCGAAGTACCCACGGTCGTATTTCCTCTCAACGCTGCGATGTGTGCCTTTGACAAGGTCGGTGTGTTCGTTGTCCTGCCATCAGCGAACATCTCAGTCGATTCTTCACAAAGCGACGATCTTGAACCAATCGGTGACCTGGTGAGTGGCATAGTTTCTTCCCAATCCGGCTACTCGAAGGACCAATATAAAGAACTGTAGCGGATCTCCGACAGGGCTCTCGGTGGAAGCCTGTAGGAGGTGCTGGCGGGATATGCCGGTGGAAATAATACACCAGTCACTCTTACGGTTTTCGTCGTTTTGTTTATTTTCACTGAGTTACAAATAAGTCAAAATACCATTGGCTATAATAACGCCGTAATCGGTATACGTATGCTAACTAAGAGTACATATATATACACTGCTGACTACTTTCGATACTCTCGCTCAATACACTCTCTTCAGACACTACACAACAACTGACACTTAATACAACACTTTATACAACACTTGTAACAACACTTTATACAACACTGACTCTGTTTCGGCAGATCGCGTCTACTTATAGTAACAAATTCACTTAAAAAACTAACATCTTGCGGAAGCTTCCCACGATTTCTCTGGCCTGGACCCAAACCCTTCTCGGAAGATACGACCCTTGTCTATAAACTAATTAAATAATAAATTGTTTCCTCACTGGACTTAAACAATGCATGCAATTACAACTATTTTCTAATATATGTACAATGGCAATGGCAGATGTCGGGATCATCTTTCTTTGACGCAAATGGTCTTACAAAGGGCGTTATAACTATTACCGAAATTCTCGAAAACATAAAACAATAAAAGGCATTACGGGGTTCATTATACATTATTCCGTATCCCAACATCTGCATTGCCTTCGTGGGAAACAACTTTCTAAAAACTATTTATCAACTATTTTGGCATCGTTAACAATGGCAGTCGTTAAGTTGGAATTGAGTGGGCAAACATTGTTGTGTAATGAGAGGTGAATGCACCCCTGTGTCATTAACTGCGGATGAGACTCTATCCCTATATAAAGGTTGATTTAAATTGATCCAGCTCGATACTGGCTTCCAAACATTCAATTAGGAATGTTGACGTCAGCACTCCCTTGGTAGTGCTATCTAGACATTATTCAGCCAAGAACAGAAATGACATACATACGATTTCCTAGGGCCATGCAGTCTGTCGTAAAAGGCGACAAAACAACCCACAGCTAGGTGGTAGGGTATTTGCCTGTTGGATGGCTACCACCATAATAACTTTGAATTGTGTTCCAGCATCACTGGCCAGGTATCAGTCTCCTTAGAGAGAGCAGCAACGTATTTGCACCTTTGATGCTGCAATTGTCTCACGTCGTCAGCCATTCGCAATCCACTGCTGAACGTAGCCTTCCCTAAGTCGGTGCCCCTCATGCCTGTCTTGTGACCTCCTCATCCAGCGCCTACAGACGACCTTGCACAGGTTTACCAAGACTTGGTCTCCACTCCAGGACTCGTCTGCTCCATTGGCCATCGGTCCTGCAGCAGACGTGTCCGGCCCACTGCCAGTTCAACTTGTTAATTTTTCGAGCTATGTCGGTTACCTTGGTTCTCTTACGGATACCTCATTTCTAATTATATTCATAATACGAACACCCAACATAGCCCGTTGAGTGACTTGGGACTTGGGGACCAATCCTGCCGTCAGTGTCCATGTCTCAGCCCCGTAGGCCAGGACGTCGAATGTCCATAGGCGATGATAACCACTTTCCATCAGTCTACTGACCATTAAAGAAAAATATTTTACACGATGCCAGAATAAGGTCAGCACCGGATTTCTTTGAATAGTATCTGGATTAATGTAAATCAACTTTTAGTGGGGGAATATAATGTACTCTGTAGTCCTATTTGAAAAAGTCAAAATATTGTTCCAAGAGAAAAAAAAACTTTTTTAGTCAATCAAGCTCTATGAATGTGGTCTTTATTTTCATTGTTATTGGCGGCCATGTTTAATAGACATTCTATGAATGCAGCTGTGTGAGTGGCTCTAGTACTACGTACATGAAAAATTAGTCCAATGTAGGTACTTAATTTACTAATGTTAAGAAATGTCCAATTGTGAAATCAGAATTTTATCAAGTTTTATCGAATGGAAGCCAAGTATCAACTTGTGTTGTGAGTTTTACTGTCGATACTTCTATATATTTTTGTATGTGATGAATGTTTCTAATAAATTGTCTTGCAATTGTTTGTTCTTTAATTTACTGTTCCTTAAGTTGATTTATATATTAATCCCGCATATTTATGAATATGAATCATAAAGTGAGAAGAGGAGCGTTAATAAAACGACTTGATATATTCTTGGGTATATTATTTATTGCAAGTTGATTTATAAAAAATTTTATTCACTTATATTATTACTATGAGATTCGCTTATATTAAAACTTTTATGCATTTTTAATGTAGGGTGATTATTTATTTAGATTTATGGCTTAGCAGCTAGGCCTTCGAGCAAGATCTTAGATTACAATATAAATAGTCCCTACATTTTCTTAAGCTTATGAAGCTCAGCTGAACTGCAGGTTATCAACTGACGCCATTCAACTGAGTTCTTGTGACAACTCGAAAGGCCATATTTGACTATATAGTTCACATTTCTCACAATAATAATAATTACTACTTAAAAACTCAATATCCTACATTACACATTACTGTTCAGTTTAGAGTAATTTTACACATATTGAGAAAATAAAACTGCACAGCATCTTTCTTCGCGCCAAAAACTCCTGTAGGATGATTATTTTGAAAGCTCACTACCTCATGTAGTGTATTATCTATCGTTAATTAAATGTTTATACTGTCAGATTGTAATACCTAAGAATTATTTTTTATGTTAAATTTTATTTCTAAACCGATTTTTGAGTCTGGTTGTCCGAAATGCATAGTACTTCATTCACTAAGTGGACGGTACCCATCAATAAAGTATGACATGTATTTGTATTACAATTTAGAGGAAAATATCTAAAACTTCATGTGCGTGAGCTGCTAAAATTACCATCCTAAAGATAAAGGCAGTAATTGACTATAACTTGGCCTAAAGGACAATAAGGAATTTCGGAGCAGGAGCTTTAGTAAGAAAATTCGCGATTGTCCTTTAGCACACGTCTGGAAATTGCTCTAAAAGCTTCTTTAAAAAAAAAATGTAGAGTTGGCAGAATAATTTTGGCCAGTGACAGTCCAGTCTTCTCGTATTAAAGGAGTATAAAAATTATTTACAAGACGTTTAGTTTATTGTCTGGCGAATATGTATTGTAAAATACAAATGACCTTTACGACATACCATTAACCTTCTATAAATTCTTTAAAACTAAAGATAATTTAATTAAAAAGACACTAACAAATCCATATTACTAATATGCAGATGTGAAAGTGTGTTTGGTTGTTTACTTGTTCCTCATCAACAGCTTTGGACATAAGCTGATTTACAAGAGATTGATCCTATCGAGTTAACGGAAGTAGACACTCGAATTATTCAGAAACTGTTTACATGGCAATCTCTACTACAAATGTCAATGTCATTTTATCAAAATATCGTCTTTATTATTGTCATTTACACTCTGGTAACACTTTATATTAAGGAGACCAACAATTTTTTGTTCAAAAAGAGTACACTTTGCAAGTATTTCATAGGTGAAAAAACGATAAAACTTTATTTTCTTTTAAAAACATGCTTTTCTTCGGAGTGGTTTTTTTTTGCTAAAAAAGGATGTCCGTCTAATAATGTAGCCACATCCGAACAACTTTCATTTTGCATATTAAATTTGACTGTGAAGACATGTCGTAAGACAGTGAAAGTTGCGACTTTCACTATCAAGTTCTACTTTCTCATCGCTCCATTTCTTCAATTTTTCTTTCATTTAAATATAAATGTACTCTTCGAATTTTGTCAAAGAGAAAATTGTCATTAATAACAAATATCTTTTACTTCCTTTATTACAAATTCGACTGCTGAAGAAACTTCCTTCCATTCAATTTTATTATTTAGAAGGGTCTATTTGAAACAATTAAATTGTTCTAAAATTCACCATCCATTCTTCTTCAGAGTACAGGATTTGAAAAGAGTACGGTTTGCGAAAAAAGAGTACAAAACTCAGTAAATGAGTATAGTTGGTCACCTTATTTATATTTTAGATCCGAAAATAGCCTTTTTTGTCCCGGAATGCGCATTTTTTTAGATACAAAGTCATGTAACGAATCTTAGCAAATACATAACATAGAGCTGGTAACTACGACTTACATTTTACTTAGCTAATACTTAACTGTGAGCATTATTTATCGTATTAAAAATTATCATAGAACAATACACCTACAATGGTCAATAATCACAGCAACGTGATTATTTAATACAATTAAAATAACAAATGCTTACTTTTATCAACTACATACCACTTTACAAACAAAGCGCTTTGAGTCCACCTTCATTATGCGCATCGCAAAAGATCTGAGAAACTTAGTTACCGGAATAAAGGTTAAGAAATTGTTGCTTGAGGTATGCAGGGGTCTGAGGGTTAAATATGTATTATACAGAAGAGACAATATATGAGCATTCCGGCGTAGACGTATTGGGAGCCACTTGAGTTTGGCTCGGAATTCAGAAGCATGATCATATTTACGCAAATCAAAACGTATGCAAAACTTTTGAAGTCGCTCAAGTTTATATGGTTGGCTTTCAGTAAGATCAAGATGGCTGACATCGGCGGAACCTAGAATTGGTAGGAGAGAATGTGCAAGTACTATTTTAGTCACACGAGGAAGGAAATTACGCAGTCTTCGAAGTGCAACTGTATTACTCGTGCGCAGAAGGTTTGCCGATGGGCTCATGACGTCACTCGTCGATGGTCAGTAGGGTTAACAAAAAAAAGGTGTCATAAATATATGTTGCAATAAATTTATTATTTTCAATACAATAGTAAGTAGTCATTGGGAAACCTGCGTGCGGCTTATAGATGCAAACATCTTCCTACTGACTTCCTTAATTTGGGGGCTCCAGGATAAGAGACAATCAACATAAACGTGTTTTTACATATTTATGATATGAATTTAAATTCAAAAGTTTTTATTCAAAATAAGTTCCACTAGAGAAAACTTTTTGACCGCTTCGCAACGGGTTATTGTTGTTAAGGAGAAGAAGCGGCAAGTAACGCCCCAGCAACACGTCTAGCCAAAAATTGATAAAATCAAACTTTCTTTTTTAAATAACTTTTATACAGAAATATGTCACACAATTACTTTTTGAAGAATTAATGGAGTTACCTTCATACAGTGAATACTCGATAAGACAGAAACAATAAAAGGAAAGAAAAATATTATTATAGTTATTATAATGACATGACATACTAAAATTTTATACTGCAACATATCTCCATAAATTCCTTACATGCTTGCAAAGATAAAAACGTTATACAAAATATAAGCAAGGTATAAGAGGTTGTAGCGAGCTGCTATGTAAATGACGTTTTGTCTTTGAATTACAACAAGTTTAATAAGATGGTTCCATAATTTAGATTAAACACTTGTAGTAAAAGGCACTAACGATTACAATACAATAAATACAATACAAACAAACAATATTACTTTAATTAATTATATTTATAGTATAGGTCAGAAATATAAATAGAAAACTATTACTATTATCTATAGTCGGGGCTTTTTTGTGGTGGCACACTTGAAGTGAATTTCGAAAATATCTAAAAATTGCTATAAAAGCTGAAATCAATGAAATTATTTGAAAAAAAAGGCAATTTTGGTAATCTTTACAAAAACGTAGATCTTTTAATAGGTGAAAAATTAGCCAAATATGAAATCTAATATATCTTTCCTGAACAGACCGTGTCACCTCATACGAAATGTGCGATGATCTCCAAGAGCTAAGTCAAGTTAAATTTGCAAAATCGTGATGCATAATTAGAAAATTAAAAATCGTGCAACAAATTATATTCTTACAACATTTGAGAATTAGCGTGCCCTCAAAAAAGAAGTGACAAAAAAGGCCTGCCTGTAGTTATTCGGGATGGAATTATTTACAGTAACTACTGGTATGAGCGGGCACACTTCAAATCCGAGAATCACTGATTTCAAAGAGATGCCTGTACTCACCCCCCCGAACTGGATAGTATTTTCTTATCTACATTATTATCAAAAATGCAAAAGCACCTTTTACCTGTTGGATACCTTCAAAGACCCAGAACAATAATTATCCTGAACTACCCAATAAACCTAAACCTGCGCCCCATTTATAGCGCTTTTACGGGGGATTACGGGATCTCGTACGGAATAACTGCACTATGATTCTTCTACGCTCTGTGACTGGGCCACGCCGGGGAGCAGAGTGACCCACATCCTGCAGCAGATGGGGGGGGGGGGGGGGCTTAAAGTCTGCTGTCAGTCGCGTGACAGCGGCCCCCTATGGAGTAAAGTGGAGGACCATCGTCCCTGCCTAACCCTATGAGGTACAGGTGTGACAATATGGAGGACGGTACGACGGACTTGAGGACGGTATCCAGCAATTGCCCCGGTCAGTGTCAGGGGGTGTTCAGAGTATTTCCACCTCTCAAAAAAGGTACTTCATGTGGTCTCATCTCACTCATCAGCTCACCAGTCCAACAAATCAAATATCATTCAAACAAGCCAGGGTGTAGATACAAGCGTTTGTTGAAGCCCCACCTGTCAATCGAGGAAGTCTGCAGGTTGAACTTGGCCCGCAGCCTCTCATCCACTAGCATGAACAGTTTATCCACATGGCAGTCGTGGGCCCTCTCAGCGAACACTTCGCACAACACCTGGATGTACCAGGAGCCGCCTTTCGGGTCGCGGTGGGATACGAAGCCTGGTGGACAAAAGTATTGTTACATACCGATAAAGAAATGCGCACACCTGCCTGTCATAAAGGACAGTTTATTACCTCCCCGCATTTAAGAATTCTTTTGCTTACTTTGTATTTAGAATTTGTAATTAAAAAATCCTATTATTGTCGTACTGTTTTATGGCCGTCATTAGTGTCGAATTAATCCTTGTTGTTATTTCATAGTGTCGAAACTTGCCAGGGATGGCGTCGGCGCATTATAAAGCAATGGCCCAATGCGGAGGGAGGAGTCAAGCGAGGATTACGATACGAGCAACACACACATTCGATTACCGATATAGTGACGGACTTTGCGCGTGTAATAGACTCGTGCAGTGTGAACTGTTTGTATCCAGTTATATTTGTACCTGTTTTATACGTATTTGTACAGTTTTAATAAACTCTATAGTAATTCCAACGGCATTTTAATTCGAGTTCTGTGTAGCTCGTAACAGTATCCTTCAGTTGAGCAAATATACTGTTGCCCGGGTTATATGGCGACCATAAAATTTGCATGTAATTATTTTTATAGTTTTTAAAGGACGAACCACGGCATTCAGTTCTTAGGTGTATTAAGCTTTTATACTACACTAGCTGTGCTCGCGACGTCGTCCGCGTGGAATTTGTTTTCAAAACCCCCGATTTTGAAACATTGTTCATTGGTGCTCCGCTCCTATTGCTCTTAGCGTGTTGGTATATAGCCTATAGCCTTCCTCGATAAATGGGCTATCTAACACTGAAAGAATTTTTCAAATCAGACTACTAGTTCCTGAGATTAGCGCGTTTAAGCAAATAAACAAAGTTTTCAGATTTATATATTAGTGTGAGATGGGGTACAAAAAAGATGAAAAGCAGAATTGAGATATAGACAGCACCAAGTGGAACTCACCGGGCAACGTGGAATGGGCGATGAGTATGTTGGAATAGGGCCTCGTGACGTACTGCTCGTACTTGGCGCCGTCCGCACCCTGCCAGGAGCCCCGCTGCAAGCCGCTGGCGACCGGAGTGCCGTCTATCGCGACCCTCTCCTCCGGCATCACCATCTCCGGAGGTCGCTTCGGATTGTTCTCTAGCGCCCACTCTTCTTTTGAACCCCTTCAACAGTACAGTACGGTACAGTACAATCAACGGGTGCGGTAGAGATATATGGTAAATGCATTTTAAGTAACGGGAGGGGGGAGAGTGGAGGATATTTACCCCTTCTGCAATCCTTATGTCAATTTTTTTATTGCCTGAAGCAGGCAAAAAAGCGGAAGGCCCACTTGATGGAAGGTGGTTACCGTGACCGTAGTCTATGGACGTTTGCAACGCCTGGGGCGTTGCCGGCCTCTAAGAAATTTTATAATGCCCATTTTTAAGTGACCCCATGTCGTAGCGCAGAGGAAAAACCTCGACAGGAAAGTCTCTCCAGATCATTGCTGTACTTACGCGGAATAAACGTAGATATGTCTAGATATAAATGAATTTCGGGTGGTTATAAAAAAGATAACCACAAAGACTGCGGAGCAAAGCCTATTAACCTATTTTTTTTTAAACGGAGCTGTGAAATTTTAGTGGTTATAAATAATTGTAAACACATTCATAAACTCAAATCACACTTTGTTATTATCAAAATTAACAGATCGTTGTCGTGAATTTTAATTTGCCATGATTAATTTAAACCTTTTTCTACACTCAACAATAAGTCGCAATTATATCCCTAAATTCATATCACCATTAAATTCAAATACCACATATAATTATAAATTAATAAATAATTGGCAGCCATACACACACATTGTATATTCCCAAGATAAGCAAGTTACACTTGTGTTATGGTTAAAATACAACGGATCATTCTGAGGCCGATCCCATACATCCAGACCATCGCAAATAACAGAAAGTTTGTTTCCGAAATTTACCATACCAGGAATTGTACCGGAGCCTCTACGTTCCAGTGAGTTCGGCCCGCTAAGACTTAGTCCGCTCAACCTCAGAGCCCGTAAAACCCCAATCAGCTTGGAGTACCCATCGCTTACTGGATCTTTTTCCTTTTAGTCACTGTGTCTCCAAGCCGATTTATGTATTAAAATGTATATAACATAGATTGATTTAGAAATCTTTACGTATAAAAATTCAGCCTCTATATGTTTATGTTCATAAAATTAGAAAAGTAATAGATGAATGGACTTAAAATTAAATCTGTTTTACATTTTTACAAATATTGTCAAGTTTGCTTCACAATAAATAAAAGAAATGTAAATCACCAACGCTTGCTTGGGTTTAACTCGTGTTTGTCTAAATAAGTCCAAATAGACAGAAATAAGGCAAATTTATACACGACCCTTCATAATTATGTAAAGAAACTGGCTTACCTACAAATTTGAAATATAAACACTTTTGGTACATCGATGAGGTTGGGCAGATTCCTGTTGCTGAAGTAATCTATCACTTGATATAAGGATATGAGTCTCCCATCACTGCATCGGATGTCGGTGTCCGAAGTGTCGCTGCGCTCGTATCCATGCGAAGACACCACTATGAACACGCTCTCCACGTTCACCAGGACTTGCTTAAGCTGTTTTAATGTGTCTTTTGTCTCCTGAAATTCAATAGTATTTATTTAGAATAAAATTTATTGTTTAACTGTCTATAGAATAGTGGTATCCTATATCTATATATATATTATGCAGAGACAACTATTGTCATGTAATGAACATGTATATTAATATTACGAAGAGGTAAAGTTTGTTATCTCTTGAACTACATACATACATAGATAACTTCACGCCAGGTCCCTTGCGGGGTAGGCACGAACAACAGAGCGCCATTTAGGCTTATTCTTACACAGCTCACATGCTTCTTTGACATTCGTAGTTCTTGTCATGCACGCTCGTCTGTTCTTAAGGCTCCTGACATCACCTTCTGCTAGTACACGATCAATTTGATCATGGAAGGTGTGTCGTGGCCTTCCGCGACTTCTGCATCCATCCACTTTTGCATTGTATATCTGTTTAGTCATTCTTTCATCATACATTCTTTCCACATGCCCGAACCACCGGAGCATTCCTTTCCTTACTTTCACCCCGACACTCTCTTTCAGACCAACTCTCTTTCTTACTTCGGTATTACGAACGCGAAATCTCTTGAACTACTGAACCGATTTTGAAAATTCTTTCATCAGTAGAAAGCTACGTTAATCCTGGTTGACATAGGCTATATTTGATTGGCCTGCGTGCATGGTGTGTACTTTTTAATGACGCCCAGCGAAATGGGCACGGATCAGCTATAGAATAGAATATAATTTATTGTACAAAAATGCTACATAAAACCAAGAACATGAACATACAAGTACAATCGGCGGTCTTATCGCACATGCGTTTTCTTCCAGACAACCTTTGGATGGAGTATAAGAAGGACAGCAAAAGCTAGTATTAGATATTAAGAGAATATAATTTATATGTATTTGTTTAAAACTATTAGTTTTTTAAATAATATCAAATTTTATTTACAGCCCGTGCGACGACACAACGCATAATGTGGCATGTCATTAAAAATACATGTAAAACGATGCAATGTTGCAGCTGCGACGGCGCAACGCAACGCAGTAATGACGCCTCACCCTTCGTAGCATAAGCGACTGATTTTAGTCTGTTTTTTATTGCAGACGGCTCACCAGATGGAAAGCGGTTACTAAAGGTGCTACCAGCTGCTGCCGCGTTCTAAAGGGAACTGGAACCTGGTAAGTAACGAGGGGTGGTAGCCATCCAGACGGGCAAATACACTTCCACCTGGGTTGTTTTGTCGCCTCCTATAACAGGCCGCCCGGCAGAACGAAATTTTATTCTTTCTTTATTATGTTATACCATTATTTATTTATATTTTATATTGTAACAACACACAAATTACCTCCAAAGTAAGGTTCTTGTATGAAAGCACATTAAAACCAAACTCCGAGAAGAGATATTTGAGTTTGTCGCAGTCCACGTCGGCGCCACTGCGGTAGGAGGCTATGTTATTCTTGAATTGAATGTAACTGAACACAACCAGGATGCCGCGGTTGCGCCCGCGCGTTCTGTACAACTTGATATCTAAAAGTTAAATATATAGCTATACACGCGGCTTCACTTACAAAAACCGTTTACTGCAGACACATCCTTAATTTCTGATATAAAAGGTCTGATATTTCCTATATTTATCTCTGCTATTGAAGAGTAATATATAAAATTATCGTCATAATTGGATCAGTGATTTTGCCGTGGAAACGTATCAGATAGACAAATTTATTTTCGGATATATTTTAATATAAATTATAATAGAATCCGCTTTATTTGTCTATAAAAATACATAATATTACTATAGGTAATATTATAATTTTTATTTCACATATATATTTAATTTCCAAATCTTTTACATTTTTTTATGAATATCTTATAATATATATATATATATATATATATATATATATATAATATATATATATATATATATAGAAGAATGGCGACGAGTTGTAAAGCTTGCACCACCCTGTCATGAGGACAGTCACTCTGCAATGTGACGAAAGAAGAGATATATAATATATATATATATATACATTTATTTATAAAAAAATATAAAAAACTGATCTTCGCCGGCAGTGGGGCCTAGGGTCCAGACACAGGAATCTCCTCACAATACGGGCCGTCTCCAACAAAGCTGCCTTCTGCATCCGACCCTTCAACCAGATACCAAGCGAGAGCCTTTCAAGGTGGAGATCAAGGCTCTTCGCTATTAATCCATTCACTGACACCACTATCGGTACTATGATTGTAGAATTAAGGTTCCACATGGCGGTAACCTCGTGAGCAAGATCAATATACTTTATTTGTTTATCTTTCTCGGCATTCACGAGGTTTTTATTATTATTATGTTTGTAGTCACCTAAGGAGAGGAAAAATTGAACACCTTTTCAAATCCCATCAATATATTTATAAAGATTTAGGTTTTAATAATTTTGAGATAGTAATCCAATGTACAGGTTGGCCAAATAGTAGGTCAATAATAGGGACGCCACTTTCACACATTTATTGCAACTCTAGTAACTTCGGTTAAAAGAACAAATCTGTCATGTCGGCGCGCGGCAGTTCTTTGGCAAATATCGTCGGATTCTAACAAAAACATGACGGGTCGTTCATCAAACAAAAATATATGTATTTATGTGTATATATAATTTTCTTCTAATATGTAGGTACATAGGCAAATGTTGCAACTACAATTTATATAAATAGATTTATATGTATTAAATCATGTACATTTTTTGTGAGGATATTTCTATCTCTAATATGGCAATTGTCAATTCAAACTCAAAATCTGATCTACTAGCCAGTGTTTCGTCACTAACATTTCTACTTCAAATTCCGGCTGACACCCTTTGAAAACTTAAAAATCACTGATCCTGGGAAAGTAAGTATTATTTTAATCATATTTAGTTATTATTAGTGGTTTTTAGACTCTGAATACAATTTTTTTTATAATGCATTGCAAATATTCACTTTGTTAAGTTGGTAAGATAGAATATAGCCAAAAATTTAGCTCATGTTCTAAACATATTGGCCAGGCTGTAATTGTGTACATCTAACAAATTTAGTGAAGAATGTACATTGGACACACATAATTCATATTATGAATTAGCCCTCACCTTTTGTATCATCATCATCTACAAACTTTTTTGACTTCTCCACTACAAAGCATGGAATAGGATTTTCATCTATTGTGTCATTGTTGTTATCACTTTTCTTCTCGTTGTCATTGCCTGGTGCTGGTGGAGGAGATGATGATAGACCACCTGACACCAAGTGAGCAATACTATCAAAATTGTAGCATTATATATCTAGAAACTAAATGTTATATTTTTTATTCTTTGTTTGAAATTGAAGGTAACATGCATTAATGATAAACAAGAGCTAATATAAGATGGTTCACTTCTGTCCTTTGCTTTGGATGAATAAACTAGTGTATTAAAATGAGTCAGATCACATCAAGTGGAGGTCCACTTGACGAATTCGATTATCATACTGAGAAGTCATTAAAATTTCAATTTGTTTATTTAAAAGTTTAAAAAAAATATGATATGAAATTTGAAAAGAATTTTATGTGAAATTATAGATACTTTACTATAATCCCTGAAAATTTCTTTAAGTTATCTTCAATAGCTTTTTTAAATTAAAGTGAATTTTTTTATTGTAAACAAAAATGTTAAAATCCAAATATTCAAATACTGTTTTGAGGGATAAGTCTTAGGTATGACTACTTTCGATAATTATATTTTAATAAGTTTGCCATCATCAAGTTGCAAAGGGAAGGTCCACATGACGTGAACTGACCCATATAATATACATTATATTATGACATTTTATTAACTATGATTTAGGACACTTTATTCATTTAGAGTTTATATATTTACCATTCATGTAAACATATACTTGAATCATACAATGTCATTGAATACAATCACGTCCTTTCATTCTGTGCATTTCAATCAAATTGATTCAATCACTTGATCACTCTAATATCAGCATTAGACTTTGAATAAATAATTTTTTTCGAAACAAGTTCTTTCAAACCCTACTGAGATGAATTCTGGTAGAAATGTGTATTCTATTATATGTTGTTATATAAACTGCAAGTGGTGAAAAAATCTTTTTTGTTTAAGTAATGTTTGTATCTGGTAGTAATTGGTTTGTAATTGTTGGAAAACTTGATTGCAGCTAATGCATGAATTAATTATCAGTTAACATACATACATTCATTCATTTAGCATAACCATTGCATAGTAGGCCCAAGGCATGATTGTGTCTTATGACCATTTTCTATACCTTACCAACCATTCATTTGCGCTACTCTCAGTTAAAATGTGACATAAGCTAATGTCAACAAGCACAAGTTATATCAAAATTTAACCAATGGTGAGACAAGTGAATAAATACATTAGATATTATATCTGTGTGTCTGGGATCAGCCCCAAAGTGCTCCGTTGTATATTACATGCTTAGCTTGGGAATATACAATGTGTGTGTTTGTCTGCTGATTTTATTATTATTTAATATGTGTATAAAAACTGGCTGTTTGTCACTAATACAGACATCCTAGAGTTATTACAGTTTTGGATTGTCTTTGAACCAATTTATTAGCATAATTTAATGTTAATACAAGGAGTGGACATACATGTGAACAATATTATTTTTTTTCCTTTTAGAATAAACTTTCAGAAATGCTGCTCTATATTTCCAACTTTGTGGGGAATTTTAAAATATGTTGTGTATGCTGAACCAATAAATACTATAAAATACAAATGCAGTTTTTTTTAAAATAAAGACCTGAACATTTACATGTTTAAGGAAATGGATGGTATACCCATAAAGCTTGCCTTAATTGCCCATAGTTCATGCACGTGCAAAGCGCAACACGACCCATTCACTACTTGATAGCTTGAGACTTTATGTGGGAAGTAAACTAAATAATATGTCAACTGATTATGTAGGGTAAAAAATTAAGAAATAATAAAAAAGTAAATTGTAGACTCACTTTCTTGTACTTCTATTTTAGTCTTATTCTTCTCAGCACTGATACTAACAAATTTATCACTTGGTGAGTGTGCTAAAACAATAAGGAATTTGTACCAACAATTTTAGTAATACACTGAAAACATAAATCATTATAATAATTCTTCAAACTACTATATAATCAATCCACGTGATGGTAAGTGATATCACTTTACAGATCTGCAACATTAAACAAGTGCATTAAGTTGAAGGTTTAAGAAAGTTTAACAGATTTTTTTAAATTACAGTGGTACCTCGACATACGAGTGCCCCAACATACGAGTTTTTCGAGATACGAGCCGACGAGCAAGTGATTTTTTGCTTTTAGTTACGAGCGAAATTCGAGATACGAGTTACGAAGGAGGAAGAAACAAACCTCCTTGGACATGTTTTTTTCTAAACGGCCTACAGGTGAAAGCGAGAAAAATGTAGCGAAAAAGAAGAAATATTTGATATTTATAAATACGTTTTTATTATTCAAAACCACATAACAAAAATAACTGGTGTGACATTTTGGAGGTTAGAATGGATTAATGGTAGTTCAATTGTTTTGTATGGGGAAATTTGCTTCGAGATACGAGTAATTTAAGATACGAGCAAGGTTGCGGAACAAATTAAATTCGTATGTCGAAGTACCACTGTATTTAAATCTCTCCCTGAGTGCAGTGAGTTTGTCATACATTTTATGTTTTTTAAATATTTTTCTTGACAAATTTACATATTCTAACAGTAGTTTAAATGCACCACAGAACAGAATGCATTTCAATCTGACATCTTTTGTAAAAATAAAATAGCAATATGTGGTGCAGCCAGCATCTCCCTATTTAAATTGAATTGACTCCAGTGCTCTAATCAATAAATATTGTTAATCTGAATTGAGAATCTCCCAAGAGAGAATATACACTGCAAATTTAAATTAACTTGACCAAGGGATTATGTTTAGTCAGTTAACACATTCAAATGAGGATATGTTGATATTTATAGCTTCCTTGCTGTTAAATTTTCCCGAAGGCCATTTACTTATTATAGACTTATGATTGATTTTTGTTTTTTTTTTTAATTTCAAGTACAACTTCCTATTATACACAATTATATGTAAATTTACATAAGATGAATTAATTTACCTGTTAAAAATTAATCAGTGTATAAAATATATCTTAAAACTTACAAAAACTTCTGCCAGGGTTTAGGGTAGGCCGTGATACAGGTATTTGGTAAGATGTGTTTGGATCAAGATCTCTCACTAGATCCCAGTGGCCCATTTCTAACAGTGCTTCAACAAGCAGGTCAAAAGCTTGGGGTCCACGTCGCATTATATCTCTATAAAGCTTACGTTTTCTATCACGGCTAGTTTCATTTGTATCCTAAAATTACGTTGGTGAAATTAAGATTGGGAAGTTTAAGTTAGAGATATTTAAAAGTGACACTACAAGTACTACAACTTACAAGATAAGGTTCTATCATCTCAGAAGAGAAGACCCCTTTCTCAAAGAGCACGTGTACCATGGATTCCAAGTCGGTTCTCTCCACTAGAGACACGAAATTGCTCCGAATTGCCTCCCTATGACTATCCTGCATTGTGCCTGATTATTGTAAACACAGTCAATGTTGTTTAACTTCTTTGCTAATGTTTATTGCAACATGTTATTATAAACAATAATCATATTAAAGCAAACGTAAAAGTACTCTGTAAAGCAAACTTAATTTCCTTGTTATTGAAATTATTTTGAAATGAATATGATTAAATTATATTTATTATTACTGAGAAAACTGAGAATTACGTACATGTAATTGCAGTCTGTTTGACAGTTCTGACTTCTTTTTTTGTAGAATTCGCCACAAAGGCAGGCAGAGGAATCATAGTCCATACAGCCAAGTCTGATGTATTATTACATCTTTGTATAGTAGCGCAGTTTTATTGTAGGCTACATCTGACTTCTGATCTGACACTTACGCTTACAGTTAAGAGGTCCATTCACTAACCTACAAAGTATACAAAGTAGTTCTACAGTGGCGCAGCTAGCAGGGCTCAAGAGGCATTTTGCTGTATTGCCGAACGCGATGTAGTTTGAACTTTGAAATAACACTCCCAGTCCTGCTTAACTTCCTAGCGCCCAAGGTCCTTAAAAAAGTACTTCAATGAAATAGTGATTATAGCCCAACAGTAAATCCAATTTCGTCAAATGAATTCCCAGGGTACTATTCTAAGTACCCCAACTTTAACCATTGTTACTAATTTTAAGTTACCACCTTTTTAAAATGTGATGTCTCCGAGCGTATGTTCGAGGTTTTTGCTTGTGTAAGACCAAGCACCAGTGCCAACAAATACAAAAGAAATTTGTCTTTCTTGACTTAAAATGGAACAAGATCATCGAGTGTGAAAATTAATCTTAATTTATTCATGAAATCTCTACGATTTGTGTACATATGCTTATCAAAAATAGTTGCTCATGTACTATATTTGCTGTTTACATCAAAACTTTATATGGATCTGAGATATAGTGAAAATGATCATAATTCAAACTTTAAGATCTTTTAATAGACCTTTGGTTAAATCAGGACTATGTTTCGAATGTTTTAAATAAATAATAATAAAATAATTTTTTCTCTTAATTTTAAAGGATTATTTGTTATTAAATTGGTTTTTAAAGTTAAATTTTATTTTAATATTTTTGAAGGTAGTTGAAAAAAAAATTATGTGGTAAAGTTTCTTGTTTGTAGTCTAGTGCTTTTGATCCAAAGGCCTACCAAAAGGTAATCTATTTTTTTCCTTTTTTTGCTTCTCCTCATTCACCTGATGCAAGGAAAAAAATATCATACTTGTGCGATTACTGTAAGATAAAAATTTTAAAGTTCAAAGTCTTAGGATTTCGCCAATGAAACCTTTTTTAAGGGCTTTGGGCGTTTACTTTATGAAAGCGTTGAACAACCCGGGAGTCAGGAAAATAATTCATTTGACGGTTAAGCGGTAAAATAGATGGCTTTCCAGAACCATAAGATATTCTAAAAAAATAATAATAGAAAAATAGACAGCTGAACAATACTGCAGATGAAAATATTTTTTAATCTGTGCTTCAGCCGCGAGGCGAGACGTGTGTGCTTTTTCTTTCAGAAAAAAATCTGAATGTGTGCGAAAAATGGCAGATTCCGAGGTAAATTCATTGTTTATATATGAAATACTGCAATCGGCTTATTACCAGATATCTAAAAGATTGTTCTGTTAGCAGGTTCTGAAGAAATTGAAAGACTTACCATTTAAAATTCAGACTACAAGTTTGAAAGAAAGACGAGATGTTATAGATGAAATTCAGAATGTGTTGTCTAGTCCAGGTATTTGCATTTCTAAGCCTTAAATATAATTCTATTTGTAATATTTTGTCTAACTATTCTATATAGCAATATCTAGGTTATAGGTCGACTAGCTGTATTGATCCGAAAGTGGTGCCCAGATATCTCTGTTTACTTGTAAAATTTAGGAATTGTTGTGCATATACTTGTCAGTGAAGTTTGTGTGCAACTCTCTAGGCGCATGCACCAATTCAAATGTACTTTTTCTTTACATTTTTATGGAGTAAGGTTTCAGATAGCAGTATAATATTAGATCAAATTTTTTATAGGTTATCTTGTTCAGTTGATAATTTCTTAAATATTCAGCAATTGTATCAAACTTTAATTTATCCTTACAAATTATTTTAAAATACAAATGTCTGGGTTTCATTAGGTATATCAGAGCCTGCAGTGCGGTTTGTCTGCCGGACCCTTGCACTGACCCTCCATAGATATAGGGACTCTACATCCCAGGCATATGTTAGAAGTCTTGTGGCATATTTAGCTGCAAACCACAGAGAATCAACATTACGCAGTCTGCTACCTGTATTACAAGAAATTTCAGAACAATTGAGAAATACTGTCACTTCGTAAGTAATTTTATGCTGGTTTGAATCATCTTCCATGCATTGCTCTAATTAATGTATCAAGCCTGATATAGAAGAATATAGTGAGTTATTAATTTTACAGGAGAGCTACTTTACAATTTATATGTTAATACATTATTACTCTTAGATCTCCAATTTTAGTATATTGATAATTTTGTCATTGTCACAAATATAAGCCTAAGGATTTGTGTATTAGGATCTAAAATGAGCTGTTTCAATGAACTAGTGAAATAAATTCTATCAGAATATTTTTCCAAACAGGCTCATCATTGGAAATTAATGTAAAACTACTTTGTACATATGTGAATAAAATATACACAGAAATAAATATAACTTATTAAATTGCAAATGCAAGTTCTATCATAGGTAGAACTATCTACCTTAAATGGTTCTACCTGGGATGCAGTTGAAGATGTGATATAGTTAGTGAAAGGTTATGAATAAAAGCTAGGGTTTAGAATGTTTACCACATTAACACTTATGTCTACTATCTACCTAATAAATACAATACCAAATTTGTGATTTTAAATCTTTAACTGCTTCGACAGGTTCTGATATATGTATTTTAATTTCCAGTGATAGTACAAGTCATAGTGGCCTGTATGCACTCTGCTGGTCGACTGTTTTAGTTGAAGGCACACTTAATACTAATGAAGAAGATGGTTTGGATTACGATGCTTTAGTGTTGTCTCAGGCCAATTTATTAGCAGTGGTTACAGCATATGGACACAAACAGAAAAATGAAAAAGCTTATTCTGTGGTATGTTTTTTGTTACTCTTGTCTATCATAGAATAGGGAAGTTGAAACAGTTTACACCACACCCGCACACTTCTAGCACATATATGTCTGCTGTGACAGCACAGATCTGCGCTTGCGCAGTGATAGATATTGAATTCTAATAATTGATTTGACAGCCTGCTATTATTAGTTATAGGTATTTTTTATTGCTGAAGCACAACAGATAGGCTGACGGCACAACTGTGATGGAATGTGGATACCACCTATAGACATTAGTAATACCTCTTCAAGGAGAAACTGGAAACAATACAAAGCTGTTATGGTGGCCTATTCTAAGCGGCCTAATCGGGCAAATGCCCTACCACCACACTGTCGGTTGCTTTGTCGCCTCTTATGACAGGCTACACGGCCGCAGGAATTAGTATTTTTTGTCCCTTTCTGCATGGAATAACTTTAACTGTAACTTAACCATTGTTAGTCAAAACTGCAAAAACACTATAGGCTTTCACTCCTCAATATGCTCACAGCTCCACAAATCATGGAGTTCAATTGGAAAGGAGAAGCTTGACAAGTGGGTGGAAGTACTGGTGGCGCAGCCTGCAGATTCAGGCCCACATGTATCTGTCGCCTTCTCTGCACTTTGCAGGCACATGAAGCAGGTTAATGCCGAGCAGACCATCACTCAACATAAGGTAATAAGCTAAACTTATTTCTATACACTTTAACAATGAATTCGGAATTTAATATGATTTTTGAATGATTGAAATTGAATTTTTGTCACATCTCACATCATACATATTTAGGTTTTGATTTCACATCTACAACACCAAAAGTATTCAAACACATATTTGTATTAATATAGAGATAAACCATGTATAATATGGGTGTTTGTCCAGAGATACAAATTCAAATTCTTCAAGGTTTATTTCAACACCAAAGGTAGCATATGAAAGATCAGACCAGATTTGAAGGAGACTTAATTGGATATATCTTATTGCAACATTTCCTATTTTGGTTTTAAGATAAAAATTCTTTCTTACACAAATTTATCTAACTGGTTAGCACAAATGTTGAAATTTATGTGCAATGTCAAAAATAGGTTCTAATTAATATTACATGATTCACTTTATAACATGTAAATTACTATTGGAATGAACATTTTATTGAAAGAGTTATTTGAATAAGATAGTAAACCTAAGATAGTAAAAGTTCAATGATATACCCATGTTGTTTAAGTCTTTACATAAGACAAAAATTTATATAAAAAAAACCACTGATTTTGATTAAACAAAACAACTTTTTATATTTCAGCCTAAAATGCTAGAAAACTTCACAAAAAGCCTAATAAGTGTAAAAGTCAGACCTAATTCAAATTACATAAAGGCATGTAGTGATTTTCTCCAACTATTGGATAAGAGTGAAGTGCAAGATACCTTGGTGCCGGCACTGCACAAAGGCATGCTGCGAAGCCCTGAAACAATCACACAAGCTGTTGGAGAAGTCTTGGCTAATTTGAAGGTATTTTTGGATGGAGTTGCTGTGGACATTGGCAAGAGTTTAATTGGTGAGATCAAGGATCCACTTTACCTACTTATAACTGAATGTAATGTCTTGAAATGAAAATTTTTGGAGCTAGGCATGATGCTGCTTTTTCTCTTAAAACCACAAATGTTGCAAAGGGGGTAAATTCAATTAGGTTCTCATAGAGTATGCGAGAATTGAACAACTGCAATATTGGGATTAGTAGAATCTACTGTTAACCCTATTAAAATTTCTTTGGTAGCTAGCATGTTGCACAGCATAGCATGTTTTATCACCTGTTTGTTTTATATCATCTAAATCAATGCTGAAGGCATTGGAGCCAGTAACAAGAAAAGTATAATAAAATAGATTAAATATTTAATAAAAAATCATTAAAAAACTTATACATAGTGTAGAAATATGAATGACTAAATTAGAAATACAAATTTCAGTGAATCTACATTCGAAAGACGAGTGGGTACGAGCGGAAGCGTTGACGGCGCTGCAGCGCTTGGCGCAGCGCACGCAGCAGTTGGCCGCGGCGAAGGCGATCCTCACGCACGCCTTCGCGGAATACAATGGCGCTGGAGGCAAACTCACCTCCAGTGAAGACAAAATTGCTGTCTTGAATGTGAGTTCTTAAGTTTTGACATGTGGCAGAGTTATACAGTGGATGTTCCACTATAAGAACTAAGCGCTTTGCGTCGTCTACCTTTATTTATCATGCACACCGCAAAGGCGTGAAGCTCAGTGCTGGGATTTGTATTTTCCGATACTTACAACCTGGGTGTCTTGCAAGTCCAGTGTGAATAGGTACCTGCTACATAGCGTGCTCCATCCTAGACCTTGTCTTCGCTCCACATCAGTAAAATGATGGTCAAATGCAAACATGCTACTAAAAAAACAGGTTAAGATTTACAATGTTCAATGATTCTATAAGTATAATACAGTGACCAGGTTCCAGTCTCCCTTAAGAGAGCAGCAGCACATTTGTAGCGCCTTTGGTGTTGCAAATGTCCATTTTCAATGGTAACCACTTTCCATCAAGTGGGCCGTTTGCCTGTCTGCTGAACTCCAGCAATAAAAAAAATGAATCCTTTGTATGGGTCAGTGGTGCCAACTGCTTTTGCGGAGTGTGTTATGACTAATTTTAATTTATGCTAGATGATTGCCAATTCTTAGTAGTTTTTTTTCTTAGAAATAATATTAATTGATATTTAAGGACCCTGTTGTTTTTAACAACAAAATATGTTATTATGCAATATTTTATTTGTTTATTTTCCTAAGCAATGTAGTTATTTATCTATTAAACTGGTCAAAGAAATGATGCCATGCCCGATTACTTAGTATGCTTGTATGACACCGCACCTTAAATACCTTCTAATATACTCTTGTCTCACTTTCAAGGGCATAAGCATTTTGACCCACCTAGCGGTGAGTGCCGAGGACCGCGTCGCGCTATTCAACGAGGCCACGACGCAAATGTCGCGGGTGCTGGAAAGTGAGTCTCATGATAGGACGTTATGCGTGGCTTTGGACGTACTGCACTCATGGCTCAAAATAATAGACGGCCCAATGCCAGATAAGATTTTGGATATATTCAAGGTAAATTAATTTTAATTTTAATGATTCATTAGTTAATTAGTTTTTAAAACATTTATTGTTTTATCTCCTTCAATGCAATTTGTGTTAAAATTTTGTGCAGAAAAATCTATCAGCAAAAAGTTCGTCACAAGCAGTCCGCGTTGCGTATACCAGCATGATTTCTCGAGGGCTGCGGCATTATACGGCGAGTAGTGCACAAGGCGACACACTCAGACCGCTCTTGCTTAAGGCGGTTGAAAAAGCTGCTCAGCAACCATTGCAGGTATAATCTAGCTGATGTTAATAAGCCATAATCCCTTCATATACATATTGATGCATTAAAAAAGAAATGCATCCAAACACCTCAACCATTTTTTTAGCTTAGCATGTTTTTTTCTTTTAGATTTGTTTGTTCGGGATTCACGTAAAAATTACGGGGCCGATTTTGATTCGGTTTTCGCTGAACGACAGCTAATTCTTAGACTTATATCTGCGCTACATTTCATCCCGAAATTTCGAGACAATTTTCCCGAGAGCGGGTTATTGGATACATAAAAAATAGTTTTCACTAAAACAATAGCTTAGTTTTTTAAATTCCTGCGTGACTTTGTGTCCTGGGAATTTCAAGTCCAGAATGGACGACGTCGCGGGCATATCCTAGTTTTCAAATAAGACTGGTTGGACCATAAACATAATACTATACAGGCAGAATTTTTATGTGGCCTTCTATTGACTGAATCTGAAACGATAAGGTATAGCGAAAAGTACCAAAAAGTGTCTCAGTGCTGATTTGATGAAAATTAAAGAGTAAATGTATCATTTGCCCAACTGAATTGCTACCGCCCCTGGTTTACAGAATGCCGTCATAACAACTTTGAGTTGTGTTCCCGAATCAGTGGCCAGGTTCCAGTCTCCTATAAGAGAGTAGCAGCGCATTTCTAACTCCTTTGGTGGCACAAATGTCTAGGCGATGGTAACCGCTTTCCATCATGTGGGCCGTCTGCTTGTCTGCTGAACTCTGCAAAAAAAAATATTATAGGGCTTAATATATAGATATGTACTTTTTGTTGACTAGCACCTGGTGGTAAGCGAAGGCATATGTGCTACGCTGGGCCTAGCTCTTCTAGACACCAATCGTGAACTACCAACTAAAAGTCAAATTTGGACGGCACTAGTGCACCCCGACAAGCATGTGCTGCTTCATGACAGGATTTTGACATCGGCCGGAGATGACGGTATTACACGTTTATATTTCATTTTATTCTTTAAGGGGCTACCTAAAGACTTGTAGAGAGGACGCTATCTCGCCACGCATTACCACATTTTTGAAGATTTAAATTCAGAAATTATACTAATGACTAATCTATGGTCTATGAATCCTAACAATAATAAGTAGATTAATAGGAATAAATAAATTTCTTGTCTGTTTGTTCGGGATCACGTAAAACTAGTGGGCCGATTTCGATGAGTTTTTCGCTGATCAGCAAATTCTTAGACTTAAAATCTGCGCTACTTTTTGTCCTAGGAATGGAGCGGTTTGTAATTGTTCGCGTGTATAAAAATTAGTTTATTCATTACGTTCTTTTTTTAATGCTGCGGTACTTTGTGTGCCGGGAATCCCGCGGGAATTTCAAGTCGAGCGTGAATGAAGTTGCGGACGTATCTTAGTATTTTCATAAAGTGATAATGTGCGAGCGATACAGTGATCTCCATTTGGGCGAGTCCATAAATTGTTTTATGTTTTTAATCTTTCAAGTTCAATGCTAACTGCTAATGACAATATCAGGCTTTTAAAGTGTTGCCTATTTCACTTTATTCACTACATTCCTTTATATTGTTTATTATGTTATCTTTGAAAAAATATTGGTTTCAAATCTGTTTGAATATGAAATTGAGTAGAAACTTGGTAAAACTTCCAGTTATAGTCTCAAAAGTATATAATATTTTCTTAAGTTTTCGAGACGAGTATACATAATAAGACTACGTTTTAACGGTTTTAAACGCTGTAATTTATTTGATTTTTATTATTCCGCCGTTTCGGCCACTTTTCAGTAGCCGTGATCACGGAAGACAAAGATGTCAAGTGTGTGTAAATATTGTTAATTTTGTTTAGCCTACCGCCAACTTGTTTATTTTGGCCGAAACGTCGGAATAAAAAAAATAGAAACCGCTCTTAAAACCGTTAAAACGTATTTTTATTAAAAGTATATTTTAAACGATATAACGTTATACACATAATAACATATTAGGTGATGTAATCAATCTAATTACTAATACATAATAATATCGATTCATTACCGCCGAATTATCGTATGGGATATTTCTACCCACCACCAGACCCTAGTGAAAGAAACATTGAAATCTTGAAATATAATTTCGAATATCGTCTACGATAATAAAAAAAATGTCGGCGATAATGGCTTGGTAATTATATGCTCCAAATTATTAGATTCGTTTAGTCGTTTTATAAAAATTTCCTTTAGTTGTATTTATATCATAGTATCACTATATCATTTACCCCTTTATAGTCCTAATGCAGGTGGTGTTGCTATGCAGTACAGTGTTGGAAAGATACCAAAGTGTTGCCAATGAACAGAATTCACCAGTGTACAAAGCATTCATACTGACACTACTGTCTCCCGTAAAGTCTGTGAGGAATTTTGCGTTGGATGAAGTCAAAAGTTTACTCGGGAATCCGGAGAGAGCTTTATTGGCTAGATATTTAGTGCTGAAATTGAATGATGTATTGGAAGAGGGGAAGATTTTCAGTAGCAAAGAGAAAACGCCGCCCGAGGAGAAGGGTACTGATGTCACGGGGAAAATGATATTGGAATGTGTTCACGCTATTTGTTCTTGTAGAGGTAAGTTTTTAACATGGACATGAGTACTAAGAATTTATTGCCTAGCAAACAAACGTAGGTCTAAGAAGACCTGAAAATCTACGTTTCTACAGGTCTCTAGAAGTCTTCTTTAGATGTAGTGATACATTTCTAGATTATTTTTAAATTAACCATTTACGATCATTGTCAGTCAAAATTTAGTCTTAATAAAATTCTTTACAATTTGATGCATTTTTTGGAGTAGTTTTAATTACTTATAGCCTAAAAAATCTAAAAACTAGTATGATATGAAAACAAAGTTAAAAATTATAATTATTGTTTTTATATCAATTACAAAAAACTTGTGGAGAAATATCCACTTGATCTAAAAAATATATTTTTTACATAAGTGATAAAACATTAATTGAAAATCTAGTAGCTTTAGGTTTATTGAACATTTTCAGTGTAGGAATACTTTTTTCCATGGTAACACCTTTCGTGTCTTTTGTGCAGTCATGTATGGTTTTCTCTTTATACAGAGTACCCAGAGGAGGATTGTCAAAGACTAGCCATAGACGCCCTCCGCGCTTGCCACCACCCTCTGGCGGTGGCTGTCAACAAGCGGGCATGGATTAAAATCGTATACTATCTCAAATTGGAGCCGAAGGGACTAGTGGCCTCGTATGCTTATAACTTGAATAATGAATATATTACTGGATATACTCCCAATGACGTAAGAATTTTTGTTTTTTTCCCCATTATTGGTGACTTGCTTAATATATCTATGTTTCAAGCCTTATCAAATACGATTGTTTATGTCGATATATGTTGTTTTATCGACTTGTCAGTAGGCGTGATTGCATTACTAACACTTTTGTAATGTAGTGAACTATTATTCCTTTTGTAGGAATGGCGTTTTTGATACCACCTGTTTTAAAATAATGTTAGCTATAGTCTGGCTATCGAAAGTTGAACCTGGAATTATTTGCAAACTTTTTACATGGCAACTCTAATACGAATGTCAACGTCAATTTTGACAAACAAGATGGCGGTTTTCGTTTGGTTGTGAGTGGATTTGCCTGTGTTGATACTTTGGCGGAGTCCCATCTTCCGGACACAGCTTTGACAGCCGGGGCTGCTGCTGCACACTAGGAAACCCTGAAATGTTGCAAATATGTGTCCATTGGTAGTGGGTACGTATGTGGCTTTCGGGTCGAGACTAGGGGGCCGTGACGAAATCTGATTTTTATTTTTCAAAAATGTAATGACTACTGATTTCCTGCTATCTACCGGAATTAAAAGTAGATAGTCTATATTCTATTGTAGGTCATTCTAGATTCGAGATATAAGGGTTAGTAATAACAAGTTTTCCAAATTTCATAAGAATCCGTTCAGTACTTTTGGCGTGAATGAGTAACAAAAACATCTCACAAACTTCAGTATTTATAATATTATCGTTAGAAACGAGTATGATGTATCTATTGTCACACATAAAATACACAACATAAATAATTAAGTAACTACCAAGTATCAAAATAGGTTAATCTATTTTTTTTAAATTCAGACATAAATAAGTCCTGAATGTAATGCCTATAGCATGTTGCATACTTAATTTTTAAATTTGCCGCCATTTGCCAGGGTCAACTTTCGTTGGTCAGACTATACTAAGTAAATTTGACACCTCTTTCAAGTCTCCTATTTAACGCTAGATGGCGTTAAAAATTTTCGATAGCGAACAAAATTTAAATAACCCTCTAAAACACTTGTAACGTGTTTATTGAAGAGAATGATGAAAATTTCAAAGAATAGTATGGTAAACACTGCTACAAGGCAAGAAAATATAAACTTATGCTCTCCTATACAATTTCGTATTTTGTTTAGTAAGGCTATGTCTAACAATTGTGAATAAATGAAAATATAAAATACCTTTGTTGCTTCAAAAGTGCCTTTTTACTTGTAGACATTATCGAACGTAGTATCGACCTTAGTCGCCGTAAATTCGGAAGCGATAGCCGGCAACGCAATACAGTGCACGCTCGACACGCTGCTGGACGCGGACCTGCTCAGGGTGACCAGAGACGAGTACTTCACATATCTAACACCGGAGGGAGAGCTCTATGATAAGAGCTCAGTACCGGGGTGAGTATTCCTTCAAAGAATATCCATAGACAACACATATTCAATTTCTTTGAATGATTATAAGTTATAAATTAAATCATTTTTATATTCTGTATTCACTGCTCCATAGTGTATTTATATCATGTTATGGCTGTTAAGTAGATAGTGTTTTTCAATTTTAATAACTTTGTCTATATTTCTTACCAAAATTGGTCACATTGCTTACTTGGGAAAAGGTTCAAATTAAAATTACAATTTGATCCAAGAAAAAAGACTAATAAGTAATTTAATTAATAACTAATTAGTAAGTTCTGACCTAAAAGAATGTGTCCAATAACACTTTTCTTATTGTCTTTATTAAGGAGAAGACACTTTGTTAGTGTGGTTTTGATAGTTTTGCAACATCAACCCAAAAGGTTTGGTCTTTTTGTGTCTTCTTACACAGACCTATGTTATCGAGGAACTGAATGCTGTCTGCTAGGTCTATGTTTATTAATGGGGCAAGCGATGAGGTCCATTTTTAGATCCAATGGAAATGTCTGGTCTTATATACTAAGGTGCATTGATGATATCCTTGAGTACTTTATTTTGGAACCTCTGTATATGCAAGGACAATTGATAATGTAATGATTTTAGAATTAATAGTGAAAACCATGAAACTCATAAACATACATATCTACCTGGAAAACAATACCATTTTTTGTTGTTGTGCAACATTGTATTAAAGGAGCTTTATGATGAATACTGTACTTAACGACGATCTTACAGTAATGAAGATAGCAAAGAGATGAACCTGAAACGCGAAAGCAAAGCATACAGCTACAAGGAGCAGCAGGAGGAGCAGCAGCTGCGTCGCGAGCTGGAGGAGAAGAAGCGTCGCGAGGGCAAGGTCAAAGAGGTTAGCTAGTTAATGCCCCAATTTTGAATACTAATTTTTTTAATTTTTAGTAGAGCAAGTTTCATAATTGCTGGCTGTATTTTCAGACTCCGCTATCTGCAAAACAGAAAGAAGCTATAAAAGTACAGTTGGCAAAAGAAAGTGCTATACGGCAAAGGTTGAGTGCGGTGAGTATAAAGATTTAATTTGGAAAAAAGTTTAGAATTTATACACACTTATTTTTTATTTTGGTTGAATATATGTTTATGTTGTGGCGTACCTTAAGAATTACTTATTATATTGTCCTATCCCCTTTATAACACCTTCCATTTGTCCTAATTTAAAAGCTTGCCCCTTGTATTACAACTTCTGGGCGAAGGTAACCACATCCCATTAGGTGGGCCGACTGTTTTTTATTGCAAGATTCCAGCAAACAGGCAGATGGTCCACTGGTGGAAAGCGGTCACCATCGCCTATGGACATTTGCAACACCAAATGTTCTACAAATACGCTGCTGTTCTCTAAAGGGAGACTGGAACCTGGCCACTAATGCCGGAACACAATCTGAGATTGTTACGGCGTCAAACTCTAGACCAGGGTGGCAGCGATCCAGATGAGCAAATACCTTCCCACCTGGCTGTGTGTTGTTTTGCTGCCTTTTACGACAGACCGCCACAACACACGATATTTTTTCTCCGTTTCGGCACGGATTTCACCAGTTTTGCAAAAAAAAAAAAATCATTCAACACGATCCACTCTGTTAACATTATTTTGTCTATCTTCCATTTGTGTCTTTCAGCTAAATTCGCGAGTGGTAATAGCGGTGAGACTCCTAGAAGCAGTGCAGCGAGGGTCCCCGCTGGCCATCAGCCTGGCGGCTCGCCACGTGGTGCTGGCGCTGCTGGCGGCGCTGCGCAGCCCGCTGGCGGCGCCGAGGCTCGCGCCCGCGCACTTGGACCTGCGCAGGGCTCTGCTGCCCCAATACCCCAGTTTGGGGGATACTGTTGCAAGGATCACTATCAGGTCAGTCGTTATATTTATTTGTAAAATTCACTCACATACATAATATCGATATACATACCTTTCGCTCCTATTTTTAACCAACTTCAAGAAAGGAGGAGGTTCTCAATACGTCGGAATCTTTTTTATGTATGTTCACTGATTACTCCGAGATTTATGATCCGATTTACGTGATTCTTTTTTTGTTCGATGCGGAATAGCTGTCATTTGGTCCAATGTTTGTGTCAAAAATTTGACATAGTTTGGCCCAGTAGTTTTCATTTTATAAAAAAAAAATCCATTCCGCGCAACACCTTTTTAGTTTTAGAAGTTTTTTTTGTTTATTTCTACTTTTAAACCAGTGGCTCGCTCTCCTACTTTATGTTATGCACTTCGCGCGAACTTCGTCGTATCTTATCGTGAGACCATTGGTAAACATGTAATTCGTCATGGCTTCAAGACAGCACTTAGTTTAATTTTTTTATTTATTGCTGAAGTGTTGCATACAGGCTAACGGACCAACTATGAGGGAAAGTGGTTAGGGTCGCCTATGGACTTAGCAATACCAGAGGTGCTGACAATGTGCTGCTGGCCTCGAAGGAGAAACTGGAATGTGGCCACTGATGCCGGAACCCAATTCAAGGTTGTTATGGCGGCATACTCCAGATCAGGGGTGGTGCCATCCAGACAGGCAAATGTGGTACCACCTGGCTGTGGGTGGTTTTGTCGCTTCTTACGACAGGCTGCCCCAAAACAGGAATTGTTGTTCCGTTTCCTGTATGGAGTATTTCTTAAGTCTAATCCTTCTTTCAGAATTTACTGGGGTTGACACATTTCTGCAATCGTATGGATGTGCAGTGTAACCTTTCACATTGTATATTTTTGGTAATAAAAAGTTTTTGTTTAACATTTGGAAACTACTGCTAATGCAGGTTAGTTTTCAAATGGAGCTTCAGGGCTAAATCCTAAACCATACGAAATAACGCAAAAACAATGAAAGGAGTCTCAAGGCCGATTATGGCTGAAAATGGTATCTTTAATTTTGTTTAATCAATTTTCCTCATCAGGAATCCAATCGGCTGATTTTGAAAAATTTGTCCCTAAAGAACCATTTGAAATATTCACCTGTATTTGTCTGTGGATGTTTAAAGAGACTTATATTTAAAGTTCTTCTCTGCGTGTGTTTGTAACTGAACTCCTCCTCAAAGGTGGGACTAATTTTCTGCAATTGGGGTCTAAATTTTATTTCCTCAAGGCAGGACAGACAGTTAGTGTAATCATATTTTTTTTTAGGTTGCACAAGCCACAATGTGACCTGGACCCCAGTTGGGAGGAGGAGGACCTCGAAAAGGCGACAGTCCGCGTGATAAACCTCGTCCACGCGGCGACGGCGGCCATCAGAACGACCAGGACGATGAAGAAAAGCCGAAACTCAACTATTTCACAGCACCTGGCTTTTGTTACGTGTTTCCCCTGCTTAAGCAAGGTATGTCCTTTGTAATAAATAGGTAGTTATCGATCAAGTAGGCTTGCGTAATACTACTACTAAATGTTACTTGTGGAAGACTGATATTTGTAATTTTTACATTGGTTAAACCTTTTCATATTTCCTTTAAAACTATATTGCAAATTCTAAAGTAATTGTGCTATGACTGGTTCAATGACATCGATTGACCTAATTTTAGTGTGACAATTTCAATATATCAATTATGTGTACAAATGCGGTCATAATGCATAATGCAATGCAGTCTGAACTTCTACACTGGGCAGTTATAGGTATATAATTATAGTTGAGTCATTTTTAAAGAAGCTCCATTTGAAGTTTCATGTAAATACTGATGAAATAACTTTTTAACAGTATTAAAATAATTTATTCCAAATTAAAACACCATAATTAGCTTATTTCTTTTCAAACATAAAACACGACAACGGACACGTTCTGTCAGTAGTTCACAAAGCCCAAAATACTCCGTCAGTCGTTCCATATGGCGACCACGGTCGTTGTGGTCGTGACGAGAATGTCACTAATGACGTAATCATTTTCAATCAAACAACGACCCATGTCAAGAAGTGGGTCAAAGTGGGCGTTGACTACCTAGCGTTAATTCTCTCTATCTCTTGACATTAAAAAAGGCGCGATTTTCAAATCTACCAATGACATTTTTGTATTTCGTCGTTTATGACATCAACGTTACATAATACGTTCCACTACGGCTTAGGGTTGTAATGTTTGTAAGCAAGTGGTAAAAGTTGTGGTGGTTGTGAGCCTCATGTGGAATGTAGCCAACATTTTGTTTGTGTTAATGTATAATCGAAAAGTTTAAACATAAATCGTAATTAAGTTATGTATATATTTCTACATTTTAAAGATAATAATGGAAACGTAAAATATATTTTTATTTTATCTTAATCGATTGAGTAATGTATGACTTCCTATATCGATTCCAATTGTATCATCATCGTTAGTTCACGTAACTAAACGTGTTAAACTATCAGATGTTATATGATGTTTATACTTGTGATTTAGGTTTGACCTGCGCAGCGAGTCGCACTGATGAGGCGATGATGGTGAACGGAGTGGCGGTCATAGCTCACCACGCGGCTTTGCGCGGGGACCTCGACGCCAGTGTCGAGAAGGACTTGCTCCACCCTTCGCTGTTCCCCATCGATCACATGTTCAGGCTGCTGATCGATCTAATAAGTACGTACAGTTTTATCTATTGAGCCCTCAGAAGAATCAATGTATAGACGGAAGCTATGTCAACAACTTTTTATGAAGAAAATATAGTATTTTTGTTTTTTTTAGCTGTAAACATAAATATAGTATGTATTATAGTACTTTTGTGAAAGTACATATTTATTTTCCATAATTTATCATATATTTTATTTATTTCATTATTCATGTATTTTTTTTCGCCAGCAAAGATCTATTATTTTTAAATAATCCTAAGTTCTAAACAAATAGTACTATTTAAATTTTCTACAATATTGTAACATTGTAGTATGTAAATTCGAAAATGCACTTGGAACTATCACAAACTTTATTAGAAGTACACACACATAATTCACAGTTCTTACAAGTATAACCGAATACAACAAAACGAAAACGTAGAGCAGAAAATCGTAATCACATAAATCGCGCAAAATACGTCGTTATATGATACTCGCTCCGAAAGTGCACTAGCTAACGTCTCATTCGTAGTCAGAACACGACTCATGCATTTCTCCACTGACCGACCCTCACTCCTTTGTAGCCTCCTGGCAACATGCCGCCCACTGGTTTTTGAAATCACTAAATGTTCTGCTTAATGGCTTGCAAAATTCGCATGAAATACCAACAGAGAAAGAAGTTTTATGACGTCTTACGGCGGCGTGAATAAAGATATCGCGAACAATGGATCACTCAAATTCAAAGGGGTAATGAGATACCTGCAAAGGATTAGTATCGGCTTGCAGCAATATATATATATATAATATATATATATATATATAGTATAATTGACTAAAATATAGTACGACACTATATATATGGTAGTATGGTTGGAAATCCTAGTCGGCGATTAGCGATGTCGGTATGCGTTGCAGGCAGTACGAGCGGGCGCGTGCAGGCGGCGTGCACGGTGGCGCTGCTGGAAAGTGCCAGCTGCGCGGCGAGGGGCGCGCTCACCTTCGACGACGCCGCCTGCCTGCTCGCGGCCTCCAGAGTCCGCTCGAGGTGAGCGATTCTTCTTTTAACTGGTCGTCTTAAATAATTCCCAGATAGTTTTCCGCGGAATCGCCAGGATAAAATATAGCGCAGAGGTTAAGTCTGAGAATTTGCTGTATTTCAGCGAAAACCGCATCGAAATGGCTCAGTAGTTTTTACGTGAATCCCGAACAGAGAAGAAATCTAAAAAAAAACTAAATATATACATTTTATAATATTGTGGATAGGTAAATAAACATAGCCTTTATTAATGTTAAAAGTCAACAGATGATAAGACAAGTAGTGAATTAACAGTATAGGAATTAGCCACAACTATATGGTTTGATACACATTCTTATGCAGAATACATGCATAGGCATGTGACAAGACGATTTAAGAAGGCATATAGTTATTTATTTATTTTAATTATTATAATGATTGATTAATTAATTAAGACGTGAAAGCGTAATAAACTGAAATTCATATTTATTATTATAATCGATTACTTAAGTTGGGTTTCTGTTTTTTTTATGGCTGAAGCACACCACACAGTCCAACGGCCCAACTGTGAGGAAAGAGACTACCGTCCCCTATGAACATTAGCAGTACCAGAGATGCTCCCAGCCTTGAAGGAAAAACTAGAAACTGACCACTGTTGCTGGAACATAACTCACGGTGTTACAGCAGCATACTCTAGACCAGAGGTTGTAACCATACAGTTGGGCAAATACCCTACCACCTGTCTGTCGGTTGTTTTGTCGCCTCTTAGGACAGGCCGCCCCAACGCAGGAATTTCAATTCTTGCTCCGTTCCTAGTAGTTTAATATGCCCTTTGTCGCGCAGGTGGTTCGCGACGCAGCCCTCCGCGCGCTGCTCTGCGTCGCGGAGTGCCTACCGCCGCTGTTCATGGACCCCGAATATGCGCTCATCCTCACTAAGAGGCTACTCATCGCTACATTTGACATATCACCAGACAATAAGTATGTATTTTGGTTTTTTAGTACTCTCTTACTTATAGTGAAAGCTCTGTGAATAAGATATGCCGATGACTACTTACTTTTAATTTATTGTATTACTTACTATTATTCTGTATATTTATGTAAAGTATAAACAATAAAAAATAAAATAATAAATTGCTTGCAACAACTACAGCAAGCCATGCCGCCATACCTTTAACAAGTTAAATAGCCTAGAAATTAAAAATATTATTGTTAGGATATTCTAAAACAGAAATCACAATAAATAACACTGACTTCAAAAGTAACTAAAAAGCACAAAATAAATATTTTCTACATAGTGAAGTTGGTGCAAAGTAAAACATGAAAATAACTATTTGGCACTGAGTTCAAGATGTTGTAGAAAATATTTATTGTGTGCTTTTGAAGTCGGTTTTGATGTTTTATTTTTAGTTCTGAAAATTTTTGAATAGCTTTAGAACAAAAAAAATATGGAACACATATATTTTTATAATAATAAAAACTTCTGACTTGCTGACAATGGGACCACTGCAAAAGACCACCCACTCTTCAGGATTAAAAAAAATTGAAAATCAGTCTACAATTGACAGACAAATCGCGTAACAAACATAAAAAAATATAGTCGAATCGTGACCTTCTGTTTATTGAAGTTGGTTATTTATGTTGGATAGGAAAAATTTAAACAGTTCTTTTATGCCAAATATTACTTTTGAACTCATTGTAAATTTATCATCTATGCTATGTTGTTTGTAGGAAATTAGCCGAAGATCTTTGGTGTAAGTTACCCCAAGCGCAGAAGCTAAGTCAAGACCAGCAGCTGGTGGAGCTGCTGCTGGACGAGGTGCAGCACCCGGCGGAGGAGGTGCAGCGGGCGGCGGCGGCTGCGCTCGCGCACCTCGTCGACGCCAGCCCCGAGCCCGTGCACTACGTGCTGGAGAGGCTCCAGGAGATATACTCCAATAAATTGCCTGTCAGTACTGACGTTATTACTTTTTATATAGGTTCGCATTTGTCAGTTACCTCACCAGATGTTAAGTGAAGATGCGATCTAGGATGGAGCACGCTTACCTATTAGATGCCTGTTTATTCATGATTGATGATGCATCCTTGCATACTTCTATCCGTGGAAGAAAGAACAATTTCCAAGAGGCGACAAAACAACCCACAATCAGATGATAGGGTATTTGCCGCCATAACAACTTTGAGTTGTGTTTCGGCATTAGTGGTCAGGTTCCCAGTCTGCTTTTAGAGAGCGACAGCACGTTTGTAGCACTTTTGATGTAACAAATCACCATGGCGACGGTAACGGCTTTTCATCAGGTGGACCGCTTGCCTGTCTGCTGAACTCATACAATTTTTTTTAAAGTTTAAGATTCCAGAGTGATTTTTTTAATGCTTTAGCACAGCAGAGAGGCTGACGGCCCAACTGTGATGGAAAGTGGTTAGGACATTAGCAATACCAGAGGTACTGCCCGCCTAGAAGGAACTGGAACCTGGCCACTGACGCCGCCGGAACACAACTCAAAGATGTTATGGCGGCATACTTTAGACCAGAAGTGATAGCCATATAGTTAGGTTACGTTTACTGTGTTCTGGGTATCTGGGATCGGCCCCAAAATATCCGATGTATATTACCCATAACACAAGCATAGATTACTTAGCTTGGACATATACAACGTACGTGTTTGTCTGCCGAATAATTAATTTAAATATATATAAACTTCATTGATACTGGATCGTGAACTCCGAAGATATAGCATGGTTATTGTTGTCCATTGCAGTTGATTCCGGCAAGACTGGACCAGTTCGGGCACGTGGTCGAGGAGGCGATCGACGAGTGGGGCGCGCGGAGGGGCGTGGCGCTGGCCCTCTGCGCGCTCGCCCCGAAGCTGCAGTCGGCCGCGGTGCCTCTCGCGATGAGGTTCTTCGTGGAGCGAGGCTTGGCCGACAGGAGCGACAAAGTCAGACCGGAGATGCTCAATGCCGCCATGGCCATCGTCGAACTGCATGGAAAGGTATAATGACCGGTGCAGGAACGAAGACGGAATACAATTTCCCGCAGCTTATGGTACAGCCACACCAGGTGGTAGGATATTTGCTCGTACGGATGGATACCACCCCTATTGTATAGAGTATGCCGCAATAACAATCTTAACGCTCTTCAAGGGTCAAATTAAATATTATTTTTTCCACAAGCTGCGATCAAACACAACATTTATTATATATTAAAACCCAGAGAATTATATAGTCTCTTATAATCTAATACAAATTCTATGTAGTTAGAGGGAAAAAGCAGCAATCTCAACATTCATTTCAATTATCTGTATTGACCACATATTTGTCGACCTTCCCAATGAGCTGTGTGTGACAGTTCGGCAACAAATTTGTGGAGATTCCGTCTTAAAGGTTAAGTTCTGTTTCAGCATCATTGGCAGGTTCTAGCTCCCTCTGTCAACCTCGAGTCACTTCAAAATCACTTCGTTGTATTTTAGGAAACCCTCAGCAGTCAGTTACCGGTGTTTGAGAATTTCTTGGACAAAGCACCCAAATCTGGAGGTTACGACGCGGTACGTGAATGCGTAGTGCTATTGGTCGGGTCGTTGGCTAGGCATTTGGATCCGCATGACAACAGGATCAAACCCATCACCTTGAGATTGGTGGCCGCTCTTTCGACACCAAGCCAGCAGGTACGTTCATATTCAAGGTTAAAACATTATTATGTAGTTGTCTGCATTAAAACATAGACATAATCCGAGAAAAATTTAATTGCGTCTCTGAAGTTCGCACAGGTGTCACAACAAACATATATGAAATTATAAACGCAATAAATGCGTTAATTATAAATATTCCTTATTTTGTCTACATTACTGTTATTGGTCCAGGTACAAGAAGCTGTGAGCAACTGTTTGCCGCACCTCGTGAGCTCGCCCGCCCTTGAGGACGAAATCCCAGCCATCATGAACAAATTGATGAAGCAGTTGCTCACGGCTGAGAAATATGGTGACAGGAAGGTAATTGCCAGTATTTTGTTTACGAATAACACAGTATACAATATCAGGTGTAAACTTTCAAAACTTAGCAACTGACATTGTTTTTTAGGGAACATTTGTGCATTCATTGTCTTCCTTGGCATTTGCTTATGTATTGTGTTTGCTAACATTCAGGGAGCGGCCTATGGTATCGCGGGAATCATAAAGGGTCTCGGTATCCTGTCTTTGAAGCAGTTGGATGTGATGGGCAAACTCACGGAGGCCATACAAGAGAAGAAGAACTTCAAATACAGGGAGGGTAGGTCTCTCAAAATATTTATAATTATCAAGGTGATGAGTGACGTCACTTCATTCCCTTAGTTTGACTTTCTTTCACAGAGATTGATTCTTAGAAGTTACTTTGTATAATAACTTGGTACAATAATACAGGGCATTTTTATTTTTTAGAGCGATTCAATTCATGGGTGGGTTAAAAAAGCCTGGTCTGACAGTTCTCATACATCATATTTAGGGACTGAAAATACCAAATCGTTAACGAAGTTGACCGACTATCGTGAGAAATCGATTTAAAATTATACGATTTTTTAATTGTTTGTGTAACACATACCTCACGAAATTGATATGGAGCGCGAAAGTTTTGTCTCACATCGCCTTTCGCCTTCCGCATGCATTTATCCCCCACCACAATTAGTAGTAATATATATTTTTTCAATCGTTTTTGTTTTCAGTACATATATCTAATATATAAAATTCTCGTGTCACAGTTTTCGTTGCCATACACCTCCGAAACGGCTTGACCGATTTTGATGAAATTTTTTGTGCTTATCCGGTATCTATGAGAATCGGCCAACATCTATTTTTCATCCCCCTAAATGTTAGGGGTAGTCTACCCCTAAATTTTTATTTTATTTTCTAGACAACATTTTTAATTTCTATTTTTTTATGATAAAACATACAAAAATACATACAACCCTAGATTTTCAACCCTCTACGATCAACCCCTATTTTTTACCGGGCGGGACGACGTCTGCCGGGACAGCTAGTTTACAATAATATTCTCTTAGTTTTGTAAAAAAATAATAATGTAAGAGTTTGCAATAGATATATATAAAGTTTGTTAGTACCAACACTAACATTAAAAATAAAACGCCTTAGAACGTAACTGGTTTTGGCGTCATAATACGACATAACAGAAATTCGTTTTATATCGTTATTTAGAGGAAAATAATAATTGAAATATGTTTATTAACATTATATAATGCACCAGTAAAAAAATATGTATATTGTCAACTGAATAAATTAATTGTTATCGGCTATCAAAGTTACGTTCGGGCTTTTTATTTTGTGATTATTATAGTTTTCGCCAAATGTAGTCTCGAGACTCTAGAGTGTTTTTCGCTATAAAATAAATTTCCTATAGGTACTTTAATATTTGGCCCTGACGATTTCTCACTTGTGAAGTTATTAAAATTTTGACGAAAATATCACCGAAAATGTACTTATTATCCCCGCGAATTGCTATTGTGCCTGGCCGCCCCTTTGGTGACGTAACCGTAGCCGAATACTCAGTACCGTTAGCATCACTGGCCGGCGAGTCACGTGAATGTTAACTCGACAAGGTTCCAGCGCATGAGCGATTTGCGGCGATAATAACAAGTCGTTGCACCGGTGCACCTGTAACGAGTAACGCGGGCGTCGCGCAGGTGCGCTGTTCGGGTTCGAGATGCTGTGCCACAAGCTCGGGCGGCTGTTCGAGCCGTACATCGTGCACGTGCTGCCGCACCTGCTGCTCTGCTTCGGCGACAGCTCGCAGTACGTGCGCGCGGCCGCCGACGACACCGCCAAGCTCATCATGAGCAAGCTCAGCGCGCACGGCGTCAAGCTCGTGCTGCCCTCGCTGCTGCAGGCGCTGCAGGACGACAACTGGAGGACCAAGGCCGGTGAGTGCTCGGCGTCAGTGGCCAGGTTCCACTCTCCCTTAACAGAGCAGCAGCGCGTTTGTAGCACCTTTGGTGTTGCGAATGTCCATAGGCGATGGTCACCGCTTTCCATCAAGTGGGCCGTCGGCCTGTCTACTTAACTCCTGCAATAAAAAAAAACTTTGACGAACATACACTTAGACCTATTCACTAATAGTGTAACATCGCTAAGCGCAAACTTGGTGAAGTCTGATTAAACACGGATTTATCAGTTTAAGTATCTTTTATCTTTATAGTTATCTTTTATTGTTTCTTTGTTTAGTTTTCACTTTTTATTTTCTATAAGGCATTGTTGTCGTCGATATCATCTTTAGTGGTTGCGAGTTTAGTGGGCATCATCAGGTAAAATGCGAGCATAAAACACAATACCCATGGTTTATACACTAATTTAGATTTAAACAGTATTTTGACACAGTTCAGACCGAGCAGCGGATTCAGGGTACCAATCATACTTTAACCATTCCTTTTAAATTCTCAACGATCCAACTCGATCTGTTACTATCACTCAAATGTGTCGCAAAAACTCCCTCGTCTACCTTAAAAGTACAGATGGCGCCTGGATCCCGCTCGAGGCATATGCTCTGCTCTGATTGGTTGTTTATTAAATTACAATATTCATAACTTTTATTAAGTTAGAACGATTTTTAAGTTATTTTCCTGCTTAATGCACATTTTTTCAAATTTGGGAATGGGGATTAAAACTTGACGATAAATAATAGTCTTCTAAGACCATTTTCGTGTAGCTGCAACGGGTACTTTTTCGTACTCCCCCTACAAAAGTTTCCACACTGTGTATTTGCATCTTGGCATACATGACATTATTAAAACATGTTGTATGTATGTATGTGTAAATGAAAAATATAAAAATTCCTACTGTTGCGAACTTTTTTTTTATATACATTTGCCTAGTTATATCACTAATTATTGTATTTGACTTGTCAGGTTCGATTGAGCTCCTCGGTGCAATGGCCTACTGCGCCCCTAAGCAGCTTTCTTCGTGCCTGCCCTCTATCGTGCCAAAACTGATCGAGGTCTTGAGTGACTCGCACATGAGAGTGCAAGATGCCGGTGCTGAAGCGTTGAAAGTCATTGGATCAGTTATTAGGAACCCTGAGATTCAAGGTGAGTTTAATCCGTCAGTACAAAGAAGGTCTATTAGCCGATACCCATATCTTACTGTGGAAGAAGAATACTAGTAAAGATTAAGAAATATGTACATCTTTCCACATACATACTTGCGAACCTATAATTTTTACACAATATATTATGTAGGAGAATTTTGCTATATATATTTGTTGTCTTTAAACAATTGATGGAATAAGTAATTCTCTTATGTATTTGAGATAATGATGCAAACCGGCCCTCGCAGGTGTTTTATTACCCGTTTGAATTTGAGCGATCCATTGTTCGCTCTGATGTCTTTGTTCACGCCGCCGTAAAAGGTCATAAAACCTTCTTTCCTCTGTGAGCATTTCATGCGAATATTTGGAACCAGCCATTTAACGATTTTAGAATTGGGCGGCATGTTGCTAGGAGGCCATGTCTAATTTACAAATTGATGAAGGTCGGTCAGTTGGAGAAGGCGCCAGTTGTATTCTGACTGCGAACGAGGCGTTACCTAGTGCACTTTCGGAGCGAGTATCCTATAACGACGGACTCCGCGATTTATGTGATAACGATTCTCTTTTCTATGATTTGGTTTTGGTGTTCCGGCTATACTCTTAAGAACTGTTAATTACGAGTACGTGTGTCTACTTCTAATAAACTTTGTGATGATTCCAAGGGAATTTTTGAATTTACGTCGTAAAAGTACCCTACAAATTCGTAACATTAGGATGTCATTTATACGAATAAGAAGTTCAAGATACAAAGCCTTAGACCAATTTATTAATTTTGGTCATTAAAGGCAAAATAATTTGTAGCCAGACATAGAGTTACGCCGCCATAACAAACTTGATTTGAGTTCCGGCATCTGGGACCACGCTCCAGTCGCCTCTTTAAGGCCGGCAAACATTGACAGCACCTTTCGTGTTGCAGATGTTCATAGTTGATGGTATCCAATTTCCATCAAGTTCTGTCAGGCTGTTTGCTGTTCTTCAGCAATAACAGAGAAAGAAATTAACTATTCAATGTCCTTTTTTTGCACAGCAATCGTGCCAGTCCTCTTGCAAGCACTGCAAGATCCATCAAACAAGACATCAGCCTGTCTCCAGACACTGTTGGACACCAAATTCGTCCACTTCATAGATGCACCGTCCCTGGCCCTGATTATGCCTGTGGTCCAAAGGGCCTTTTTGGACAGGAGTACGGAGACTAGGAAGATGGCTGCTCAAATCATAGGGAATATGTACTCATTGACCGATCAGAAGGATCTGATGCCTTATCTGCCAAATATCATACCAGGATTGAAGAGCTCACTATTAGATCCTGTACCAGAGGTATGTTCAGTTGAATGATGATATTAGTATTTGCAATAATTTCATACATATCATGGACCAATATGTAATGTCAACTAGAGAAGATGGCTGAGACATGATCTTTCTTTTTTTGCGAGCTAGACTATATTTGAGACACTAACAGACAGATAACAGATTAGTAGTATTCAATGGCGAGTGCCGATTTGAATTGAACGAATTTATTTTAGTAGTACCTTAAGTACAATTATTTACAAGTCGTACCACATTATATAGCACAGTGTGTGAGCGGGAAGGATGATGTACGATTGAGATAGAGAAATTATTAATATGGGGGCTCCCGCGTTGCGCTAGCCAGTAGTTCTTTTTCTGCTGCGATGATTAGACGTATGCAGTACTCCATAACTGTAACCCTATATGTACATTACATCAATTTATTGCTCTATCAATTTAATAACACACTAGAGGGCGCTGTGGCTTTCACACAATATTATTCACTATACTCCGATTTGTAGTTAACTGGACTAAAATGACAGCTGTGATTAACCTTTTTGGTTGTTTATTCAGCTCACACAACTCACTTTTGAATGAGCCATTCTACAACATTATGCTCCAAGCTTGCAACATAAAAAAAGCTTCATTGTAGTTGTCGTTTTAGTTCAGGTAAATAAAAACCAAACTCTCAAATCAGAATTAGAACTTGATTTAAATTTTCTTTGACAACACAATAGCGAGAATAACAATTGCAAAAAGAGCTACTATTCGTAAAAACTATTTATTTAGGTCTCAAATAGCACAATCCGTTAAAAAAAGTTCTGTGTGGTGTGTTGTGTTGTGGGTGATGTCTCTTACATAGAAGTAAAACAACTGACCCATAATAGAGAAGATTGGAGGAAGCTCCACTGACAAGAGTATCTTAAATGATAGGTAGATAGATAGCGTTTGTATTATCCATCTATGGACTCTTTAGGTTATCGCAATGTTTTATTAATGCAAAAGTATCTAATATGTAATGTTGCCAGATGAGATCTTTCTAAATTTGCCATTATTTGGTAGTTCCAATCTCTGGCTCCTGTGATATTATAATTTGCTTAATATATTTGAATATCATGATTGGTTGATATCAGGTTAGAAGCGTATCGGCGCGTGCTCTAGGTGCGATGGTGAAGGGTATGGGCGAGAGCAGCTTCGAGGAGTTGCTCCCGTGGCTGATGCAGACCCTCACTTCGGAGTCCTCATCCGTGGACAGGTCTGGAGCAGCGCAGGGCTTGTCCGAAGTGGTGGCTGGGCTGGGAGTACATAAGCTGCACAAGATTATGCCTGGTAAGTATATAATAACTATTCTGAGGGCAACACTATCCTTTAATACTACTGTCTCGCACCCCCCCCCCCCCCCCATCCACCCCCCCCCCCCATCTGATCCGACCCTCGTCAGCGGCGCACACCGCATTCGCACATTTGTACGTGTATTCATGTATATAAATTTATACCTTATAGTTATTAGCTACACATTACATTATTTAGAGCATAGTTTTTGTGTCTATGATTAATTAACCAGAATCACATATGACATACTTGTATTCATACATATGTTACGGTAAATATTTGTTGTGTATATTAATTAAGTACAAAGAATAGAGGGTAGTTACGCTTCTTGCTTGTTGAGTGTCACTGGCTGCGCCAGTCTAATATACGTGCTATATTATATCGCGTGTTTCATTTTTTGGTTTGGTTTGGTTTTGGTCATGAACCAAATATTATTTTTATCCTGAAAAATGGGATAGTTTCTGGGATAAAAATATATTGGTCTCTCGGACTCATTTGGCTGAAATTCGTTACATATGTAATTTTAATACCGAGGGTGGCCAAGGATTTTCATCCCAGATAATGGGATAAATTTATGTAGGTTATCCCGGAAAGTTGGATAGGTTTTCTAATTTTTAAATAAATTTTATCATTTATCTAGTTTACAGATAGACGGGTATGGTATAGTTTGCAATATAAATGGAGTTAACTCTAGTAATAATATATGGGGTAAATTTTCAACTGGGTCTTCATTTCCGAATCAGAAACTATGTGATGTAGATAAAGAAAATTACTTAAAAGCCAATTTTGATGAAAACTAAAATTGTCATTAGATCATCATTAGATAATTAAAGAACCAATTACTTTATACTTGCTCATACTATTAAGACATTTTATAGATCGATACATAGTTATTCTAAATCTTCCAACACTCCTTCCACAGATATAATAGCTACAGCAGAACGCACGGACATAGCGCCGCACGTCAAGGACGGATACATCATGATGTTCATATACATGCCTGGTGCGTTCACCGATGAGTTCACACCATACATTGGCCAAATCATCAATCCAATACTAAAAGCTCTGGCTGATGAGAACGAATATGTCCGCGAAACTGCCCTCAAAGCAGGCCAAAGAATTGTAAATCTATATGCAGAGACTGCTATTACCCTTCTACTGCCAGAGTTGGAGAGAGGTCTGTTCGACGACAACTGGCGTATTAGATACAGTTCGGTGCAGTTATTGGGTGACTTGTTATACCGTATCTCTGGTGTGTCTGGTAAGATGAGTACGGAGACCGCATCGGAGGATGATAACTTTGGTACGGAGCATTCGCATAAGGCTATCATGAATGCGTTGGGCATGGAGAGGCGGAACAGGGTGTTAGCTGGACTGTACATGGGAAGGAGTGATGTGGCGCTCATGGTCAGGCAGGCCGCCTTGCACGTTTGGAAGGTACGAAAATGATTAGTTATGTATTATTTTGTTGGTTTTCACCAGTTTTACGTGTATGTACAATTTTCAATTATCTTGCCAATAATATAATGCATATAGGTAATATGCCTCTATGGCATTGATAATTCATGTTATATGCGAAGGCTACCATCAATGTTTGCGGTACAAAGCGCAAACACTTGCTTAACTAAGTGCACAGTTCACAAAAGTGGAAAATAGTGATGACATTAAATATATATTCTGGAACCAATACATAAAATAACCATAAAAGAATGAAACAGTTTTATTTTAACTGTGTAAAGGAAGCCGTTTTAAATTTAATGTAAATTAAACTCCAATGTCTTGCTATCATTACACAAAGCCGAAGAATGGCCAGAGACACAATGATGGTTATAATACAAGTAAAACTTAAATGCGTCCCTGAAGTTCGTGCACGTCATTGCGCCAAACACAATTATAAGATTCACAGACAGAGCTGAGAGGGGAGAGTGTTACGCTCTCACTCGGGCACTACACTCTGTCAGGCGTATAGATGTTTACTCTTGACTGGACCTGTGTAAATTCACGGAAATAACTTGAAGTGCATTTAAGTTTTACGCGTACTTTAAAAAGAAAATGCGCAATCTAATCCATTAAAATAATTTTTAATTATTTGTACTATACAGGTGGTAGTAACAAACACTCCGAAGACGTTGCGTGAAATCCTGCCAACGCTCTTTGGTCTTCTTCTTGGGTGCTTGGCTTCCACCAGCTATGATAAGAGACAGGTTGCTGCCAGGACTCTCGGTGATCTTGTGCGTAAGGTAAGAGCTCTCGAAGTGTTCGGTATTTACCTACGTATTCTAATTTTATTTTAATCTTTTCTCTTTTTTCTTCTCTTTTCAATTCTAAGGTTAATTAATTTTTTTTTGTATCTATATTAAATTGGATTACGTCGTTTTCTAAGCAAAGTATATTATTATTTGTATCATTATTTTTGTTTGTATTTGTAGCTCGGGGAACGTGTCCTCCCTGAAATAGTTCCGATCCTAGAGCGTGGTCTCCGCTCCGAGCGGGCTGACCAGCGACAGGGCGTTTGCATCGGTCTGGGCGAAATCCTCGCCTCCACCTCCAGGGATGCTGTGCTGTCCTTTGCTGATGGACTGGTACGTGTAGCACACATGCGCTAGATATTAATGGATTAAAATTTTAGATGAGATACATTGTTAACAAAAGAAACATAAATTTATTGTTACAACTATTATATTTAAACATCTATTTGTTTAGTGTTTCCTTAGGTTTTTGCAACTGTTAAATGTCCTACATAAAACAGTTCATTGTAATTTTTAAATGTCTGTCTTTCATTCTGTATGTTAAAAAATTGTTAAATTCTTCCTATGATTGGTAAATCATAATTCGGAGAAGTTCGTTTGAGGTGAAAAACCAAGTGCGAAAAACCGATGGCGTACTTTAGAATTTTACTACGAGACAGCATATGACTCATTGACGTGACGCGCTTGAATTATTCTCGCAGCACGGTTTAACTAATTGAACCTCGCAATGAAAAATCTTTGTCTTTATTAATGGTCCTTCGAGCCGGATAAGACCTAGCGACCTATAGATTTTTTATTTACATGGTACAATATTTTTTGATTGCATAAGTTCAGCAGACAGGCAGAGGGCCCATCTGATAGATAGTGGTTACCATTGCCTTATGGATACTAATGCCGGAACACAAGTCTAGGTTGTTTTGGGAGTATACTCTAGACCAGGGGTGGTAGCCATCCAGGCGTGCAAATACCCTACCACTAGGATGTTGCCCCAACGCCTGAAAATTGTGCTCTTTATCTGTTTTTGCACAATTAAAATTGGGATAGAACAAATAGTCTTTTTTAAATAATTTTCTTGTTTCCTGTGATCAATGACATTGCTATAAGCAGAAGTGAAGTGAGAAGATTTGACTGTAGAGATAAGTCCTTACATTAAAGGACATCTCTTAATACATTTATTTGCTATGCCCGACCTTGGAGCTCGCAAATGTGGTTTTGTTTCACAGTCTAGCAAGTATCAGGAGGGTTAGTTAGTTTATGTGGTTAATTAGGATTGCCTTTGTAATGGATAGCTAAATTGTTTATTACTTCCTTAATTGTTTGCATTTGTAAACACTCGTGCATTTCGATTTTTTATGAACTACGGTGCATTAAGTATATACGGAATACTGTATTTTTGAAACGCCGTAGAATCTTCAGACGTGAGATCAAATAGTGTGGTCGGTTTGCAGGTGCCGACCGTGCGCACGGCGCTGTGCGACCCGCTGCCGGAGGTGCGGCTGGCGGCGGCGCGCACCTTCGACAGCCTGCACGCCACCATCGGCAACAAGGCGCTGGACGACATCCTGCCGCCGATGCTCGAGCAGCTCAAGGACCCCGACCCGGCGCTCGCGGACGCCACCTTGGACGGACTCAAACAGGTCAGCGCCCTCGCATCCACTCACCGTTCCAGGCGCCACTTTCGCTTTGTAACCAAATAACGTCTATACTATGAAGAAAGTACCCCGTATACGGTGGAGGAGCGAGATGGAATGCTCCTCCGTCTCAAAGAAAAATCTTCCAGCGAGGCTCGTTTGTGACCTCAATTACTGTACAGCGCCATCTATTGGCTTGTAAGTGCTCCACTACATTTCACTAGAATTTCTTTTTAATTTACATAAATTTGAGCTAAATATTTACTATTTTCAGTGGAAAAAAATATGGCTGCTAGGATGCCACGAAAAAATAAATCTACTTGACGTTTCGTATGTGACGTATGAAATGAGTTCATCAGTTTTAGATATGGATTTATAGCCTGATTTTATCACAGATTTGACTAATCGGTTTTATTTATTTTTCTCATATTAGAATTAAAAAGAAAATTAGAAATAAAAAGCAGAATGTTAATGTACAAATCAGTTACGTATATATTCCTGACTCAGCACTTAGGTGAGCACGCGCGAATGTACCATCAGTCCGAACATCGCTCATCGAGGTAGCGCACGCGCGTGCTCACCGGTGCGTATCAAGGCATCTTCATCCATTTCAAGGGATAAAATAAATCAAATATACAAAGTGTGGAGTTGCAATCAAGGATATAGGATATGTAGGATACAGATAACCTAGAGTGAAAGGCCTATTTAGGCACTCGAACGATTTCACGCTTAAATAGGTCACATTCGCCCCTCGTGCCAATAAAAAGGTGACTCGCGCAGATAATGGCGATCAAGTCGCGCGCGGTGCTGCCGTACCTGGTGCCGGTGCTGACGGGCGGCGGCGGCGGCGTGGACACGCGCGCGCTGTCCGCGCTCGCGGCCGCCGCGGGCCCGGCGCTGGGCCGCCACCTGCCGCGCGTGCTGCCGGCGCTGCTCAACGCGCTGGTCGCGGCGCGCCACAGCCCCGACGAGCCCAGGGAGCTGGAGCACTGCCGGGACGCCTTGCTGCCAGTCTCGGACCCCGCCGGGGTCAGGTGGTATGTACCTCTTATCTATACAAATAATAAAGAAAAAAGATTAGTATTTCTGTAATGAATAAACTCAAATACTACTGGACCGATTTCAAAAATTCTTTCATCGTTCTAATCCTTTATTAGGGAATGACGAGAGGTGAGACCACGAATGGGCACCAGCGTCAAATCGCCGGCTTGTGTGGAGACTCGACTAATCAATACTCCACCAAAACTACCCTCCTCCCAAATGCCCCGCGATTATGGCAGGAAGAGCGTGAGACCTAGAACGTAGTTACGCCTACGCTGATCCTATCGCATCAGTGCTCGAGAATGCCCCGGGAAGTAGTGCAGACTCACGTCGTCAATAGGAGGATGACTCCTCCGCTCCCTAGATGCTGGAGGGCTCCAGCAGCGGCATTACGCTCTCCGGGACCTCGATTGACGATACCCGCGAAACGCATCTCTCCCTTTCTCGTTCCGCGACCTCCTTTTGAAACATGACAATTTCGCAGAAATTGACTGCACCCACCCAATGATCGTCGCTATGCAGCATGGCTTGCACCAAACTGCCCAGCGAATCGATGGGACCTACGAAGGTCTCGAGTTCAAATCTCTGTGGTGCCCATGCTGCGCACTCGACCAGCGTATGATCACCGTTCGAATGCTATATTATCCCCGTTTAATATAGGCTATTTAAAAAATACGGATCTACTTAAATACTAGGATATGCACGCGGCAAATCCTTGTACTCTTATAAACTTCTAAGGCCTTGAAAAAGCAACAAATATGCAAGCAATCGCTATATTTGTGATATAATATGTTTTAATGTATTTTTGTAAGTTTGTGCTATTAGTACACACAATTATGTGCACTGATGTACTTAAAAATGCCGCGCTTATAACCGTTAACCGTTTGATAGTATAATCGACACGCTCCTGGAGAACGTGCGCACGTTCGAGGGCGAGAGGCGTCGCGCGGCGGCCGCGCTGCTGTGCGCCTTCGTCAGCCACACGCGCGCCGAACTCAACGCGCACGTGCCGCAGCTCGTCAGAGGTAACACCCATTCCTGATACCAGTGTAAATCAGTACAATAGGTAATGAAAGTCGCTGCAATCTTTGACGTTCCAATTATAAAATTGGCGTCACATGCTCGTGGTGAAAATTAGAACTACATCCTTCGTCTCGTTTACTCTATGGTTTTAAAGTGAGACCAATGTATTGATCAAAAGCGCTTCTAAGGACGCTCAAATATTCAACTTATTTATTTTCGTAATGTGAAACTCCTTCGTTTTGAACTTTCGAACAATGTATACAGGCTTTGTACTGGCATTATTTAAGCAAATGTGTTCTTCAAATAGTTTTTTCGGGCCTGCTTCTGCTTTTGTATTAATTAAGCTTTAACACTCTTTTTGTTACATAAATTTCGCGCAAGCATAGCGCTTGGTTCAGCTTTTAACCGTCTTTAGTAAAAAAAAATTGATTGCTGCATAAGCATTGACTACTTACATATAATTTTAAATGACTCCTAAATGCCGTAGGTTTGCTCCTCCTGTTCGCTGACAATGACCGCGAGGTGCTACTGATGGCCTGGGAGGCGCTCTCAGCGCTGACCAGGACCCTGGACCCTGAGAGGCAGATACAACATGTGTCCGACGTGAGACAGGCGGTCAGGTACGCCGCGGCGGACCTCAAGGGTGACCTACTGCCCGGATTCTGTTTACCAAAGGTATATTACTTTGTATGAAATTTGAAGTCGGGCTTTGTACAGTGCGAGCAAAATTGAAATGCGGCCCTGAAGTTCGTGCACGTCATTGCGTTGAACATAATTATAAGACTCAAAGACAGAGCTGAAAAGGGACAATGTCGCACTCTCGCTTGCTCACTTTTAGGACTTGAATGCTATCTCTTTCGTACAACACACCAGGGGTTGCGCCGAGGAACACCTTATAAATTCTTCCTCCGCATACTCGCCATTAAGAATATAATATACTTTTAAATGATCAATGCGCTAAACAAGAGACCGAGAGTTACTGTCAGTGCTGTCACCGTAATAAATACAGAAAAATTGTTGGAACACAAAATAAGGAAAATAAACGTATAATTGCATTTAATGATAAAACCTAGAATCCTAGTGAGTGTGATCTCCCGGGACACGAGCGCAGTGTGGCGGTGGAATGGTGGCGAGGTGAGTCCTTTGCATCTTCTTCCCGTCCCTTTGCCTTCTCCCGGCCATCGCACCGCGCTCGCACACCGTAACGTGTTATAAACGTAAACATTCGACTAGACCTCTGCGAACTCACGGAACTAACTTCGTTCGAAGTGCATTTTAGTTTTGCGAGTACTGTACTTTTACGTCTCTTATTCTTAAGCCTAAGAATGACTACGCTTAGTATGAAATGGAACTCTGTAAGTATCCTCAGATTCCACTCCTCTAGAGGGCGCTACCAGTTTTTCTATTTATACTATTTAATGTACAGCCACGACATGTTCAGGATTCTGTAATATTATAGAATTGTCTCGCTAGTGTGAATAAATAGTAGTAGTTGATAGATGTCGCTTACGTTAAGTCGGTGGTTGCTCATCGTTTAATAAAGTGTTGTGTTGACAGGGCATAGCACCAATCCTGCCCCTGTTCCGCGAGTCGATCCTGAACGGCCTCCCGGAGGACAAGGAGAACGCGGCGCTGATGCTGGGCGAGGTGATCAAGCTCACCTCCCCGGCGGCCATCCAGCCCTCTGTGGTGCACATCACCGGGCCCCTCATCAGGATCCTGGGCGACAGGTTCAACTCCAGCGTCAAGGCGGCTGTACTGGAGACGTTGGCTCGTTGCTCTCTAAGGTGGGTGTGCTAGTGGAGGTATAGAGTCACGCTCGGCTGTGTAGCGCTCGTTCGGGTAAACTCGGCTCGAGTCGAGTAAGTGAGCGAGAGAGATATAGTTGACGCGTCACTGCTATACTCGCTCGGCGAGGGTTTAGTTTTGTTGTAATATGTAATGTAGTTGAAAGAAGAATTGAAAGAAGATGTAGTGACAAGAGTTGAAAGGGGAATGTTAAGGTGGTTTGGCCATGTAGAGAGAATGAATGATAGCAGAATCACAAAACAAGTATATGATAGCAATGTGACTGGAAGAGTCAGTGCCGGTAGACCTAGACATACTCACCATGATCAAATTGAAGATATTTTGAAGAAAGGTCAGATAAAAAGTAGTTTAAATAAGCGTGTATGTATGAGAAGATTAATGAAAGTTGATGAAGCGAAAAGTGTTTGTCAAGATCGTAACAAGTGGAGATCCATTGTCTCTGCCTACCCCAATGGGAAACAGGCGTGACAATATGTATGTATTTATGTAATGTAGTTTTTTTTTATTCGGAATATCTTAGCATTTAAATATAATTAAATAGTCATCTATATATATATAAAACAAAGTCGTATTAGTTACACCATTTATACCTCAAGCACGGTTGGAACAATTTTTATAATTTATATATGCATCTATCTCATCAGTTTACCTGTTCATTTGTTATGATCTTTCCTGGCCGATTTAGGCAATGGTGACTGCATTTAAAACTTATTTTCATTCCTTTGATTTAGGTAAATTAATTTGGTGTGTGTTCAAGTTTAGATTCAATTTGAACTAGGTAGATGGCGCCGCATTACACTTAATCTACTAATAGATTCTAATGATTTTAGTGTTTTATCAAGTAGATTGGAGAATAGTGGAGCTTCAATCGGTTTCTAGATATTGATTTTTAAAGGTAAGACAACTTCTGCCGAGTATAGCAGTCGAGTATAAAAATTGTACGGCGTGAGATATAGAAATTAGTCTCTAAGGAAGAACAAGTTGTAAACATAAACACTCAATTGTTTTTCTACTATTGTTGTTGTGTTGCTGTATTGTTGTATGATGTAAATCGCAGGTGGGCGTGATGCTGAAGCAGTTCCTGCCGCAGCTGCAGACGACGTTCCTGAAGGCGCTGAACGACGGCAGCCGCGCGGTGCGCATGAAGGCGGGGCTGGCGCTGTCGCGGCTGGTGGCCATCCACTCGCGCGCCGACCCGCTCTTCGTCGAGATGCACAACGGCGTGCGCAACGCCGACGACCCCGCCATCCGCGAGACCATGCTGCAGGCGCTGCGCAGCATCATCACAGGTCGCCCGGCACACTAAAAAACAATTTAGCCTGCGCGTTATTCTCATGCTTAAGCTATGTTACTCGAAAGTTTCATCCAAACCCATTCAGTCGTTTATTACGCGAAAGGGTAAGATCATATTTATATAAGACTAGAGTTAACCTCTAGTGCGTGTCTCTTGTTTAAAGAGCAAGTGCTACAGGTTATATTATATTACAATATTTTTATGTATTTGCCCACGGAAGATTCACTTCATTTTATATCGCTAATTACTATCCCCCGTCTATCTGTCAACAAAATAAATTACAAAACTTGACCAAAAAGGCCAAAATGGTCTAAATGACCAAAAGACCACAGTGACCTGCATGGCTAAAATGACGGAATAGGCAAAAACGACCAAAAAGGCCAAAATAATCAAAATGGTCAAAATGACCAAAGAGGCCAAAATGACCAAAAAGGCCAAAATGACCAAATAGGCCATAATTACCAAAAAGGCCAAAATGAAAATTATCCCTTGTCCATCCTCAGTATTTAATTTACATATGTGCCGAATTTCAGCCAAATCGGTCCAGTAGTTTTTCTGTAATAGCATAACAAACAAACAGACAAATATCATTTTATCCCGGAAACTATCCCATTTTTCGGGATAAAAAGTATCCTATGTTCATCCTCGTTATCGAAAATATATATATATATATATATATATATATATATACTGAGTTTCAGCCAAATCGGTCCAGTAGTTTTTACGTGAAAACGGAACAGACAGACAGACAGAGTTACTTTCGCATTTACAATATTAATAGGGATGTTTATAGGATAGAATAATTTTTTGTTTGTATATTTTGAGGAATTTCTTTGTAATGCCGTCATAGTGATTAATGTCAGCCTATAAATGTCCCACTGCTGGGCTCGGGCCTCCCATTAAGGGGGAACGGACAGTATACCCGCCACGCTTGTCCAAGGCGGCTTGGCAGGTTTGACACATCCGTCATTTCGATGTGCAGGTTGCATCACGATGTTTTCCTTCACCGTTGTTAGCACGTGGTAATTGTAACAATATGCACATTAGATCAGAAAACTGACTTAAGAGGTGCATGCGTTACTTTGAGGCAATTCACTTTGTAGCTCTTTACAGCTTTACAATGTAAGCGTTTCTATTCGAATATTGTGGGCATTGAGTTAGTCATATGTACGACGTTGACAAGCCGATAAAGTATTTGAGTTGATTTCACTGTCCACAACTGTATTGTAAAATGTGCAAGAATATTTGAAAAAACTATTTTTTTTTCTATTTCTAGTTGGTGGTGACAAGATGTCTGAGCAGCTGGCTCTGAGTATCCTGACGACGCTGACGAGCCCTGCGCTCCTGGCGCACCCCGAGGACCCCCCGCGCAGCGCCGTGGGGGGCTGCCTGGGGGCGCTCCTGCACTGCCTGCCCCCCACACATCGGGACGCAGCACTGTTGCACCATCTGCTGGCGGCCAACGCCCCGAACCACGACGACTGGCTGCTCCAACATGGGAGGTCCTGCGCGCTCTTCGTCGCGCTCAAGGAGACACCGCAGCAGGTATACCTTCATTTCCTAAAATAAACGCTACCTCCTGAGATTGAAGTAGCATTGGTTTGGAGCACAAATGGAACACATTGTTACAACCTAGGCCCCGACAAAGACGAATCCACGTACAGATCTGTGAGAGCACATTTATTACCAATCGCATCTGAACTGATCGTAATCCTTTTATGATCGTCTTCTTTTGTTCACTTATGTATTGGCAAACGTTTCTAATTATGGTAGAGTACAGCCTATTGTTCTTTTGTACTCGCTCTTTAGCATCATTAGCCAGGTGTTACAAGTTAATTCTAGGAAACTGTGACGACGTTGCCGGTCGGGCACATTTGCGTTTGTGAAGTATAAAACGACGGCCTGATGGGGAGAGAGGTCGGACTACCATCGGCGCGTTTCATTGAATTACGCCTACTGAATGACGTTTGGATTTATTGTGTTCTGTTATATTTGTACCTGTATTATACTATACGTTTTTGTATGGTTCTAATAAATTCTATAATAATTCTGACGGCATTTTAATTCGAGTCCCGCTAACTCGTAACAATATTAAGATATAAAAATGAATTCTGATAAAACTACCATATTTTCCCTTAGTTATGACTCTTTGGTATGGTATTATTATGGATTATTTCACAAAATTGTTTTGCGAATCTGCAAAGTTAAACAACCCAATATAATAGATTCAATTTTATAATATGAAATCAATGTCAATAATATGATTAAATTACATATTATTGACATCCTATAAAAATATCTGTAAAAATAATATGCTTGTATAAAATTAATGTATGTGTAGTGATTTATTGACCTATGTCATAATTATAAATTGATATTATATAAGTAAAAGTCTATGTTACATCAGATTTGCAATATGACTCTTCGGTCTTAAGAAAGTTACTCTAATTAATTTCCTGACCTACGGAGTCGCAGTTGCAGCCGCTCGATATAATTGTACTTATTATTGCCTTGAACATATTCTTTATAGTTTTATTGACTTGTTTTTTTTTTAAGCCTGGACTACAGCAAACAGGCTGACGGCCCACCTGATGGAAAGCGGTTACCGTCGCCTATGGACGTTTGCAACATCAGAGATGTAACCAACGCGCTGCCGGCCTCGAAGAAATTTTATGACACCCTTTTTGAAAAACTCCATATCGTAGCGCTGTGGGAAAACCTCGGCTGGGAGCTCATTCCAAATCCCCACGGTACGCAAGAGAAACGTTCTACAGAACCGTGGCGTACATGAGCGAAGCGGCTCAAGGAAGTGGGGGTGAACTCCCAACCGATGGCGAGCGGTGCGACGGTAGAAAGAGGACGAAGGCACCATTCTAAACAGTTCTTGTTACTTGTTTTCATAAAATATTTTTTTAAAGGTTTACCGGGAACCGTACGAGGAGAAGGTAGAGAAGACACTTCTCGGTTACCTCGCGAGTGACAAGATCCCGATAGTCTGCAACGGGATCCGCGGCATCAGCTACCTCATGCGCTACTTGCTGCAGAACGACAAACCGGTCCCGCAGAACATACTCTCACAGTTTGTCAGGGTAAGTCTTATTTTTAAAATTCCTAGAAATTTTCGTAAATTCTATTGCTAGAATTTTTACATTAACAAAGATTTTGACAGTCATGTTAAGAATTTAATACTTGTTTGGATAATAATATGTCGCAATAGTTTGCGCAAATACGTCATTATCAGATTATAATTTTGTTGTATTTTTGTTTAAATTCATATATTGCGATATTAAGGCATCTGGTGATAGAGGAAGTAATAAGAGATTTTTGTGTTTCGAAATTTCTTAAAACATTTCGGTATGCATGATGCATAAAGTAGAACAGTCAAACTTATTACACAGCTATAAAAGAACGTACACATCTACGCAGTTTTGACTAATTTTGACCTTAAAAGGTACTTTTTATTGCTTGATTGTTGTCGTTATGGAGAATGGGTGTAGTGTTATATAGGGTGTATCATTGTATGGAAGACAAGTTTTTTTTAGCTAGGGGAGATCCACTTGAGGGATTCGCCAAAACGGGGTGGCACCAGCAATGCGCAGTCAAAACTGGTGTCACCACCGGTTAGGGATACCCACTAAAACTCCTGGATGTTCTGTCCTTCGCCCTGTGTCAGGGCTACGGGCTCATTTCCATCTCCCGGCATCGTGATGATGGAGCCTAAGGGAGCTGGTCGTTAAATGGGGTGACGTTCCGCGCGCAGAGCATGAACCACGCGAGCAACGAGGTGAAGCAGCTGATGGCGGCGGGCAGCGGCGTGGCGGCGCGCGAGGCGCGGCCGGAGCGCGCGCCGGACACGCTGCGCGCGCTGCTGCCGGCGCTCGTCAACGGCACCAAGGAGAAGAACACGTACGTGCGCGCCAACGCGGAGCTCGCGCTGCGCTCGCTGCTCCGGCTGCACACCGAGCCCGACTTCCATCAGGTCAGTCAGTCATAGTCACACTCACAACGACACCGGAACACTCGAAACGTAGTTTTTACGTTACGTAAGTTAGGATACTTAAATACTTTACATACATACATAACTTCACGCCAGGTCTTCTTACACACCTCACTTGCTTCTTTGACATTCATAGCTCTTGTCATGCACGCTCGTCTATTCTTAAGGTTCCTGACATCACCTTCTGCTAATACACGATCAATTTGATCATGGAAGGTGTGTCGTGGCCTTCCGCGACTTCTGCATCTATCCACTTTTGCATTGTATATCTGTATGTATCAATTAAATACTTTAGATAGCCCGAAACAACCCGGGCAATATGCTGTAGACTAATCTTGCTGGGAGGAGAGCAATAAACATTTATAAAGCGCATATGAAAGTAATAGGATGTGTGACAGAGATTTTTTTCGTACGAATTTCGAATTTGTTTAGTACTTTACAGCCTTGGCGTTCAGCAGATTATCATCAAATTCGATATTATATGTGTGTGTCAAAAGACGAGGGATAATTTTATTTTTTGTTGGTCTCTCCTTTGTAAATTTAAAGAAAACCGATTTTTTTCGAGTATGCCGCGTGTAGCCCTGGTAACGAACTAAACATCTCAACATCAAATTATATTATTGTTTTTATACATCATATTACGTAGATATTTAAGATTAGTGATTAAATAGGAATTGAAAATTTACTTTGCATTCAAACCACTTGATTCTGATAGATTAAAAAGATACACTTTGTTATCTGAGTGTTGATTAACATTTCATGATGTGATAAGATAATATTTTAATTATCATGCAGATATCCAAAGACGTCAGAAGATAAGCAATTCATATTATCTTTCATACCTTCAGATTTCTGTACCATTAAAAACTAAAAAACAAAATTGTACATAATAAACCTATGTATTAACCGGTTTTAAGCGCGGTAATTTATTTGATTTTTTATCATTCCGATGTTAGAGTTGCTGAAGCGTGTTTGCTGAAGAGTTTCTTGCGCTGCTTCTTCTCTACAAGCCACGACATTTTGCGAAACGGTGGTAAATTAGATTACTCCATCCATCCCATTGAGTGAATAATAACCATAAACAAAATGAAAACTAAATAATTAAAATAAACAAATTGGCGGTAGGCTAAATAAAATTTTAACAATACTTGTTGACACTTGACATCTTTACCTACCGTGATCACAGCCACTGAAAAGTGGCCGAAACGTCGGAATAACCAAAATCAAATAAATCACCGCGCTTAAACGTAGTTTTATTATTATAGTTATCGATTAGTATATAAACTTCACAATAATATAATTTATACATCAGAAATTAAGCTGGAATGCGCGGCACCCCCGGGCAGCCGCTTGAGCCCTAAAGCCGGCAATAGTTTCATACTTCTACAAATGACAGCGACCAGTTTCCATCAGGTGGGCTGTCTACTTGGCGTGATTGAGCCATGTCGGGCGGGCTAACACTTTACCGGTCTAACTCACTGCAATGAAGAGACTCCGGGTTCGATCCCTGGTATAGTAAACGTCGGAAATGTATTTTCTCCGTTATTTACTGTGGCTTGAGTGTCTGGGATTGGTTCCAGATTAGTCGATTGTATATTACCAATAATACAAGCGTAACTAAGCAAGTTACTTTTGGGGATATACAATGTGTTTAACTGCCGATTATAAAAAAATCTTGTCTACAGCACATTGGGCTCGATCGCTGTGATACTGCACTGTCACAGAATATAGGCGTGAAATAGTTAGCCTTGAGCTAATCATGTTTGGTGCGATGAGGTAGTTTTGATAGCCCTCTCCCTATCCCATCCCTTGTACTCCTTCCCTATATTCCATCTCCAAGGCTGGCAACCACTCTTCTTGATGTGATGATAATGTGTTGCAGCAATGCATGTCGCTGCTGGAGGAGGGCGGGCGCGAGTCCTTGGGCGACGTGGTGGCGCGGCTGCAGCGTCGCGCGCACACCGACGGCCGCGACGAGGACCTCGACTGCACACTCATAACTTGAATCCAATCCATATTGTAAAATTCATTATTATATAATTTTATTGAATATAATATTTTGTTTTATTTCTTACCCCAACAGCATTGTACTTGCGAATTAGAATGCCTAGAGGAGATACGGGAGAATTGCTTATTGAAATTGACACATGTCTAGATTTACTGGTAAGTGTAAGACAGCATTTATATCAATACTTGCTATGTTTGTAGTATCAGTCTATGAAAGTGGCCATTTTAGGCCTTCTGATCATAATTATGAAAGAACATATGTGTTCCTGTCCAGTTTCTATCTACATTTGTTTTTACCAACTACTAGAGTATTAATGTGTTAACGACACAAGTGACATATTACATATATTATTTTTATACAACACGATGGCGTCACAGGTGAATTACATTGTAGTAATAGTTTTTCAATTTATGCGAAAATGGGTATACAAAAGATGTTAAATTTAACATAGTAAAGCTCTCCAAATTCCGCCTTTCGGCATGCATATATATAAGTATCCTGCTTACAATATTACAATATTTTCTTATAATATATTTATCTTAATATTTTTTAAATTATTTACCTAATAAAATGTCAACTAATAAATTATCAAAATTGTGTATTAAATTATAATGATGTCAATTAAAATTCATACAATTTATATTATAGTTTTGTCATTTAAATATTCATCGATACTGTAATATGCCTTATCGGTTAACATCTTTTTTACACGTTTTCTAAAAATGGCGTTTGATTGTATTAATTGAAATTCTTCTGGGAGGTGATTATACAGTTTTGGTGCTATACAAAATATACTTTTATTCAAAAACGCGGTGTTGTTGGGAGGGCAGTATAATTTATTCCTATGACGTATGCTCTTGCACGTTTCAAATAAATTCATATTATACCTAACAAACTGTATCACTTCATATATATATATATATATATATAATGAAGTAAGAGTGAGTACATTTAATTTTAAAAAATATGGTTTGCAGCTATCTGTAATATTTAATTTAAAAATTGCTCTTATACACCTTTTCTGCGATCTAAATACAACTTCTTTATTAGTAGTTACCCCTGAACAGAACGCCATACCGCAAAAGATATGTAACATTGCCATGATATGCCGTTTTTACTGTAGACATATTAGCAACTTTCGACAACTTATACAATGCGTATGAATACTGATTTAGACGTGTACTGAGTTTCTCAATATGTACTTTCCAATTTAAGTTTGAGTCAATATTTAATCCTAAAAATTTTGTATTATGAACCTGTTGTAACTGGTACCCTTGGTAGTTCACCGCCATATTTGTTATTTTTACCGTTTTATTTTTAAAAATCATAAAATTGGTTTTTGTCAAATTTATTTTAAGATTATTATAATTTAACCAGTCGATAACAGTATTTAATGTATTATTCATTTGTTTTTCAATAACTGAGTCATTGCTACCGTGAAATAGTATAGTGCTGTCATCAGCAAACAGTGTCATGTAATTATTTGTTATTTTGGGCATATCGTTTATATACACAATAAATAACAAAGGGCCCAGCACGCTGCCTTGCGGCACACCAATATTAACATATCTAAATTTTGATAAATGTTTTATTTCTCTCTTCTGTTTAGAGCAAACTTTTGTGATTATAGTACATTGGCATCTATTTATTAAATAAGATTCAATTAATTTTAGAACATTCTCTCTTATGCCGTATAAATTCAACTTTTGCAGAAGAATGCTGTGGTCAACATAATCAAACACCTAAGTCAAGTATTGTTCGCTGATGATTATACTTGTTATGATATATACAATAAACTCCCTATGTTCTTCCCAGCCTGTTCACTAAATAGCAGTAAGGTGTTGCGAAGGTATGTACATGGAATAGAAAGGATATTTATTTTTAACTTATATCTGTGATCTTTAAAAAGATATTCTCCATAGAAAATTAGTTTGAATAAAAACTTGAATTTGTACAAAAATGTGTGTAAATGTGAATCATAGAATTTTCAGAATTAATTAAAGCATTATTCTGAATATGTTCAGCTTTGAAGACCATAATTTAGAATATCCCAATACAATGATTGGGATCTTGTTGAATTCTTATTTTTATATTTTACTAGCTGTCCCGGCAGACGTCGTCCTGCCCGGTAAAAATAGGGGTTTGTCGCAGAGGGTTAATAATTTAGGGTTGTATGTATTTTTGTTTGTTGTATCATAAAAAAATAGAAATAAAAATTTAGTCTAAAAAATAAAAAAAAATTTAGAGGTGGACTACCCCTAACATTTAGGGGGATGAAAAATAGATATTGGCCGATTCTCATAGATACCGGATAAGCACAAAAAATTTCATCAAAATCGGTCAAGCCGTTTCAAAGGAGTATGGCAACGAAAACTGTGACACGAGAATTTTATATAAAAGATTATGAGACCTGGTATTAGGTTCAGGTAATTTATTTGATTTTTTATCATTCCGATGTTAGAGTTGCTGAAGCGTGTTTGCTGAAGAGTTTCTTGCGCTGCTTCTTCTCTACAAGCCACGACATTTTGCGAAACGGTGGTAAATTAGATTACTCCATCCATCCCATTGAGTGAATAATAACCATAAACAAAATGAAAACTAAATAATTAAAATAAACAAATTGGCGGTAGGCTAAATAAAATTTTAACAATACTTGTTGACACTTGACATCTTTACCTACCGTGATCACAGCCACTGAAAAGTGGCCGAAACGTCGGAATAACCAAAATCAAATAAATCACCGCGCTTAAACGTAGTTTTATTATTATAGTTATCGATTAGTATATAAACTTCACAATAATATAATTTATACATCAGAAATTAAGCTGGAATGCGCGGCACCCCCGGGCAGCCGCTTGAGCCCTAAAGCCGGCAATAGTTTCATACTTCTACAAATGACAGCGACCAGTTTCCATCAGGTGGGCTGTCTACTTGGCGTGATTGAGCCATGTCGGGCGGGCTAACACTTTACCGGTCTAACTCACTGCAATGAAGAGGCTCCGGGTTCGATCCCTGGTATAGTAAACATCGGAAATGTATTTTCTCCGTTATTTACTGTGGCTTGAGTGTCTGGGATTGGTTCCAGATTAGTCGATTGTATATTACCAATAATACAAGCGTAACTAAGCAAGTTACTTTTGGGGATATACAATGTGTTTAACTGCCGATTATAAAAAAAATCTTGTCTACAGCACATTGGGCTCGATCGGTGTGATACCGCACTGTCACAGAATATAGGCGTGAAATAGTTAGCCTTGAGCTAATCATATTTGGTGCGATGAGGTAGTTTTGATAGCCCTCTCCCTATCCCATCCCTTGTACTCCTTCCCTATATTCCATCTCCAAGGCTGGCAACCACTCTTCTTGATGTGATGATAATGTGTTGCAGCAATGCATGTCGCTGCTGGAGGAGGGCGGGCGCGAGTCCTTGGGCGACGTGGTGGCGCGGCTGCAGCGTCGCGCGCACACCGACGGCCGCGACGAGGACCTCGACTGCACACTCATAACTTGAATCCAATCCATATTGTAAAATTCATTATTATATAATTTTATTGAATATAATATTTTGTTTTATTTCTTACCCCAACAGCATTGTACTTGCGAATTAGAATGCCTAGAGGAGATACGGGAGAATTGCTTATTGAAATTGACACATGTCTAGATTTACTGGTAAGTGTAAGACAGCATTTATATCAATACTTGCTATGTTTGTAGTATCAGTCTATGAAAGTGGCCATTTTAGGCCTTCTGATCATAATTATGAAAGAACATATGTGTTCCTGTCCAGTTTCTATCTACATTTGTTTTTACCAACTACTAGAGTATTAATGTGTTAACGACACAAGTGACATATTACATATATTATTTTTATACAACACGATGGCGTCACAGGTGAATTACATTGTAGTAATAGTTTTTCAATTTATGCGAAAATGGGTATACAAAAGATGTTAAATTTAACATAGTAAAGCTCTCCAAATTCCGCCTTTCGGCATGCATATATATAAGTATCCTGCTTACAATATTACAATATTTTCTTATAATATATTTATCTTAATATTTTTTAAATTATTTACCTAATAAAATGTCAACTAATAAATTATCAAAATTGTGTATTAAATTATAATGATGTCAATTAAAATTCATACAATTTATATTATAGTTTTGTCATTTAAATATTCATCGATACTGTAATATGCCTTATCGGTTAACATCTTTTTTACACGTTTTCTAAAAATGGCGTTTGATTGTATTAATTGAAATTCTTCTGGGAGGTGATTATACAGTTTTGGTGCTATACAAAATATACTTTTATTCAAAAACGCGGTGTTGTTGGGAGGGCAGTATAATTTATTCCTATGACGTATGCTCTTGCACGTTTCAAATAAATTCATATTATACCTAACAAACTGTATCACTTCATATATATATATATATATATAATGAAGTAAGAGTGAGTACATTTAATTTTAAAAAATATGGTTTGCAGCTATCTGTAATATTTAATTTAAAAATTGCTCTTATACACCTTTTCTGCGATCTAAATACAACTTCTTTATTAGTAGTTACCCCTGAACAGAACGCCATACCGCAAAAGATATGTAACATTGCCATGATATGCCGTTTTTACTGTAGACATATTAGCAACTTTCGACAACTTATACAATGCGTATGAATACTGATTTAGACGTGTACTGAGTTTCTCAATATGTACTTTCCAATTTAAGTTTGAGTCAATATTTAATCCTAAAAATTTTGTATTATGAACCTGTTGTAACTGGTACCCTTGGTAGTTCACCGCCATATTTGTTATTTTTACCGTTTTATTTTTAAAAATCATAAAATTGGTTTTTGTCAAATTTATTTTAAGATTATTATAATTTAACCAGTCGATAACAGTATTTAATGTATTATTCATTTGTTTTTCAATAACTGAGTCATTGCTACCGTGAAATAGTATAGTGCTGTCATCAGCAAACAGTGTCATGTAATTATTTGTTATTTTGGGCATATCGTTTATATACACAATAAATAACAAAGGGCCCAGCACGCTGCCTTGCGGCACACCAATATTAACATATCTAAATTTTGATAAATGTTTTATTTCTCTCTTCTGTTTAGAGCAAACTTTTGTGATTATAGTACATTGGCATCTATTTATTAAATAAGATTCAATTAATTTTAGAACATTCTCTCTTATGCCGTATAAATTCAACTTTTGCAGAAGAATGCTGTGGTCAACATAATCAAACACCTAAGTCAAGTATTGTTCGCTGATGATTATACTTGTTATGATATATACAATAAACTCCCTATGTTCTTCCCAGCCTGTTCACTAAATAGCAGTAAGGTGTTGCGAAGGTATGTACATGGAATAGAAAGGATATTTATTTTTAACTTATATCTGTGATCTTTAAAAAGATATTCTCCATAGAAAATTAGTTTGAATAAAAACTTGAATTTGTACAAAAATGTGTGTAAATGTGAATCATAGAATTTTCAGAATTAATTAAAGCATTATTCTGAATATGTTCAGCTTTGAAGACCATAATTTAGAATATCCCAATACAATGATTGGGATCTTGTTGAATTATTATTTTTATATTTTACTAGCTGTCCCGGCAGACGTCGTCCTGCCCGGTAAAAATAGGGGTTTGTCGCAGAGGGTTAATAATTTAGGGTTGTATGTATTTTTGTTTGTTGTATCATAAAAAAATAGAAATAAAAATTTAGTCTAAAAAATAAAAAAAAATTTAGAGGTGGACTACCCCTAACATTTAGGGGGATGAAAAATAGATATTGGCCGATTCTCATAGATACCGGATAAGCACAAAAAATAGCTACATCATTATAGTTATCATAAATCAAAATAAAGATATTTTTTCCTTCATACAAATCTTATAAAACAGACTCCAGCAATAACAATAAATTGTTTCATTTTAAATTCAAGCACAAGTTTGTGTTATACAAGTAGTTACCAAATTTCAAGTGCAACACTGAGTCTCAAATAGCACATATTTGTGCTAAGCTAAGCTTTTAGGGGTACATTCCATAAAAAAAACAATGTAGAAATATTAATAGATAAATATATTACTGTATTTTATTCTGTGTGACAAAATAAACACCATCAAAAATAATTGTAACCTTATCAATCAAATACCTAAAAATGTATGTTTATACAAGTCATAACAGTTACTCATCTACAATATTCACTAAAGCTGTATTCATGTAGCAAGTTATCAGTAGGTCAGTGGGTTGTGTGCAAAAAGATGCTCCATGTCAAAGATAATGGACATATCAGCTGCACAAAACCTGTTTTGTATGAAATAATGCCTTTTGTGCAGCCTTCAGCTGGTAGTAAATACATTTACATAACACAACTTATATCTAAAACACAAAAGGAATGTAAACGAACACAAAGAATGAAACTGTTCACAGAAATTTTATATTACATCACTTAAAGGTCATATTTTTCAGATTTTTTTGTGAAACCTTTGCTTTCTATTAGTTCATTGCACTGGTCACGGCTAAGATTTGCTAGGGGTAGGCGGTCCAGCTCTTGGTCACCTTCGCCAAGCAAAATCAGCTCTGGAGGAGCCCCACTGATGAATTTCACTTCAACGCGATCATATTTCGGGGCGTCATCCATAACAAAACTTTTAACTTGCGGAAGACGATTTAAGCTACATCCTCTGCATGTCTGTAACAAAAAACAGTGTCACTAGGTTTTCAAACAAATCAACTGCTAATAAGAATAATTAAAACAAGTCCATCATCATATCGGCTGACTAACCTCTATTCTTGCCGATACTATATCAGAATCTTCATAAGCTGCACAAATCACAAAAATTAAACAAATGGAAGCTATTACGAGTTTCATTGTGTATAGATTATAGAATTAATATGATACTATTTTTATAAATTTTGATCAAAGTCAAAGGAATACCACACAACCGCCACATATATAAAGATTAAAGTACTCTGTGACATTGTCTGAATAAGCTTGTGTGACCAGGTTTAAATTAAAGATTCATTCATTCTGCTAGTGCTAATAAAATGCGTTAGAAACATTTAACGCATTTTATTAGCGCAATCATTATAAAAACATCAAAATTTAGTTTACTTGTTTTTTGTATGAAAATATAAAATAAACATAAAAAGTAATATTTTTGCAAAACTGACAGATATTTATTATTTTTTTATTCAGTAATTTTAAAATAAACCTTTAGTTTATTGTTAGCTTGCTTAAAAGTGAGTTATGCTGTTGCGTACGGTACCCGCCTGACCTATGTATTTACTACCTGCTTAACAAATAGCACTATAAAAGCTTATAAATATCACTATCACTATCATCACTACATAGTATAAAACAAAGTCGCCTTTTCTGTCCCTATATCCCTATGTACGCTTAAATCTTTAAAACTACCCAACGAATTTTGATGTGGTTTTTTCCAATAGATAGAGTGATTCAAGAGGAAGGTTTATATGTATAATACATGCATCATATACTAAGGCAACATTGCTAATTTTAGAGGTTTCTATGTAGTGATGCCCGTGCAAAGTCGGAGCGGGCCGCTATGTTTTTATATACAACGTTCATAGTTTTTCTGTAGTGTATTTAATTTTGTATCAGCATTGCACCCGTGTGAAGCCGGGGCGGGTCGCTAGTAATTTTATAATTTTAATTTACATAGTTACATTCGTTTATATTCTATTATATTATCATTATTTTAATGTTGTTTTTAAATATGTTATAGATTTTTATTTTATTGAATTGCATTGTTCATTATGTATTATTTATTATATATGTTGTATTGTCCTTCGTGACTTCACTTGCTGGTCCCAGGCGGAAGAACAGCGCTGGTCTTAATTGGTCAGCATATGCTGAGACTGGGTCCAATTTTAGGAGTTATTCTGTTTCTATTAGTTTACTGTTTGATAATACTCTATGTTGTCATTGTCCTAAATAAAATATTTCTTTCTTTCTTTCTTTCTAAATGATAACGTTCATCTTGCACTTTTAATCATACACTCTCATGTTGTTTACAGTTTAGAAAGATTTAGGTGAGGGCAACCAGCGAGCGTGAGAACTGAATTTTGTACGCAAGCACGATTTACTTATTACAGATTAATATTAGTTTCTTTCGATTGCTTGCTTGCTTAAAATGTTGGCATTAATGTCGCTGCAAGAGTAAAAACGATAATGTTTTGATAAAATAACTTTGATTCTGTTCAGAATAACTTTGTCATTTGTATCGAGCTTTACCATGCATAAAGTTTCTGAATAATTCTTGTGTCTACTTTCGTTAGCCAAACTATAATCTTTAATTTCCAACACCTTCTTTTAAGAGTTAATTCTGTTGATATCGTAGCATTCTGCTAACTCTGGCCATACTAATCGAGATATATCATCACATGCAATGACAATTTGACATCTGACGGCTGACGATAACCTTTTTGAGTGTTTATTTTAAATACGGCTTCGCACTATTTATAAATTGAATATAGAAGGAGGGTAGAGACTCTAGAGACTTATGAAATAAAAATGTGAAATTTCAAAAAATCTAATATTTTACTTTTCGTAGTTAGTCTGGATTAGTCTGGATCTTTAGAAACTAGACCCATTTATGAAAACTCTGTAAAGAAATCAGGGCCAATTTGAAGAAACTTAGGTTATAATTTGTACGGGATCAATTCCATATTGTTTTTTTTTTAATTCATGATTGTGACTGTTGTGCTGTCAAAGTTATTGATGTTTTGGGTAGTACATTCTAGAGTTCGCAATACGAAAGAAGTCCTACGGAAAATAAAAGAACTAAAACTAGCAGTTCCGCTATTGGATAGAATTTTGTTCGTAAAGTAATCAGGAAATAAACTTAAAGCTTTATGTAATATTTTGTATTTATTACTCAATAAATGCATTGATTTCAGTACACAGTACATTCATTTACGGGCCAGCAAATAATTATTCTGGCAAGATTGCAGCGCCGTGACTGCGTCGTCTTCTGTAGGACTTCTTCGGTGGCACGGACTTTACCGTTTTATTATAAAATAATAAAATTTGTAAACTTTTTATTATTTCAAATGTCATACTCATACTGGAGTTTTGAGTTTTTGGCGGGAACTGAATTGTGCTGTGCAGTTTTATTTTCTAAAAATGTGTAAAATTACTCTAAAATGAACAATACTTGTAGGATATTGATAGTTTTGGAGTAGTGATTATGTGTTTTGTGAAAAATGTGAACTGATAGTCAAATGTAGCCTTTTGAGTTCTCACAGGAATCCATTGAATGGCACTAGCTGATTACCTACAGTTCAGCTGTGCTACCAGCTTATGAAAATGAAGAAACTATATTGTAAACTAAGATCTGGTTTAAAAGCCTAGCTGCCAAGCCATAAACCTAAATAAATAATTCACAATTTCACATGGGGATATTGTAAAATTACAGACATGACGACATGAGACAAATATTTTGATTGCAATCAAAGAGTATATTGAATACTTGGAGAATTGCAATGGAAAAAAGGAAATTAGAAATAGAAAACTTGAGCTGCTACACGCGAACGATCGAAAATGAAGTTACATTGATATTGCAAAACTTACAATGGGATCCAAAACAATTCATAAAGGTATCTTTTTGTTTTGTGCTTTGTTTTAACAAGTATAGCTTGAATATGATTGCTTTAAAAACGAACTGAACGTTTTTACGTTTCAGGACACATCTATGACAGTATGCAAATATGACAAAAATCATAAAATACCTGATTCTAAAAAAACACATGAAGAGGAATGTTATTTGAAATGTGAAGATTATACTAAGGAGGATTTGCTCTTTCCAGAACCGCTGGACTGCAACTCTAGCTCACTCGTGAAACTAAGTATGCCCTTAATCCCTAGATTAATTTATCTAAATATTGATGTCCAAACAAAAAAATATTCTCACTCTAATATTTATATTCTAATAAAACAGAGTATTCTAAAACTATGGCTTTTTTATATTTTAATATGTGATGACAACATCAAGGTCAAACATATTCCTGCCAAAAATAAAATAAAGTAGGTATGTTCTTATTTAATTGCATATAAATGATAAATAACACTTTCTCAAATTGTTTTTTTTATTATTAAAGAGAAGTTAACATGGTGATTTAGGTACCATATGTATGAGTACCACCCCTGACCTAAAGCATGCCATAACAACCTAGAGTTTTCTTCTTACATCAGTTGCTAGATCTGAGTCTCCCCTTTGAGACCCACAGCACATTGATAGCACCAGTGTTTTTATTTTTTTGTTTACTGGGCTCAGGTGAATGAGATTGCCTGAGTCGTATACTTTTTATTTTATTATAAGAGAGAAGCTACTACTACATGGTTTCTTGTTATCTTACTATATTTAAAACATTTGTTGGGTGTGGTTGGGTTGGTTTGATTCTATTGGAATAGCACAGGTGTTAGAAATGTTTATTGGTGATGGAACTTTTATCAGCCTGTCTGCTCTACTCCAGCAATTAAAAACATATAGGAAATTATAAAATAGAGAATTCTTATCTTGTTCCATAAAATATTTGTTTCAGGTGCAGATGAAATCAGTGAAATTACAAACAATGCAGCAAAAGTTGACACTTTGTTTAAAAAAGGTATAAATTACCTGTTCAGCTGTTAATTAGGATTGTATTATGTTCATAATCTTTTTGATATATGATTTATTTTTGCAGTATTTGGTGTATTATATATGGATGCAAAATGTTTCCCAAAATTGTATCCTTTATAAAAGCCTCATATTATTTGCTATTACCAATCTTTCAAAATTATCTTCTAAGTAATTATGGTTCCTTCCTTTAAGTACCAAATTTAATTTAATCATACGATAATATAATAGTTAGTTTGAAACTCATAGAAACTGTGTAGCTAATTAATTACAGAATTCATGCAAACTAGAAAATTTTTGAGGATCAAACAGGGCGTTCCATTAGTAGCTCACAACACCTAAAATGCTCCATTAGCCGGTCCACAAGGTGACTGCGGTTATTGTGGTCATGGCAAAAACGTCACTAATGACACCATCATTTTTAATCACACAATGCTCACAATGATCCATGTCAATAGGCGGGTCGAATAGCTGTTCCACTTGGGTTTACAATTATAAAGCCGGCAAGCAAGTGGAACGGGAAAAATCACAGTCGTGAATGTGGCTGTTGTGAGTCCCTTATGGAACATAGCCAAAGTAGTTATAGACTATTCCAGTTACTGGTGATATGGGGTTGTCCAATAAATGCTGGCGTCAAAGTCATGAACAATTGTATGCCACTAATGTCACAACAAGGGATATCTAGGATTGCTAAGTGGAGAAAAAAGTAGGAAAGTGGACTCCTTAAAGTTGCAAGTGGAATTTAATGCATTTTGATGATAAGTTTCCCTAACCCAAGGACCAGGATCTGGCGGCACAGTGCCGTTGTCCCTTGAGAGACTCCAGTGTGCTTATTCAGTGGATGAACGCCGTGCGATATATGATGCAGTGGTTAAGGCAGCACCTTCTTGTCATGATTTGACTGATCTAGCTTTATTAAGGTAAGAATAATGCCAGTGGCGGGTTAAAACATTTGCCGCCTATACGCTTTTCAAATTTTGATGTCCCTGCCGACCTGCAAGTTGATAGCTTTCACAATCATATTATTTGCACTTATTTTACTAAAGACCACTTGAGGTACAAGCCTACTCAGCTTTTTTTATTGCAAGGGTTCAGCAGACAGGCAGACTGCCCACTTGATAGACAGCCGTTATAATACGGCCGGCGTAACTTGGCGAATGTGAACATAGGCTCTGCGAACTTTAGCGCATGTAAACTCGGGAAGAAAAACAGTGACCAACTAGTACAAAGCAATGAAAAAATAGAGGGACGAAGGGTGACCAATTGTGTTCACTGACGAGTCCTATGCCCACTCATCACACGAGTGTACATGCTCTAAAGTTCGCAGAGCCTATGTTCACATTGGCTAAGTTACGCCGGCCGTATTATACCATCGTCTATAGACATTTGCAACACCAAAGGTGCTACAAATGTGCTGCTGCTCTCTTAATGGACACTGGAACATGGCCACTAATGCCGGAACACAACTCAAGGTTGTTATGGAAACATACTTTAGACCAGGGGTGGTAACCATCCAGGCGGGCAAATGCCCTACCACCTGGCAGCTTATTGGTAAATCTCATTGAATCATGTATTATGTAGGTTTAATACCTTAGCTTTAGGTTCAATACCTGGTGTGATAAATTTTCTAAAGGAACTTTCCATTATTTACCTATGAACTGGGTGTCTGGGGTTGGGCCCAAAGTAGTGCGTTGTACATTACACTGAAGTCGGCAAAGCTTTCTTTTGCCATATTTAAAAATTCACTCAGGCATCATTATGTGAGTCTTACGCGATAATGTATGTGCTACTTTACAATTATTTAGACTAATCGGCTGTCCATGTATGTAATTTTTATTTATATATTTTTTTCTTTTCTTTGTTGCATAATAATTACAGATAATTTAAGAATTTCCTTTGAGTCAGGTTGCCTGGAAGAGATCGCTTTTAGCGATAAGGCCGCCTTTTGTTCTACCAAGTAACTATTATCTTGTGTATTTTTGTTTTGGTGAAAACAATAAAGTGTTGTCTATGTCTACTCATGGTATGCAACTACCGGAAAGTTCATTTACATAATTCACAGGACCTCTGTTTTCCATTGTCCTGGGCAAATGCTTTGAGCACTCAATCGCGGAGGTCCTGGGGTTATAAACCTTGACATTGGCCTGTAAATAAATTTAAATCTCACAGTGCAAGTGCCGACGACGAAAAAGGCAATAAGACGAAAAGCAGAATGGAGATACTGGCGGAGCTGCGGGACATGAAGCGCAGGCGCACCAAGTACAGGGTCGCCGCCAAGACGAAGAACTACTCTGATGTTTTACGTGATGTTATCAAAACACAGGTATAGTATATTATATATTCATAGTCATTATATTTTATTCAAGCTTTTATGTTTCTAGTAGAATATGCACGAGACTTCGTCCATGCCTGACATGAAATTATCACAGCAATTAAAAATTAATGTAAGCTATCGTTTTAATGAAAACTGTGTCGGAACAAGTTAATTTTGATGCACCCAAATAATTACAAACCGCTCCCGGGAAAATTCCAGCGAGATTCCCGGGATAAAAACTATAACACATTACATAAAATTTGCTATCGATTAGTGAAAAAATCACATTGGAATTCAATTTTTATTAATCTGGCTAGTTTAAATATTCACAGAAAAATTCCCGCGGCATACTCAGGATAAAAAGTAGCGCAGATTTTAAATCTAAGAATTTGCTTTCGATCAACGAAAATCGCATCGGAATCGGCCCACTAGTTCTTGCGTAAATCCCGAACAAATAGACAAGAATCTGAAAAAAACCATCGTGTTCTCCATTGTTTATTATCTGTAATGTCAATTCGAATTAAAACCAAGACATATTTTCGATTGCACGAAGCGTTATCTCAACAGTCGGTTTGCTTGGGAGTGAATTAGAATACGGGTCTGAAAATTCAAATAAAGGGTACCCTCAAATAATTTATCATCGATAAGCATTCAGATTACTTAAGTTCAAAGACCGTGAATATGAACCACTTTAACAGTACCATGAATGGCGTTATTAAACCCTGAATGCGTGATAATAATGCAAATTCAGAAAGTCATACGTGTTTTTGCAGTTTCTTTTCACGCTTCAAATAACCCGAATTAACTTTAAGCAGCGATAAAAATTAACGAGCATTATTTGAGGCTAGATATATGCGTACTATCTATTCTATTATTATTAAGTCTTTTATGTCTTGTAGTCAGTTGAATAAAATTCCAATTAACTGTAATATAAAACGCATATTCAGTAGGTTACATCACTTTTAGAAAGAGTATATTACTTCATACGCAAAACATAAATTACATTTCATCTTGTCTATTTTGCATAAATTAGCGGACTTATTTAATTTTTACAAACCACCTTTCATTACTACTGGAATTAATTATATATAATTTTGTACTAATAGAACAAACTAAATTCCAATGTTGTGCTTTACCAGATGGAGGTATATACTGAAAGTCACATCGAAGACACCCCATCAAAATATCAAGGAACTAATTGGAGTAATGATTCTGGCAAAAACAAAAACAATTCCCTAGATGATGGCAGCAGAAATTCACCAAACAATAAAAATTTAAACAGTAAAAGTGATAGAAGTAATACTGGATACCAACAAAAATATTATAAGAGTAGTTTCGAGAGAAGAAGAAAGTAGGGACTGATATTAATACTAAACATAAACGAGATTACAAAAAAGGCGATAAAATAAGGCACGGTGATGAAAAAAAGTACCAAAGAGAACAAAAATATCGTGACAAAGGAAGCAGTTCCGGGTATCCTGATTCTAGATTCTCTACTGAAAAATACTATCAAGAAAAAGTACCATCGTCTTATCGAGACGAACAGAGTCGCCGAGATATAGAAGAAAAGAGATATAAAGACGGTCAATCTAGTACTTCTAAGAGAAACATTGATAATGATAAAAGAAATTACTCTGATAGACATTATCGAGATGAAAAGAGACTAAAAGATGATGGAACACATCGTAACAAAATAAAAAGATACGATGAAATTAAGAAAGAAAGCAACGACGATTACAAACAGAGTTCTATAAAAAGTGAGTCTAGCAAAAGTAATAGCCAGGGAAGATACACTAAAGAGGAATATAATCGAGATAATAAAGAAGTATCGTATAAGAGATATTATGAATTAGACAGTGCTTATAATGATTACGGCGCTCGGCGACAACGTAAAAAGTATTCCTAAATACGTATGTAATTTAATAAACTGTAAAAATTGATACATGTTTTGTTTGCTACCCTACAATTTCAAATCATTTCAATGAACCAAATTTATTAGCATGTAAGTAAGTAGTACATGGTACATATGAAATGACTAAATTACAGAGAACAGTATAAATGGTCTCCCAAAGGAAATTCTGTTTTCCGCGTTAGGTCTCCTTAGAGCCTGTAGAAGCAGAATTTATTGAAAGTATCACCTATTCAACTGAACGGTGTTTATGAATTTTTGCATTATTCGCTTTAAAGAAACCAAACCGAGTTTCGGCCCTTACCATAAAAGATGAGACGCAAAGTGCAGGCCTCTATTTAACAAGCTGTATTTTCCTAGACCATTTCGCTTTTCGGGGATAATCTAATTTGCTATATTTATTAAATTCATATATTTTTATCCGTACAGGAACGGAAAAAGAATACAATTTCCTGCGGCCGGGCGGCCTTTCGTAAGAGGTGGCAAAACAACCCATAGCGAGGTGGTAGAGTATTTGCCCCACTGGATGGCTACGACCTCTAGTCTACAGTATGTTGCCATAACAACCTTAAGTTGTGTTCCGGCATTAGTGGCGAGGTTCCAGTCTCCATTTAGAGAATGGCAGCACGTTGGTAGCACCTTTGGTGTTACAAATGTTTATGGGTGATGGTAACCGCTTTCCATCAGGCGGACCGTCTGCTGTACTTATGCAATAAATTAAATTAAAAACATTTTGTTTACATGATCAAGGGCCCAATTCTACTATTACTATCTCGTCAAAATAGTTGGACACTATCGTCTCAAACAGGTTTGCCTGATTTCGGTATTCTCCCAATTACGATGACGTGCCCGTGGCTATTGGCACGCTTCTATCTTTATAAATAGTATCTATAAACGAAAAATAGCGACGACGATATCGAGAAGATATTGTGAATTTAGTAGAATAATAATTATTGACAATATCGTAATTGTTCAGTATTTATCTACATTTGTTACCCAGACTTTAGAGTAGTAATCTGTCAACGACACCACGAGTGTCAGTTTTATTTACGTAAGAGATGGCGCCACAGGCGAATTACATCGCGGAATGGTTCGCTAAAGTAGACATCATTATACTGTTATGTTATCTTTGTTAAATTGCCTGCGTTCTTCCGGGCGTTTTATTTGAAATCAGGATTTGACATCTTTGAATAATAGTGAAATCTAGTACAGTACTTCTAAAACTTCTAATCTACTTTGAATATTTTCATAACGCCAATGTTAGAGCTGGGCCCTGATAGTGTGGTAGTGTTAGGACTTGTAAATAAAAAAATATAAAATATATACCTGATGTCCAGTACGTTTCCAACCGTAAAGAGTGGGCACATTACTTGCCTTCACCAGATTTGATCTCTAATGTGAGCAACGAACCGACAATTATTAGTCATAGTAAATTATAATATTCATACGCGTTGCATAACAAAATGGTTCTGAATCACTCGGAACGTTATTTTATATTATTCTAGAATACTGTTGGTAAGAAAGCGAAGGCAAGACGGCGTGACGCAAGATGTTTGGCAGGTATAATAAAATGCTCATCGTCGAAGATCGGGCGAGACTATTAGGAAGCAGATTCTTGCAATAGGTAAGAAGCAGTAATAATAATGGTGTCTCAGTTTTTGATTCTCACTTTGACTTATTCAAATCTACATTTTTTATGTCTAATTACTTTCATCCGAGATACATAATATTAATTAATAAAGAATATTGTTTGATTTAATACAGCTACAGTCATGGGCGTACCCAGCTTTACACGAGCGGGGGAGGTAATTTCTTAACCCGTGTCCCCTGCTCTAGTTTTTTTCTACACGAAGCATAGTTTGACAGATCACGTAGTAATTAGGTCTAAGTAGAGTGCAGGGGAATGCAGGAGATCCTGCATTATAGATAGTCAACTAAGTAAACATAAGGCAAACAAGCATAAATGCAACATGACCGGGAGGGCAACGCGGCTTATTTAAAAGTTAACGCGTAATATATTGTAAAGTAGGTAGTCATGGTGTCGCCATCTCTTGTTCAAACTTTAATACACACTCTTGATACATACTACATATTTCCTTCTCTTTTTGTATAATAGCATGTATGTTTATCTATCTCTGTCCCCCCAATTTTCCTTTGGAACTTGGAAAATGTTGCCATTTTGTGTCGTCGGATTCGTTTGCGGTGTTAATAAGACAGACATGTAAGAAATAATAAAGTCTTTGGCAAGTGCAGTGGGTTGATGAACTTATATTAAATGGCGGCCTCCCTGAAAAGTACTTAATTTGGGGAGAGAAATTGATTGAGCTGGTTACAAGATCATGTGCCTATACTTCTGAAGCCAAAGGCGGACATAGTGTTTGGACATGAGTTTTGTGTGAGCCTATCTAATTTCTGTACTTATTTATAATTATTTAATTAACACTTATGTACACAACAACTGAAAACAATAAAATTATACTATTAGCTTCAGCGGCTTCGTGTGTGTGTGATCCGCGCATACATGTCTCTACCATATAACTTCTATCGACAACTGTTAAGAGCGTTACAAGAAATTAAAATTACTGTTGCGTCAATAAAACAATTGAGCAATTTCATTTTGATATTCAGTCAGATTATAATTTATTTGATGGATAACTTTTATCTGGTAATTGCAACATCGGCCATAAGCCTTTATTGGTAAATTGTGATCAACGACACTCTTCTGCAAAGCCAATAATGTGTTGTGTCGGTCGATACTACAGTCACTATACTGTCATTGAAACATGTTTTCATATGAACTTATGATTTAATTTAAAAAAAAATTTAGGAGTTAAGCAGACAGGCAGACGGCCCACTTGATAGAAAGCGGTTACCATCGCCTACGGACATTCGCAACACTAAAGGTGCTACAAATGGGCTGCTGCTCTTTAAAGGAGACTGTAACCTGGACACTAATGCCGGAGAACAACTCAAGGTTGATGTGGCGACATACTTTAGACCAGGCCTGGTTAGCCATCCAGACAAGTAAATACCCTATCACCTGCCTCTGGGTTCTCTGTCTGTAGTATTCTTTATCCGTTCCTGCACAGAGAATAACTAAACTATATTGTTGGGATCTTAACAAGCTAATAATGCGTGGCGCTGTTCCTATTCCTCCAAACAGGCTCCACCCCGCGGCATGCGTGTGCGCTCGTCTCGTCGAGTAAATATGTTAAGAAGAATTTCTTAAATATTCGAAGTTGTAATACAAAAATTAATTATTGAAATCTACATTCTTTAATCACAACAAGAAATGTGTGCCAATGTGTATATAAAACTGGTGTGCTTCCTTGGGTTTTTTTAACAACTCTATAATTTCTAAGAAAGTTTTCAGAATTTATACACGTTTATGGTTATTTTTGTTATTATATGTGACATTAGTTCAAATATTTGTTTTGTGGTGTTACCTTACGAAAAACTTACTATAAATATTAATTTATTCTAATTTTATTACTAAACTTATAAGAATAACACTGGAGTGTATCTGTTACATGCTGGTGTCGTGAGGAAGTGCATGTGCAGTGTGTGCCTTATGTCTATACCTATATATATTATCCTATCTAGTGCCATGTGTGTTGTTTTTCCTTTCTATGTCTGGGTCATTAATTTTTAGGCTCTTTGTGTGTCTTCGTTTGTTTGTGAAGTGTGCGTGTAATGCAATGCGGTGGTAGTGCGCGTTGGTGTGAGTATGCGTGTAAATTTTGTTTTCTTTTTTTTTAAGTTTTATCCTTTATTATTTAAAGTATGTAACTCAAACAAAATAATTAACTATAGTGCTATTATTTATATTGATGAATTGCTTTACGCCTCTTTTAAAATGGTAATATAAGTACGACGTGAGTCATAGCAAAAAGTAGAAGCTAAGCGCACGAGCCCGTGAAATTGGTTTCACGAAGCGTTACTGAAAAACTAACAAACTTTAAATATAAATTGGATATTTTCTTGCTAAGTATTATCCTATTATAGGAAAATTTCAAATATTGACACCTGCCACATAAAGTTTATATTAACTCGCTTTTGGACGCAATGCGGAATTTATTATTCCTCATATCGATGGGTACAAGGTTGTTTGTTTTAAGCGAAATTTTATGTAATTTAACAAGTGAGACTTTTTACATCTTCATGTCTCAAACTGTTTCCACCATATAATAATGCACCTAAGAATAAGCCCCGGCCAGAGCAGGACTGATGTGGGAAATGAGAACAGAAAGTACCGGGCTATTGGTGTGAACTGCTAGTGGTACTATATGGTCTGGGAATATGGGGATGATGGCGTCTGCCTGTCGCAATGTTCAGGGGACACGGAGAAATGGGCAGACGGTGACTCGCCACTCCCTGCATGGGCCCCAAAAATGCCATAAAAGATAGGAGCAACATGGGTGTAAGTGGCTAAGAGGTGTAGAGAGGTGGGCTGCGGGTTCGCCGAAGCTACTTCCGATATTAGGCTATTTATCACTTCCACCCCTAGAGTTTGAGCCTTAGCTCTAGCGATCTCCACTCCGTGCCGGCTGGCTAAGGCAAGCACGGAGGCAGGTACGAGGTGTCGTTGCACACCTAAGGCTTCGCCAGAAAGCCTCCCTGCGGGTTTAATCGTGTATTATTATTAATAATACTTTGACCGTGCTCATTTCAATAATAAAAACCGATCAGTATCGATCCTAATTTATCTACAACTGTCAACCCTCGATATAAAGTAGAATACAAACTTTATTTTATAGTCACTGTGCTCTTGTAAGGGCTTCATAAACTTCATAAAGTTGTTAAATATTTGTAGAAGTTAAGAAGTGCAGCTCTAAAGGTGCAGGTAGCATACGCATGACACGCAGCCGCTGCCTGCTTTCGCAGCCAGGAGTGATTCCAAGGCTGGCTGCACGTGCCGGGGCAGGCAGCAGGTGGCGACCAGTCGCTTCCAATATTTCAGAATGTCGAACGTGAGGAATAGTCGTAAGAATAGTTTGATGTTATATCTTTTATTTGAAAAGGAAGAGGATGATGATGACATGTTGTCATTGTTAACTAGCCAGAGAAGAGTAGCCACACCTCCTTATATAATATGTAGACTCATGGATCGAAGTTATTCAATACTAATTAAAAAACACTTGAAGTATGATGACGATCAGTTTAGGAGTTATTGTCAATTCAATAAGGTTGGAGTGACGTCACTACGTGCGAATCGGCTTGGAGCCGCAGCACTACCGGTCTGCGATCGGCTGCGGCTGCAAGTGCTGCTGCGACTTGCAGCCGCAGCCGCGTTCGGAATGTTTTTCACAGAAATCTATACTACTACATAGAAAACCAGTCGTGCATCCACAGCCGGCTTCGTGCAGCCGCCGCATGTGCTGCCTGCAGCCGAGGTTGAAAGGGCACCTTTAGGCTTGTATTAGATGACTACTTTGTGACTCGCCATTGAGATGGATCAACCGGAGTGATTAATATAAACATGAACAATTCAATGTCATAGAAAGCCATCGTGTCCTTTTAGTTCTACACCTTTCAACCAAATTGATTCAATTAGATTGATTGGTCTTATATTGGCGTTACAGTGAGAATCCTCGATTATAAGTTCTTTTTGCTCCTCCAGTGTAACTTTCAAAAATAAACAATTTTAACTATACACCTTACAACTTTTGGTTTTTTTTTAAAACCTGACGCGGAGATAATGGTAGGTTTGTGGAATTCCTTAGTAAGTACCGTGTGTCGATGAGATGAGCGCACGCGCATGCCGTGGCGTGGGGCTCGTTTGAAGGACTAAGCCCAGCATTATTAGCTTGTGTTTAGATCGTACCAATATAGTTTTGTATTAACGGATAAACAGTACTTACAATTGATATATGTGACTGTTTTCAATAGTGCTTAGTTATCTTTTTTAGTTATTCTCGGTGCAGGAACGGATAAAGACTACTAATTCCTATATAATATGCTGCCTCTTACTGTCAGAGAGGCCAAATCCTTACCAATATTTAGAAAAAACCTCTTTTGTCCCCAAATAGCTAGATCGCTTTAGGCGATAAGGCCGCCTATTGTATTGCATAGACAATAATGTAAATATGGTTTGATTCTGTAATTGTATATTTTGGTGTGCAATAAAGTGTTATCTATCTATCTATCTAATTGCTGCCGTAAGAGGCGACAAAACAATCCACATCCACAGGTGGTAGGGCATTTGCCCGACTGGATGACTAGCACCCCTGATCTTGAGTATGCCGCCATAACAACTTTGAGGTATGTTCGGGCATCTGTGGCCAGGTTCCAGTTTCTCCTTCGAGGCCGGGGAGCACATTGGCAGCACCTCTGGTATTGCTAATGTCCATAAGCTACGCGGTTACGCATGCGGTAACGCAAAGGGGTTTACCCCTTTGCATCACAGTTGGGCCGTCAGCCTGTCTGTAGTGCTTCAGCAATTTTATTAAAAAAAATAATTGCATTCTGCACTCCTTTTTTATATAAAGTTATAAACCATAAACGTGCGAAATTTCATACTCCTCCGTCCGCGCAATTTTCGTAAAATGGGATACAAAGTTTTTTTTGCTTCGCGTATTAATATGGATATATTAATTTGATTACTTCCCTTACCCCTGCAGTCTTATTATAGCATAACTTGGAAGTTTTTACCCATAACATTAGCTGGCCAAAGACAGTTGTTTGATTGTCTGGGGGCGATTCGAGTTTGACGCCAGTCGCGTCTCTTGCACTATCCAGTGCAGTCGTTTTTACGTGTCGCTGCAGCTCCTTCTCTCGTGTTAACGGAGTATAAACTTTAAAGAAGTTTAATTAAATAAAAAATATCTACTGGATTCAATTAATATTTTCTTATATTTGATTAATTTTCTTACGTGTGTGACGATGTGCTGTATTGTGCTTTTGTGTTTCAAACGTGACCTGTAAAGGATTGCCCCGGTTTTGGTGTAAGTTTGTTTTTTTTTTGGTTTTGAATTTAAATACCCGCATCTTATGGACAGTTTCAAATATTATGTATACAATTACCGAATTTTAGTATTCTTAAATGCTCAAATTAAATTTATTACTTCATCGCTCGACACACGCAGTTTCGATTTATTTATAAAGTTGTCTGAAATAATTCTGAGTTATTTACAAATTATTTATCGAGCTCTCCAAGACCTCGACGGCAAAAGAAATTAAGGGCCGCTTGCATAACGATCGCCTTTAAATAAAATTAGTTAATCATATTACCTAAATACGTTTTACACAAAACATAGTGACAGTTCTTTAAACATATTTAGGCATTTTTTGTGCTGTGCAAGACGCTAATTCTATTTAAGGGTGTTAAATACGTTTTGTGTTTCTTAAATAAATTTAAGGAACCTCATGCAAGCGGCCCTAAGAGAAGCAACAAATTTTGGACATTTTAATTATATATTATCTACCGTATTCCAAAGTAATATTTTGTAAGTAAATGTTAATAACAGTAATGCTAGTAAAGTAACTCTATTTGATATCTTTTTAAGATTAATTAACGGTACCTTTATCTTACCGATCGGTAAGATATAGGTAGGGTAAATTTGGGAAACGTTATTTCCGTTATTTATTTTGGTCTGTGCGTAAAATTGTACATCGTGTATATTAAGAAAATTATATGAATCAAACTTAAATAAAGACTAAGGCACTTTTATCAAACGTACCGCTGAAGAGTGGAACTCTTTACCGTCGTCTGCTTTTCTTGAAGAATATTCTAGGTAAGCACCATGCATGCCATCATGCCCAATGTCAGTCCAACGCTAACCTATTCAATTAAAAATAATACACTATAACATAAAATAAGGTTGGCACTCAGCTTATTGCTGTGCCGGGATAATACCTGAAGAAAACTTAACTTATTTGTATTGTATACTCATAGTAGCTCAAAGCTATAAGTAGAATACTGAGCCCAGATCACCGTCTTCTATGCGTAAGGTGCCCAGAAGGCTGGCTACGTTTCTTCGCTGGATCGCCATACTGATCCGATGGCCGAGGTAGGCACCAGCCTTCTCACCTGAAGAGAACTTAATATAATATGTTATGAAGATGTCTGCTCTGAAATTAATGATATTTTATTACTGTAATATAAAAAAAACTATTGCAAAATTCCCATATAATTTAGTTTTGTAGTGCTGTTATGTTTAATGGTCAATTTATCTAGACAGGTTTTTTAAAACAAAGCTTTGCTTGAATAAGTATAAAATTAACGGTATTTTATTATGTACGTCGTTAATATACAATGTGTTGTTAATTGCGATATGAATCTTGTGGCAATTGTCTTACATTCCCACTTATTAATGTTATTTATTTTGTTTGTTTTGTACACTGACGAGTGATACTGTCGTTGGGGATCCAAGTGGATCACTCGTTAGTAGTACTAGTACGTTAGTAGTCTATTAGTATTAGAACACTGTATGCCTTTCAAGACCACGGGTCGTAAAAATGGTCCGGACTTTTGAAGGGCTTATGTGGGGGGGGGGAGGGGGGGCATGTGCCGGCGTACAGGCCCAACACGTAGAGGTACCTTAACAAATTTAATTTAAATGTGGCGTGACACTGACCGGCGATTATCCCTGTCTACACCATATTCACACAAGGACAAGCCCCGGCCAGTGTAGGACTAGTGTTGGAAATGAGAACAAAAAGTACCGAGCTATTGGGGTGAACTGTTAGTGTTACTAGGTGTCTTGGAATAGGGGTCATGGCGTCTACCCGTCGCAATGTTCGGGGAACATGGAACAACGACCCAAAAAATGCCATAGAACACAGGGGCAACATGGGTGTGAGTAGCTAAGCGTTGTAGAGAGGTGAACTGCAGGTTCAACGAAGCTACTTCTGACGTGATGCCATTTATCACTTCCACCCCTGGAGCCCCTGTATTGACTCTCTTCCAGTTTGTCTGCTATATCATTAGATAGAGTCAGTATTATGTTAGTACTATTGTAGCCGCAGACGTCCGATCGCCACGGCGGCCGCTCACAAACTGTTGCGGACAGAATCACTCCACTGACGTCACCCCCGTAAAGCCCGTGCGACCACGCCCCGCCTACCGCGGGGACATAGCTCGCTCCGTTAGCTGCTAAGCGTCTGCATTTTTGTAGTACTTTAGTAAGCGCGGAGCGAGCCTACATCATGCATTCCTGAACTGCAATTCAAACACACAACATTGTTTTACTTCTACTTGAAGACCTCGAAAGTGGTGACCCCGCAAGAAAACCACCTTCTGAAGAAAGGATCATCTCGAAACAAAATTCCTGCAGGATAGAAAACTCTGCTCGTCTGTTTAGCCGATCAAGCTCAGACAATATGGAAGATTGCAGTAAAGCAGCAGCAGCCAGCCATGAACTGAAGGAAGTATCCGGCCTCGCTTTGACACCAAGAATTCCACCACTCTGGCGCGACAGATTAAGGCTATGGTTTGTCCAGTTTGAAGCCATCGTCTCGGCACAGAAAAAAGGCGACAAGGCGATGTATGAACTCGTCGTTGGACAACTGGAACGACAGGATATCGACGAAATAAGTGACATTTTACTAAACCCACCCGCTGACAACAAATACGACACCATCAAGAAGAGACTCCTCAACGTATACGAAGAATCTGAACAGAGGCAACTACAGCGACTAATCTCTGAAGTGGAACTTGGAGAATTGAAGCCATCACAATTACTAAGGCGTATGCAACATCTAGCTGGCAACAAAGTGTCTGAAACAGCGCTCCGCCTAATGTGGATCAGTCACCTGCCACCAGCAGCCCGTGCAGTACTGGCCATCAGTGAAAATATTGCCAAGCAGTCTCAACTTAGTGAGCTTGCGTTGGTGGCCGACAAAGTCGTCGAAAACTCCACACCAACAAACCCGATCTTCGCAGTCACTACAAGAGCGACGTCACCGCCACAGCCACAATCACCTACAAATGCATTCAGCGAGCTTCACTCAAAAATCGACTGCCTCACCCAAGAAATAGCTGAGCTGAAGACTAATCAACACCGAACGAGACCTTTCTATCGTAACTCATCAAGATCACGTTCCCGAGAGCGATACAATCAGAACCATCCCAGCCAAACTATCTGCTATTATCATCGTAGATTTGGAAATGCAGCCAGAAAATGCACACATCCCTGCAATTACCAGAAACCGGCGGAAAACTAAGCACAGCGTTGGATGCGGCGGAATCCGACGCCCACATTACTTCTCACCGCCTATTCGTCTATGACCGCAAATCACGGCTATCTTTTCTCATCGATACCGGTGCAAACGTATCGGTACTACCGCGGTTCGGCAACATCAAAGCCAAGCCTACGAACTTTTCACTATATGCCGCCAACAACACAGTCATTCCAACATATGGCGAAAAGACATTGGAGCTGGATTTGAAACTGCGTCGGCCTTACAAGTGGAAATTTATCGTCGCAGCAGTGAGCAAGCCCATTATCGGAGCCGATTTTTTGAAGCACCACAAGCTACTCGTTGATGTTGCAAGCCGATGCCTTATTGATAAGGTGACAAACCTCTCAGTACAGGCACCAATAGTCAACGCAACGGAACCCACAATACGCAGCATCGACGTGGAACAAAAATACCATCGCATACTAGCCGCTTTCCCCGACATTACTCGCCCATCGTGCTTCAAAGAAACACCAAAACACAATGTTGAACACTACATAGAAACGAATGGCCCACCACTCCACTGCCGCACTCGTCCACTCGCACCGCACCGCTACATGGCCGTCAAAAAAGAATTTGAAGATATGATGCAGCAAGGCCTATGTCGTCCCAGCAAGAGTCCATGGTCAAGCCCACTACACGTGGTACCTAAGAAAAATGGGGATTTACGTGTATGCGGCGACTACAGACGTCTCAACACAGTTACTATAGACGACCGATACCCCGTACCACGACTTAAAGATTTCACGTACTTATTACACGGGAAGAAAATCTTCAGCACACTCGACCTAAACAGAGCCTACAATCAGCTACCAGTCCAAGAAGCTGACATACAAAAGACTGCCATCACAACACCATTCGGACTTTTCGAATTTCCCATAATGGTACCAGGGCTCAAAAACGCAGGCCAAACTTTCCAACGATTTATCCACCAAGTTCTCAATGGACTCGATTTTGCATTCCCGTTCATCGATGACGTCATCATTGGATCAGAAAATGAAGAACAACATGAACACCATTTGAAAACAGTCCTACAAAGACTTGACGCCTATGGTATAACCATCAATCCATCAAAATGCGTATTTGGAAAGAAAAATTTGACATTCCTGGGATATGACGTGTCAACCGAAGGTATAAAACCACCACAAGAAAAAGTTCAAGCCATTACTGACTACCCCCGGCCAGCAAACATCGAAGAGCTCCGTCGATTCCTCGGTATGATTAACTTTTACCGTGACTCCATACCGAAGGCCGCAGAACTCCAAATACCACTCAACACTTACCTACATAACTGCAAAAAGCGGGACAAAACGAAGATCGAGTGGACAAAAGAGGCCGAAGAAGCATTTGAAGCGTGTAAGGCCAGCATACAGACCGCAGCCTTACTCGCTCACCCATCACCATCAATGTCAGAACCAATGACGCTCATGTGCGATGCATCCAATACATGTGCCGGCGCCGTCCTTCAACAGAGCACTAACGGCAAGTGGACACCGCTAGGGTATTTTTCGAAGAAACTATCCGACGCCCAACAACGATACAGCACTTTCGATCGCGAACTACTTTCAATCTACATGGCCGTTAAACACTTCAGGAAGCTATTCGAAGGACGAACACTCATCATCTACACAGATCACAAACCACTCACATATGCCATTCACAAACCGCCATCCGACAGCGAGACCCAACGACGCGCCCGCCAGCTACTTTTCATTAGCGAGTTCACAACTGACATAAGACACGTAAGCGGCAAAAACAACCCCGTAGCCGACGCACTATCACGCATTGAAACAATCGACGTACCTACATTAATTAATTTTGAAGAACTCGCTAGCGCACAAGAAAAGGACACCTGCCTACCCCAGATCTGCAACAGCCAATCGTCCAACGTAAAAATCAAAAAGATCGTAATTCCCGGCTCGACAAAACCAATATACTGCGAAACATCAACAGCATACATCCGTCCTTATCTACCTGATGACTATCGTCGCATAGCATTCAACGCGCTGCATAATATTAGTCACCCTGGAATACGAACTACACGCAAGATGATACAACAGCAATACTTTTGGCCATCTATGAACACCGATATCGGAACATGGGCAAAAACATGCGTACCGTGCCAGCGCGCCAAAATACAACGACACACACACAGCGAACCCGCATCGTTCCCGCCAACCGAACGCTTTCAACATCTACACATAGATATAGTTGGACCGCTTACTACAACAGCGCAAGGACACAGATACCTACTCACGATGATCGACCGCGCGACTCGTTGGCCCGAAGCAATACCACTCAGTGAGATAACAGCGGAACAAGTTGCCAAGACGGTTTACGACCAATGGATAGCTCGTTTTGGTTGCCCTACAACTATTACCTCGGACCAGGGTCGACAATTTGAGAGCCAGCTATTTCAATCATTAACTAGACTACTAGGAATAGAGAAAACCAGAACGACCGCTTATCACCCACAAAGCAACGGGATAGTTGAACGATGGCATCGCACGCTTAAAACAGCACTAACCGCCCGTTTGCAAAACGGCGGAAAATGGACGGACGAACTGGCAACGGTGCTACTCGGCCTACGAAACGCTGTGCGTGAAGACACAAAAACGAGCGCCGCGCAGTTAACTTTTGGCACAGCCCTACGTGTTCCCGGAACCTTCATAACGCCTACCCAACCACAAAGTATACCACTACACGAAGATTTCGTTCATAAACTTCAAGCAACTATCAGAAGCCTAACTCCAACCACAGACACTACACACGAGAATAATTTGAAGACATTTGTACATCACGACCTAGCAACATGTGAAAACGTATTCGTCAGAGTCGACGCCGTGAAGAAACCACTTCAGCCTCCCTACGAAGGACCCTACCCAATCCTGGAACGAAATGATAAATTCTTCAAAATTAAGCTGCCTGGAAGAGAAACCAACGTCTCTATCGACCGTCTGAAGCCCGCCTACGTCCTGAAGCTGTGCACTACGCCAACTCACCCTGCAGTTGGAAACCAGAAGGATGCCTTAAAAAAGGCAGTTGGCAGTAAAGATCGTTGCGGAAACATGGTTGCCTTGAAAAAGGCAGTGTGTGACGACCATACGGACGCCTTGAAAAAGGCAGTTGGCAACGAAAATTTTCACACCCGCAGTGGACGTCGAGTCAAACCACCGGTACGCTTCGCTTGAGGGGGAGCCCTGTAGCCGCAGACGTCCGATCGCCACGGCGGCCGCTCACAAACTGTTGCGGACAGAATCACTCCACTGACGTCACCCCCGTAAAGCCCGTGCGACCACGCCCCGCCTACCGCGGGGACATAGCTCGCTCCGTTAGCTGCTAAGCGTCTGCATTTTTGTAGTACTTTAGTAAGCGCGGAGCGAGCCTACATCATGCATTCCTGAACTGCAATTCAAACACACAACATTGTTTTACTTCTACTTGAAGACCTCGAAACTATAATGGCGGCCGCGGATGCAAAAGTTCCAGAAGTGGGATATTGGTATCATTACAATGTATTTATTAGCTAATAGAGCGTTCATTACATTACGAAGTATGATAGTTGAGTTATGTAGATATATGATAGATAAGATTGAAATTAGTTCTAGTTTAATACAAAATGTGTAAAAAAAACAAGAACTAACTAAATTATAATTTGGAAATCATAATTTGATCCCCAGTTCAGTCATGTTTTATAGTTAAGCGCACACGGACCGTCTGCTACTAGTGCAGGATGATAGAAATGACATCAAAAATATATACCACGCACGATAACGAGAGCAATGAAATCAGTGTTATTTCGGCACAGCAATATACTGAGAGCCAACCCTATTTCTGAAACTGCGACAAACAATTGTTGTGTATGTTTTCTTTTAATTTGTTTGTCTTGTGTGTGTCGCATTTGGAAATAAATAGAATAGAATAGAAAACACTTTATTGTTCACCAAATAAATAGTTACAGAATAAAATTACAATAATTTAAACGCAAAACAAAATGCGGTCGGTTAAAGCGATCTCTTCCAGGCAATCTGCTGAGAGGATACTTTTAACAAAAAATGTCTAGGTATATTGAAATTAATAAGAAGTAAAATAAAAAAGGAAGAACAGTAAAATGTGGACAATAAACAGCTAAGTTAAGAAGAATAGAAAACATATATTTTATTATAAACTAACCCCCTCCCCCCACTAACGTGTGACGTAATTTATGAGGTGGTTTTACAGCACATAATCGTATAGCGTTCGTTGCGTTTATTTTGACGAACGTCGAGTTTACCGATGCGTGAAACAGGTCAGTTTAAGCTACAAGCGGGTATTCAGTATTATCTCCAAAAAATAATCTAGGATATATATGTGGAACTCTTACTTTATTTATTTACCTAGTTCCGCAATAGGATAAAGATGAATACGAGATGCAAGCGAGTTGGGGAAAGTGCTCTTTATCGCAACCGCAGTCGGCTAGAACGAAATAATTGCTGGTTTCATTTAAAATACGCTAATTGAATGAATTTAGAAGTGTATTGTGTATTAATATACATACGTTAGAGACGTAATAAACGAATTTATTTTGATGAAACCTCTAAATATAAAAGTAAATTTATTTATAACTTTAATGGCGAGATAGGCAATAGAATAAATATAAGTCACGGGCTCGCGATAAAATGCAGCCTGTGTGCTGTTTCATTACTACGATCTAGCTCTGTGCCAAATTTCATTCAGATCCATTCCGCTGTTATGGCCTGATTGAGCAACAAAAATCCATCCAAACTTTCGCATTTACATATAATATTAATAATAAGAAGTACAGATTTGGGCATTATTTGGGGCTCATACACGGAGTGACGAGTCACCGTCTGCCTATTTCTCCCTATTCCCCGAATATTGCGATGGGCAGATGCCGTAGCCCCCATATTTCCAACACTCTATTATCACTAGCAGTTCACCCCAATAGCCCGGTCAGCATCTTTTGTTCTCATTTCCTACATTAGCTCAAGCTTGTCCCTGTAGGCATTTTATATGGTGTAGAGAGGGATAATCAATCGCCGGTTAGTGTCACGACACATTCACATTAAATTTGGCTTAACAAGGTGTCTTTGTCTCTACGTGTTAGCCTTCTCATGGCCCCCCACGCAAGCTCTCCAAAGGTCCGGGCCATTATTATGGACCGTGGTCTTGAGAGAAATGTCGCTTTCATTCTATATATGTACATCTAAAGTTGTGAGGAAGGAACAAACATACAAATATCATGGTTATATCGGTAAGCAAATACCTCATCCAATTAGGTTTCAATTGTGAATCAAAACAAGTCGGGGACCTACTCAAACACACACATTTTTTTATCAAAATCGGTAAAATCGTTCTCAAGTTTCGCGCGTACATACGATTATATTATTTAGACGATTATTTTATTTAGACACACTTACATATATATATACACTGAATACAGAATTTTGCATTTAAAATTTAGTATAAAAATAAATAATTACTCTGCAGGTAACTGATATGGCGTACAAATGCCTCTTGAGTACTTTTTATGTGAGTGAAACCCGTAACACGGGTTTCTATATCTTGGAATGTTAATATCATCATTTTACGCGGGCTTGGAATACGTTTAGTGAAATGAAGAACTTAATAATGCTGTAAATTGTATAATCGGAAATGTCAGTTCTCTTATGGCAGGTTCCTATATCTTACCGACCGTTCATTTGCTTATCGGTTAAAATTTGATACAAGCTCTATACAAGTTATGTCAAAATTAAACCGATGGTAGGGCAAGTAAATAAATAATATAGGAATGCGCCACTAGTTTCTTCTAGATGTAATTATATTCCTTTGGTTCCGCTTTTTTTATACAATCACAAAATTTTCGTATTATTATCTTTTTCAAATTCCTGCAGCCGGGCGGCCTGTCGTAAGAGGCGACAAAACAACCCACAGCCAGGTGGTAGGGCATTTGCCCGACTGGATGGCCACCACCCCTGGTCTAAAGTATGTCGCCATAACAACTTTAGTTGTGTTCCGGCATTATTGACCAGGCTCCAGTCTACTTCAAGAGAGCAGCAGCGCATTATTAGTACCTCTGGTGTTACAAATGTCCATAGGCGATGGTAACCGCTATCCATCAAGTGGGCCGTCTGCCTGTCTGCTGAACTCCTGCAATAAAAAAAAAAAATACTGTATTATTATTTTTTGTATTTCTCTGCCATCTGTGGAGGTTTATAAATAGCTGATCTTAAGCTATCTTTGTAATGGTACTTTGTTAAACTTTAGTTTGTAAGATTTCAGCTGTTAACCCCCCAAATAAAATAAAATAAAATAAAATGTAATATTTTATTCATACAACTCTTATTATCATATTGGTCCTAAACTAATAAGAAGTTTTATTAGGCAGTATGTTACAGAATTACTTTTTGATGAATTAATGGAGTTGTAACAAACAGTGCATACTCAGTAAAACAAAGACACATTAAAATAAAAGAAAGATATTATTATAGTTACATTAATGCCATGAAAAATGACGGCGTGCGTCTCGGGACGCCCGACAGAACTGATAACTTAATCTAATCTAACGTGAGAGAAGGGAAGCCAGACAGACTGGTGCCGTAACGCGTTACGTAAAGCGGTTTACCCTCCCGTAAGAAGTTATCACTTCACCCCTGGTCTAGAGTATGTCGCCATAACAACCTTGAGTTGCGTTCCGGCATTAGTGGCCAGGTTCCAGTCTCCCTTAAGAGAGCAGCAGCTTTCCATCAAGTGAGCCGTCTGCCTGTCTGCTGAACTCCTGCAATAAAAAAATAATATGTTTATTCACACATGAAAATTTTATAAACAATATAAAGACCTAACTATCCCCTTTTCTATGCGTCGCTAACAACGGGGAAATATAAGTTGATAATAATCCGGCACTTACGAGCTTGAAGTTGGGTGCGAGTTCTAAGCACGTCAAGTGTTTACACAAATATCGTTGAGTGTTAGTTTGTTTTTGAGTTGAAGGTGATCCTCAAACAGTAAACCGATGAGGCACGTCTTGTTACTTATTTGTAATTTTCTTTGTTAAACTGCCAAGTCATTATTGTAATTATAGCGTTTGGAAGTTCTGGGTTCTGTTTTTCTACCTTTTTCTTTATTTCCTTCTTCATGGCATTATGTCAACATTTTAAACCGACCCATTTTACTACGACTACCTGGATAGTTAACTGCATATATAGTATTTTCTTAATTTTCGAGATTATTTCACGTATTAAATTACAAAAACAAAATCCCTAATAGCCGTCGGTTGGGAACGTTCCCAAAAGCTGGCTGCATTATCGCTGCCCCATATACAGGCCAGCCTTTTAGTCATGTGAGACTCTATGGCTCTAGAGTTTCTAGGCTGAACACTACAAGTATGTAGTGTGTTATTTTATTATTGTTGTTATTATTTTTTCTTTTATTTTTATTGCCGGAGTTTAGCAGACAGGCAGACAGCCCACTTGATGGAAAGTGGTTACCATCGCCTTTGGACTTTTGCACCACCAAAGGTGCAACAAATGCGCTGCTGTTCTGTTAAGGGAGAGTGGAACTTGATCACTAATGCTGAAACACAACTCGAGGTTGTTATGGCGACATACTTTAGACCAGTGGTGGTAGCCATTCAGTCGGGCAAATGCCCTACCATCTGTGTAGATCGTACAAATAAAAAAGCAGAATATTTTTAGCCAAAAACTAGCGGCAGCTGAACGTACGTAGGCACATAAAGCACAGCGCGACGCGGTACGCAGACTCCCATATGGATGCGCGGGCGACGATCGACGCCACCCACCCCCGCATCCTGCTCAACCCCCTCTGGTGTCCTACGCACGCCCTCTGCCGCTCGTCTTCGCCATTTATTTGTAATAAATTAAAATATTAACTAAATATTATAATGCGTCGCTAACAACCTGGTTATGGATTGCTTTGTCGTCTCTTACGACAGGCCACCCTAACGCAGGAAATTGTATTCTTTTTCCGTTCCTACATGGATAAAAGTGATTGATGATTTCGGATATTATATTGGTGTACAATAACGCGTATTGTTGCTCTTATGTCTGGGATATGACGCTTATCTTTAATATCGATTTTATTATAGTGGTGTAAGTATTGTTGTTATGTTACGGATATGATGCTGATTTTCCTGGACATTGTTCTTTCTGTTTAATTTTTAATTTTAAGTTGCTAAGTACATTATTAAAGCTATATATGTTCTAGAACACGAACGAAAGAATAAGCAAAAAATCGTGATTACTTAATATATGACGAGTTGTAAATACATCTTATTTTTTTTTTGTATTTATTCTCACGGCCCCACTAAGTCACAAGAACTAGAGGTGAGTAACTCCTGAGTGATTAACTCAAAAGATATATATCCGACGCGAAGAGTGATTAGATCCGTATATCACTTGCGTTCAAAATGTATCTTTAACTCTTTAGTTCATTCCTGTTCCACGCGATGAGAGAGAATGATTGGCCCGCACACTGCGCATGCGTAGTGAGTGAACGAGGAAACCGAATATAATTGCAAGCCAAAATAAATCGTAACTCTGTAGTTTTATGGTGTAATTTAGTTTTAATTTAATAAATTTTATTATATTTCTCTCTTTGTTTATATTTTTTGGCGTTGCCACAGGTACGCGTGTCGGCTCTGCCAGTATATCACTCACAGATAATAACTCATCTTGTCTGCAATTGACACTGACACTATTTACTGTAAAGATATAAAGATATGAAAGAGGGATATATATCTTTGTATCAAAAAGATATATATCACTCTTTTCTTTTTGGTGAGTGATTTTTCCCATGACTAACAAGAATCCTCCATTAGCGAATTGCATAAATCGCCATATTAGGTAAGGCATATTCTTAGACGTATTTTTTATTTGTTAGATTCTCTTGTTTCCACTTCCCATCTGTATATCTCGCAGGAATTCTTAAATGTTCTAATTGAAAAAGTACCTTATTAAATATGTATCATACACCTGTGTCAAATTTAATAAAAAAGTAACAGTTTTTATAAGTTTTATCACAGAAACAGACTGAAGGAACAAAACAACAAACCTACAAAGCCTTAACATTTGTTTGTCAGTGTGGATTTTTTTTTAATAATCGGCAGACAAACATTTATTTATTTTATTTATTTTTATTTTATTTATTTATTTTTAGTAAGGCTTACAGTCAAATAACAACATAAGTTAACAACATAAATAAAAATATTGCTAATTACAAGCCTTAGCATATAGACTTGCTCAGGTTAATATGTGTGTGTGTGTGTGTGTGTGTGTGTCTGTGAGAGAGAGATTGAAAAAAAAAATAAAAAAAATGAAAGGTGAAATTAAAAGATTGAAAAGAGAATTTGAATTAAAAGTTGAATACATATTAAACAGTTTAGAAAAAACTAGTTTTCTTTGAAAAATACATTGTATATCCCCAAATTAAGCAAGTTACGCTTGTGTTATGGGTAATATACAACGGACCACTCTGGGGCCGATTGCAGACACCCAGACCATGGTAAATAGCGGAGAAAATACGTTTCCGAAATTTACTATACCGGGAATCGAACCCGGAACCTCTGGGTTGCAGTGAGGTAGGCCGTCAAAGGCTTTTTTTAATAATAATAATCTTCTATTGTAAATTCCGTAATTTCTTTGAGTAACACGGTTAAATCGAACATTAAGCCTATACGTGAGTGTAGATTTTAGAAGTATTTCAAATACTTTTTTACGTGTGAAAATCTTCGTGGAAATAATAGGAATAGCTCGAACCATTGTCTGCTATGACAATCGACAGTAATTTAGTTATACATTGACTGTTTGATTGTTAAGTTCTGTTAACAAATTAAGGTTAGAGAAATTATATTTATTAACTTACTGCATATAGTCACAGGGAATAAATATTTACGAAATTACAATATTTAAATAGCAGAATTTGCTTTTATTTGATGTAGCTACATTTATGTAGGGCAGCGCGTTGAAGTCTTTTGTACTCGCGATTTAATTTACCTCTCCTGCTACAATTTTTTTTTTAAATTGCACTCTGTATTTGTCTAATGTATTCAAATGAAGCAAATATTAGATATTCCTTCAGTTTTTATAGATGATGCGGTTGCAGATAGGTCGCGTTTACCTAGATAGTACCTATTCACATGAGACTTGACTCATGTTATAATTCCGACCGGCAATTTTCGTTTTTGCAGAAAAGTGCAGACCGGTTTCCGACGTGTAAATAATCTTTATTAAATTTAATTCTCAAGCCGAAACTGGCAGAGTATTACTTACTATGCATTCTTAGCTCTGTCCCGCTTACACGATTTGTACATTGTCGCGCGCTATTACAATCGGTCTCCTGCGCGTCTGGTCTCGGGAAGAATGATTAGTTATGTAAAACTGTATGTATGTATTTATGGCGAAATTAAAACGTGTAAATATAACAAAGTAAATCATGACTATACCCTAACTTATATAATTATGAACAAAAATAAACAGAGTTTATTAATTCCAAAAATAAAATATAATAAAAGTATAATTATTTTGAAAGCGTATCTTCAACAAGTCAAAACAAAAAATAAGGATCCGCTTCGCCAGCTTTACCTGAACAAAAACTAAATTAAATAACGTCCTGCCTTAAACAGTCTTTCTTTATTCATATGTTGTCCTCTTCAAACATTAAACTTAAACAGTAGGAAGGAAAGCGACAGGTATATTGACACGAGGGGTCCTTTCCACGCGGCTGCGTTTTGTAGCCGTTAATTATAAAAGCGTTGGACGTGATAATAAATTTATTTTAATATTTTTTCTTGTGAGAGGTATTTTAAATTTGGACTCGTGTTGTTTTTCTATATAAATAACTAAGTATTCACATGATAATATTTCAATAGTTGCAAGTCTTGAAATAAATTTATGTTTTTTTTAAATATTGTTACGAGTTACGGGACTGGAATCAAAATGCCGTTAGGAATTAACATAGAATTTATTGGAACTATACAAATACGTATAACACAGATACAAATATAACTGGACGCAACCAGTACAAACGTGACGCACGGTTCAACAACACGCGCAAAGTCCGTCACAATATAGCTTATCGAATGTACACACGTTTTGTCCCGCTTGTGCCTATCGCTAGCTTGCCACACCCCTCCGTTTGGGGCATTGTTTTATACTAAACTATATTTTCCAAGAATCATACCTCGCTAAAGACTACCATAAAATATTACAATACACAATAGATTTTTTATGATTACAAATTTTAAACACAAAGTAAACAAAACAAGTCCAAATGCCGAAAAGTAATAAACTGCAAGTGTGCATTAACTTATGTCGGCGTGTAACAATATGGTGCTTACATCAAAAATTTATACAGGCATTAAATTATTACGCGTAAGCTGGAAAGAGATTCTGCTATAATTAATATTTTATTATTGTGCTCCTTTAATTCATAGATTTGGTTTCTTTAAAGGTAAGCGCCCACATGCCCGCATCGTAAGCTTTGGAGGCATCGTATCAAATAGATCGTAGTATTTTGTGTATCGGATGCACACAAGTGTGGATGCCCTCTTCTGCATCTGATCCGCATCGTACGGAACGCACGAATCTGCTCATCGGCATTGCTGCCTCCTATGCTCCGAGGGGCAACTATTGCGATGTGTGACGAAGACGTCCCAGGACTCCCGTGGGAATTTCAAATCAAACGTGGATGAAGTCACGGGGATATCTTAGCACAGTAACAATAATATTAAATATAATTTGTTGCCGACAGATCGTTTTGATTTTGCCACGGGTCATTGCGTTTAATAATGGCTCGAGAGGAATTCCTGAAGAGGCCAGTTTCACTTGTCCGAAAGTGAGCTAGATATTTTTAGAAATGCATGCCTCGGTCTATTTATTTTGAGCCTTAAAATATTTTCAGGTACGACTTTTAGTAGACTAAAGTATCAAACGCACGCTGTAGTCTGAATATATAATTACTGCAAATATTTATCTAAAACTATGTGTTTTCAAACTTTTCAAATGTTTGAAGCTGTATCTATAGTAGGGAGGCCAAGCGGGGATTTTGAAATTTACTCGAGCGTGGCAGAATAACATAAGGAGAGAAACCTTCCACCCTATTATGTACCTCCGTCACATATAAACCCTTCATAAATGGTCGGGATATTTTTTAGTCTTCAATTTTTTTTCAACTTTCAGATTAAGGTAATTCCTCCACATAATTGTCAGATTATGGGTCAGCACAACAAGGGCATCAAACTGAACTGTCATAATATTATTCTGACGCGCTCGAGTATTTCAATGTTACGTTTTGTTTTAGCATTTTCAAAAACTGGTCATGACTTTTGGTCGCGTCCAAATTGTAAGTCTTTTGAATAGGTGTTTCTTTAGGGTTTATTTAACATTCCATTTGAATATCTGACGCGCTTGAGTATTTCTGTGCGACTCTTTTTTTTAAAACCCTGTACACGCTCCACCAGTGAAAGAGCATACATCATTAACCTTTTTATTTTTAGCATCTAATCTTCACAATCCAAAAGGTCCCTGCGAACCTCGAGTAAATCAACATTTAGCATCGTGGTCTCCCCTACTACTAGCGCCAACTTTATCAAAAGAGTTTGTCATTTCTGATCTGAGTTTTACAGCACACGCAAAAACTTTAGGCTTAAGTTGTGCTTTTTTTTATTTTGTAATATAAAATACTACTAGATTTAATTCTTTGGAAAAAAAACTAGACCATTGTGCCAGTTGAAATGGCGCACACTACAATAGTTTTGCGACATATATATATTTTTTCACGCTTGACTCAGCGTTACTGCATAGAAATTGTACAATTTCCTCTGATTGTGGGTGCCATGGGCTCTGGCAGGATGGCCCGTAATCATTGTTGACGGCCATTGTGCGCATGCGCCGATCACCCGCCAATGACTATACTGTTGTTGCGAAGAGAAATAGGTAGGGTTTGCACCAAGCTTACGCTTTCGGATGATTTTTAAAGGTTATTTCAAAGATATGTCGCTGACCATATCATTATTGTTATTTTTTTAACAAAAACCAAACCGACTTTAAGTTAAAAAGCAAAAAATGTGTTTTTTCTATAACCACTTGAAGTCACAACCGCGCAAGTCACAACCACCGTATGCGAGCGTGTCGGAAACTATTTTGTTTACAATAAAAATACTTCTGTTTAAAGATAATACTGTTATAGTTCATTAAAGCGAAAGAGCTCAATTAAAATTTAATTATGTCAAAAAGAAAGTCCTGTGTTTGGATTACAATGTATTAGTAAAGTAAAGATTATAAAAAACAAAGCAAGAAGGCGGATAGTTGGCGCGCTTTGCCGAATAGTTGCCGACTACGGTAATGGCCGGATTTTGACTTTACCAAAAGCAATCGGCACATGTCTAGTAAAATCATCACAAAAGAAGAATCATGCAATGCAAATCACTAGTTCTTACTTTATGTGTGAACCCTAAGCGTAACAGGCGTGCTACCGTCGCGTGCGCCCGCGCCGACCGCACCGCCACCTATTGTTCCCCACAACGGCCTTTGTTCGCCGCAAAGACAAATGAATTTCAACGGTTGGGTAAATAACGTTTGATTAAAAAGATGTACAAAAATACAGCTCTTATAAACAGTTGCATAATTGCACTTACTCGTAGTGTGTAGCTTCTTAAGTTTAGTTACATAACGATCTTCTTTAAATAAGACTTGTTTAATCATCTTTAACTGCCTAAACATGTGCGGGCGCGATGCGATGGCCGGGAGAAGGCAAAGGGACGTGGAAGAAGAAGCCAGGAAGGACTTACTTCGCCACCAGTCCGCCGACACACTGCACTCGTCCCCCGGGGGTTCACACAGTCACTATGATTATGGTTTTCATCATTAAATGAAATTATAACAGTTTATTTTCTTTATTGTGTTGCAACAATTTCTTTTTTTTTTTTTTTTTTTTTTTAATTTCGTGGCTGCAATGCTCGTAGCACTGATTTTGCCAATCTGTCATTGGTCTGAAGAGGCAGGTGAAAAAAATAATAAAAAAATAATAGTGAATCTTAAAATTTGGCCGGTAATTTATACTAGTTTTCTCCAAATCTGGAGATAAATGAATATAATATATATGGATTATAATAGAATACAATATCTATACATGCAAATATAAATCAGATAAAACAAATTAGGTATTCGAAATATTTACAAATATTATATAAACTACAAAACTCTACTTAGAATAACCTGATAGAAAAGAAATCTTACAAGACAATTTTATTAACAACTAAAAATTTACATAAAATATATACAGAGTACTTGTTAAATAACGATAGCAAATAATTTACATTAACAGGGCGAGGATAATCAGGAGGGAGGATATCGTACAAAGGAGTAATAATTTTGGAACAATAAAAAAAGATGTGCTCAACAGTACCTTCACCTAAACCACACTCACATATAGAGCTATCGCGAATTCTGAGTTTAGACAGGAAAACAGGAGAGCAGACATGACCTAAACGGAGACGGATAATAATCGAAGTAACCTTTTTTGGGAAGTTGCGATATCGGAAAAACCAAGAACAATTTCTTAATACATATATTTATTGCGGTGACAGCATTGACACTCGCTGTATATGTCTTCTTTTGCGCATTCTTCATTTAAAGTTTTATTCTTTTCTTGATGGCTAGGATGGGGAGGAAGAATATGTAAGGTGTTCTTCGGCGCAACCAACATGTTTTAAAGTATACGCATGATTACGGAACACACAGATAGACATACATACATACATACATAACTTCACGCCAGGTCCCTTGCGGGGTAGGCACGAACAACAGAGCGCCATTTAGGCTTATTCTTACACACCTCACTTGCTTCTTTGACATTCATAGTTCTTGTCATGCACGCTCGTCTGTTCTTAAGGCTCCTGACATCACCTGTCTGTCTATCTGTCTACCTGACAGATAGACAGACAGAGTTAATTTTGTATTTGTAATATTAATAGGGATTATGCGAGTACGTTGATTTAAAACAGACTATTTTGCTTCTCTGTTAATTAAAATGTACGATCTGATTTCGAATAGTACAATGACTCTAGTCTGAGTGTATCTAAAGAGCTGATATATAAATTTAAAAAAGTTTAATACTGGTTAGACGACACGTAAATTGATCCAATAGGTAATGAAGCTTGATCGTATGGCGTAATATATTGTGTAAAACTGTTAAACAACATATTCCCATGTTATGTTCGCTTCAAATAATTTCAAATATTTTTTTTACCTTTACGACAAAGCGTCAACGTTACACAAGACTTACATTATTAAATCGTTGGAAATAAAACTTTGCAAACTGCTATATTTATTGTAAGACATAAAAAATGGCAAAGCGTTTCCTATAATAAAATAATGAAAATAAACAATTTATGATGTAACAGTGGTACTCTATTATAACGGTTCGGCCCATTGTCGGAAGTATACCCTCAACTGACAATGGCGTCATATAAAACAAACCCCAGCCCAATCCAATTGTACATTCGACATCAATAAAGCTGCTGAAGTGACATCCACTATATAGGATGGTATCATGTAGAAGAGATAAGAGTTTTTAAAATTATAATCCCCGGCACGTAACTTGGCCAAGTTTTGGCGTAGTGGCGGTAGGTTCGAGCATAGTACATTTAATTAAAAAAAACACTTTTATTGCTTGTCATTATTCTATGGTTAATCCCATCATTTATTTAGTTAAACCACCAAATATTAATAAAACTACGTTTTAACGGTTTTAAGCGCAGTAATTTATTTTATTTAGGTTTATCCGACGTTTCGGCCGCTTTTCAGTGGCCGTGGTTACGGAAGACAAAGATGACATTTGTCAAACGTGTATTGTCAAAGTTTTTATTCAGCCTACCGCCAACTTGTTCATTTTAATTATTTAGTTTTAATTTTGTTTATGGATATTATTTACTCTATGGGAGCCTAATCTAATTTAACACCGCTTCACAACATGTTGTGGCTTGAAGAGAAGAAGCGGCGCAAGAACGTCGGATAAACCTAAATAAAATAAAATACCGCGCTTAAAACAGTTAAAACGTAGTTTTATTATGTGTACAAGTCGCGAAAACTTAAGAAAATATTACACCAAATTTTTTTTTTTTTGTAAGGTCTCCTTGGACACCGGGTAGCCTGGAAGAGATATAAGCGACAAGGCCGCTCATTATTCTAATGGAAATGTATTTATATTAAATGTCTAGGTTTAAGTTATGGTGATAAAAATTTTCATTCATTAAATATTTTTGAAAATGTCTGCTTAGAAAAATTTAAAGAAAAGAGAGGAATTCGAGAAGTTTAAAAAGTCAACTGGGGTAAGTGCGTATATCTCTCATTTTTCACCTTTTTAAAACAGAATTCAACGTCAAGTATAATTTGAAGTCAGAAATAAATGCCCGCGATATTCTATTAACTTGAACCGTATCAAAAGCGACATGACAATGATTTTGTCTCGGCATATTTATGTAGTGGCAGTAAATGTCAATTTGATGCGATTGTCATGTAGTGAGAGGTGTTCCCCTCAGCCCCTAGGGGATATCAAGCCTTATAAAGGGATGCGAAATTTGGAACATTTGGCGAAAAACGTAACACAAGTTATAGACAGTTATACAAAGGTAACGTTTTGCTGTTCATCAAAATAAACTTTGGCATGGACTTTCCTTTCGCCAAGTAGAGGTCAGGTAAGATCGGATTTTACGGCAATCGAAGCGGGCGGGTATCAGCTTGTGATAATATGTGATAACAGTCCATACACGTCCCACTGCTTCGGGTCTGCCATTATGGGGGAACGTTTGTCCATCGCGGCTTGATAGGTTTGACACATCGGTTATCACGATGTGCAGCTTTCAAAATGAAGTTTTCCTTCACCATTAGCACGTGTTAATCTGACAATATGCACATTAGGTCAGAAAAAAATTTAGTACGCGATCTTATCGCTGAAGACGATGTCTTCCAGCCAACCTAACTTAAAGGAAACCCTTAAAATCTATAATATAACTAGCTGACCCGGTGAACTTCGTACCGCCATATTTTTTGAATTCCTAAGAGACTTTGTTTTATGACACATATACAAAATCACCATAATCGGTCCAGTTGTATAGGAAGATTCGAGAACCCGATCTCAGCGCCACCTACCGGTTCTAATTGCGAATCTAAACAATCCGAGAACCCACTCAAACACACAAAAACAAAATAGCTCCCGGTGATTAGGAGGATTCTGGAACACGATCTCAGCGCCACCTACCGGTTCCAACGGTACGATAAATAAACGATAAAATGTATCCTATCTTTTAAGTTGGATCAAACTGCACACGGTGTGCAAATTTGATTGAAATCGGTTCAGCAGTTTTGAAGTTTATTGGCAACATCATCGTGACCCAAGATTTTTATATATAATATAAAAATATGTAGAAGGTTTGAGTTTGTATAATGAATTGAAAAATAAGAAATAAATCAGGGATATTAATTCGTACAAGCAGCTTCCGAAAATGCAACATTTACATTTGTCAGTTACATTAGGGACCGGTTCCCACACCTTACCGACCGTTTATTTACCTTACCATCGGCTAAAATGTGATATAAGCTCCACAATGTCCAAATAGTAATGTCAAGATTCAAACGTTGGTAAGGCAAGTGAATGTATAAAGGAGCCCATAGGAACTAATTTCTTTTAAAACTTGTTTTCAAATTGAAACTTAGTTTTTTAATATACATAATTTAAAAATCCTTTTCTTCATATTTGTCTATCTCAGGATCTTTGTTTTTATATATTGTAAATGTGTATATTTGTTTATTCGGTTTTCACCGTATATTATATTAATCAGTCTTATGCTGGTTTGGCACCTGTCACAATGTTGCAGATATAGGCTGTTTATAATAATCCTTGTAAATGCTAAAAGGCTAAATGTAATCCTTTATTTGTGACGCGATATTGTTTTTAATGGTTAATGACCTTACATATTGACAAGTAACGTATATATAGACTAATGTCGTTTTTTAAATCGTTAATGGCGTTATTTTTAACTCTATAAATAAGAGTCATTTGGCCACAGTCAATAACATTAGCAGTATGGCAAGTGCATGAATATACTAGCTTCTGCCCACGACTTTGTTTACGTAGAAGGTGAAAATATTTTTTAAATTTTAATGAGTGCCCGCCGGCTTTGCACGTCATAAATGAGAGCGCAGTACTTGGTCCTTACTTTGCTGTGATTTTATTTTAAAACTGCGATATCTCCCAAGATATTCTTTAAAATCGAATGATGTAAATGGCAATGTTGTTTTTAATTAAATGCTTGTGACGAATAACGCATTTATTTGGATAAGGATTAATATCATGTTTACACCTTCGCAAATGATTAATTATTTTAGAACAAATTTGGTTAGCATATAAATGGTTATAGTGAGCAACCTTAAAAGACAGACGTATGCTGTCGCGGACTTTTTTTAGAACTATTAAAGGGCATCAATTTGACATGATTTAACATGATTTCTCTTTTTACGCAGCGCACGAAGCGGAAGCTCTCATAAGGAAACAAATCCTCGCAATTTTCAAATATTCTTTATTGGTGCTCCGCTGCCATTACTCTTAACGTGATGACATATAGCCTTATAGCCTTCCTCGATAAATCGGCTATCGAACACTGAAAGAATTTTTCCAATCAGGCCTGAGATTAGCGCGCTCAAACAAACAGACTCTTCAGCTTTATATATTAGTATAGATAGATCGTCCCAGCGAATGCCTGAGTTCATGTCCGTTATTAAAACAAAATTTACACAAACAAATCAAGCATTTTTTTCTATTAATTAAATACTGTAACAACTTACGTATGCATATATCCAATGAAGAATTATTTATTAGGTACATTTCAATTCGGATTTTTAATTTAAATATGAGGCTTAACTAAAAAAAGACAATTTCTCAACACCCACACGTCTAGATTGATAAATTCCCGACATGCCACGTGAAGTGATCAGTGTAAATTACCTTCAATTAAAGTGAAGTAACTCTCAGTGTGCCGTTAATCTGATTTTTACAACCGAGTTCAGAGTTATTTCCTTTCGGTGCGTGGTGGAACCGGTTTACGCATAATGCGCTTCACACGAGTGCGGGGAGACCGTTCCCCATTCCCGTATCAGGGCTGTACAATGAACGCCAATGTAGCATTGTATATTTCGTAATAGATTTTCTATAATCAAAACTACTAAGACCCAAAAACAGCAAGAACCAACTGCCAGACCTGAAGACACTGAGCTCTTTCTGCGACCACCCTTTTATTATTATATAAAATTATTAGAGCTAGACATGTTTGCTTGCGCCGCGTTTTATATGTCTATATGTGTATATTACGTCTATTTGCAATGTCAAAATAAAAATGAAAAAAAGATTTCGTAAATACAATTTTTAGAACTTTATCTGTCCGTTTGGATTTCAGATTTAGCTGCAATAAATCTGAAACTGCTGGACCTATTTTGACGGGACTTTGACTAGAAGATACCTGCGCATAGTGTCTATAATAAAGCTCCCAGTTGAGGTTCCCTGATGCCTCTGATCCACCTGCCTAAGTATTGTGTCCAAAGTCGTCTTATAATAATAATTCATTTATTGCAGAACATTGAGTATTTCCATATAATACAACATATTGTAAAATTATTTCCATATTATCAAAGTACTAATTAATTCACGATACAACTATTAATTAATACGACAAATACTAGGGCATCACATCCGTGTCACTATAATTATTATCAAATTCTGCTCCACGGCTCAAAGGGACATATATACCAAAGTCACTTCAAGTATGGACTCGGCCACCGGGCCACGAGGCGGCAGAAAACAAACAAACTCATGCATTTAATTGGATGTGTTTTTATATTATTATTTATAGCAATAACTAACGCTTTAATTAGCTACTTTACTATTAGTTCACCACTATCACCTGAGTTACCGGTTAGTAAAAAAAAAAACAGCAGACAAACACATCCCCAAAATAACCAAGGTACGCTAGTGTTATGGGTAATATACAACAGACTGCTCATGGGCCGATCCAGACACCCAGACCATAGTAAATAACGAACAAAATAAGTTTCCAAAATTTACTATACCAGGGAATCGAACCGGAGCCTCTGAGTCGCATTGAAGTAAAATCCTACTTCACTGCAACGCAGAGGCTCAACCACTGTTTAACGTAATTAATAACGTCGCATCTCAAGTAACGTATTAAACTCTTAACTACACCTGCGTTATGTCTTTATTAGTGCGTTAGTCAAAAGATTACGGCCCAGGTGTGGCAGAGGCATAAACAGTTGATTGTGTTTATTTATTCCCTGCGAGCCCTACATCGGACGTTGATTAAAAGCGTGCATTCATCAAAGTCCAACGAATATTTCCAAAAAGGGGAGCTGAACCACTCTTAGAGGGACGACGTCCAACTATTATTAGTCAAATGAGCTTTTTGTTAGGCTTAGAATTATTTCGTTGCGCAATGGGGCTGTTTGTAAAGGATATTTTAATGTTTAACCGTTTATTTTACAACAAATCTTTTTATCACAACAAATTATAGAAATGTGTACTTGTATTTTTTTGCTGCCAGATCTCAAGACGTGAGCTTTTTCTGCGTACACCGGAACACAACGTACTTAATTGATTTTTTCTTTTATTTTTCCTTCCACCCATTTTAGTCTATATATACAAAAGAAAGTCGTGTTAGTTACACGACAATACTATTTATAATTCAAAAACAGCTATATCTTAGAACCACGAGACGGACATAGGATACTGTACGGGCTGTTCATTCCATTCATTCACTCCTTCCCGTTCCGTATTCAAAATCTCCCCCTCTACCCCGCTCCCGCACAAATAGAAGACGTTGCAAAACTCGCTCGCTACGCACGTACACTTACTAAATAGTTTCAACTCAAAATATCTAAAATAAAAACTCAAAATTAATATATCCGCGCCGCGACGTGTGTAACACTAAATATATTCTCAAACTAGAAGATGTGAGAGAGTGTTATACTGGTGCCTGCTCATAGCTGTCGAAGGACACGAACAATTTGTGCAAGGTGCGTACCCTTTAATCTCACAGATACTTTTTATATCGTTGGAACAGGTGGTGCTGAGATCGGGTTCTAGAATCCTCCTAATCACCTGGACCGATTTTGGTGATTTTGTTTTTGTGTGTTTAAGTGGCTCCCCGGATGGTTTAAACTCACTATTGGAACCGCTAGGTGGCGCTGGGATTTGATCCTAGATTTTTATTCAGAGCAGGACAACGTTTGCCGGGGCCGCTGTTATATAAATGTGTATTTTTGTTTTGCTACCAGACCTCAAGACACTGTGAGCTCTTATTGCGTGCACCGGAACACAAATCAACTTTATTGATATTTTCCCTTCCAGCCATTTTAATATTATATAAAATTATTAGAGCTAGGCATGTTTGCTTAAGAGTTTCTTGCACCGCGTCTGGTCTTCAAGCCACAACATATTGCGAAGTGGTTATAAATTAGATTAGTCTCAGATAACCATGTCTGGAGACAACCATATATGGAGAAATAATACAATTTCCTGCGACCGGCCTGTGGTAAGAGGCGACAAAACGACCCACAGCCAGGTGGTAGAGTATTTGCCCGACTGGATGGCTAGAACCCCTGGTTTAGAGTATGCCACCATAACAACTTTGTGTTGACTTCCGGCGTTAGTTACTAGGTTCGAGTTTCCCTTAAGAAAGCAGCAGCGCATTTGTAGCATCTTTGGTGTTGCAAATGTCCATAGGAGATGGTAAACGCTTTCCATCAAGTGGACCCTCTGCCTGTTTGCTGAACTCCTGCAATTAAAAAAGAAAAAAGTTTTTTTCCGTCAGCGGGGTGTTGGTCCTCTGCACAAGCACATCACCCAAAATGCTGGAGGACCACACTCGTCGTTGGTCAACGAGTCCATCGGGCTTAGCCGGAAGCGTAGCTAGGCTGTACTATCGACCACTGGAACGATTGGATTGGCGACGTCCGGTCGGTCGCCCCAAGTACCAGTGGAGGGACCTGTGCGAGCTTCAAGCCCTTATCTGACAAGGAACCGCATAGGACAGAAACAGGTGGCGTGTACTCGTTTCGGAGGCCAAGAGACATTTTGGGTCGCTGAGCCAATGAAGTTAGTTAGTAAGGCAAATGAACGGTCGTTAATTTATAGGAATCGGCCATAACAGTTAATGGAATTTTTAAGAGTAAACTTGCTGCATATGCTGTTAGTTCCGACGTTTTACAACTGGCAGTGAGTTCTACAAATGTTCTAATTAAACCGCTCTATTAAGTAGGCAGATAAATGGAAGTGCAGTGCTAATTAGTGCGGCCTCACCGGTGCAGGTAAATGAACTCAGGGTCATAATATCTTAAGGGTAATGTATAAACTTAGACCACGCTTAGTTCAAGAAAGAAAGAAAAAGCTTTATTTGAAGAAATAGCGACGTAGTTACATTCTTTATACATTATTATACACAAAGCATTATTTTAGAATTTGTACGCCGCATTTAAAAAAAAAAGTTTGCACGCAGCATATTGCTGTGCTGGAGTTATATCCGACACAACGCTGATTTTCAGTGCAAATCTTCCTTTTGCCGTTAGACCATAATGACCCAATTTTGTTAATATAAAATGAAAAGTAAATAAATATGAATAAAACCAATTGTAATTATGTAATACATAATTTAATCCGTGCAGGAACGGAGAAAGAATACAAATTCCTGCGGCCGGGCGGCCTGTCGTAAGAGGCGACAAAACAACCCACAGCCAGGTGGTGGGGCATTTGCCCGACTGGATGGCTACAACCCCTGGTCTAGAGTATGCCACCATAACAACTTTGTGTTGACTTCCGGCTTTAGTTACTAGGTTCGAGTTTCCCTTAAGAAAGCAGCAGCGCATTTGTAGCACCTTTGGTGTTGCAAATGTCCATAGGAGATGGTAACCGCTATCCATCAAGTGGGGCGTCTGCCTGTCTGCTGAACTCCTGCAATAAAAAATTAAAAAAATAGTATAACAAATAAATAAACTTTAATAAAACTAACAAATAAAATACCTTGTTACTTCAAAAATAAATACTCATGTAACAACTTGTATCGAGTCATTTATTCGGATACAATACGATAAAGTGCTTGCCGAGCAAATGACATTCTACTTAAAGGATTTTACTACTATAGATATGAATATGTTAATATATTTTATTTTTCAACTCTATATATTATGTAGGTCGCCAAGATATTATTTACTAGAGGTGCTGACATACGTTGCCCTGCCCTGAAAAAATGAAAAGCTAGAACCCGATTCCAGCGCCACCTACCGGGTCTAATTGTGAATCTTAGCCATTCTGGCACCTACCTCAACAATTCCTAGAACCCAATTCCAGTACCAAGTATTTTGTTTAGATTGATGGATTACATTATTGGAGTTTTAGTTGGGATCCCTAATATTTATATAGCCCACATTAATTAAAGATAATAAGACGTTTTAATATATAGTAATCAATATCAGTCAGTAATTGAACACTAAAGTATTTTTTGAAAATTTTCATTTTAATAATATTTTTATATAGTTTTTTTTTGTATTTAGATTAGAACTTGATAAAAATGAAAAAAATTAACACCTAAAGTTACACACTGAAGTAGAAAACGTTTTAAATTAACAATATAACACGAACTTGAGACAAACATATCGAGGAGTAAAATTTGTTTTAAGCAAATTTTGCAAATATGTCTGGAGAAAATTTAAATTTCAGTGTCCCAAAAACGCCTAATTAGTAGACTTAGACTACGTTCTCTAAACGTGGAATGGAAAAATCTATAGACTTCAATTGATAACAAGTTCTTTATATTTCCATTAGCAGAGTACATTAAGATGATAAAACCCATTACGTTAAACTCTCACAAAATGTCGCTTGAAACAAATAGCGCCTCGATATGAATACAAGTTAAGAATTAATTTGAACTTAAAGCAAACGATTGCCATGTCTGTTTGCCCGCGTGCTATCACGTCAGCCATTAACAAACACACGTGATATCGCGTAGAGATTGACTCTGCTTTTTGCAACATTCATTTACTCCATATCTAATGATACGAGAAATTGCCAATTACAAGTTTCTATTCGATATTTACGAGTGTTTCTTCTTTATCCTATCCTACTAATATTATAAACGCGAAAGGTTGTAAGTATATAAACTCTTTTTAGGGTTTAACTCGCCTTATCACCACTATTTAATGATTTTATTTGTAACTATTTTGTGTATCCCTACTTAATATTATAAATGTGAATATAAGTTAGTTTGTTACGCTTTCACGCGAAAACTACTCAACCGATCATCATGAAACTTTGTACACGTATTTTTGGAGGTATTAGAAGTAACATAGGATACTTTTTATGAAAAAAAATCCACGCGAACGAAGTCGCGGGCAGAAGCTAGTAAATAATACAAAAGCATAGATGTATGGATGTATGTTTGTTACTCGTTCACGCTAAAAATATGGAAAGGATTGTGATGAGACTTTACGATAATATAGCTTAAACATCAGAATAACACATATGCTATAATTTATAAAGATGTAGTGTGAATAATTATCAAGAATATTACGATTTTCTATCACCACGCGTGTGAGACCGCGGGGCGCAGCTAGTGTCTACGTATTTCTTTACTTGACCTTCTTACATGGTTTGCTTAATAAAATAAGGCAGTTATTTTATTTTATATTCATCCTTGTTTTCACCAACTTCAGAAAAGGAGAATCTCGGCTATGTTTATTTGGATTGTATAAGAAAAAGTGTAGATACATTAGTTAATTTGTGTGTACTGTGTTGGGTGTCGATGTACATATTAAACTTAACGTCAATTGTCACTAGACTAAATGACATGAAATTTTTCATAGAGCTTAGAACTGGCCTGCATCTTCCACAGTATCTGCTTGACGCGAAGTTACGGGATCGCCTGTAAAACATTCTAGATGGTAAGGAGTCTATCTCATCGTCAACACTATACGTTTTCATCTTCTATTATTGCAGATTACATGACTAATAACTTATATTAGGATGTAGTGGATCACTTACAAGCCAATATATCAATAATTGAGGTCGCAAACGTTTCCCGAATCATACAAAGAATATATACAAATTTCCAAAAGTAATAAATAGGTTATGTAAGAACAACAACAGCTTCGTTGTACATTTCCCTTTTTTATTTCAAGAGTTCAGCAGACAGGCAAACGGCCACCTAAGGTGCTATAAATGCGTTGCTGCTCTCTTAAGGGAGACTGGAACCTGGTCACTAATGCCGGAACACAACTCAAGGTTGTTATGGCGACATACTTTAGACCAGGGGTGGTAGCCATCCAGTCGGGCAAATGCCCTCCCACCTGGCTGTGGGTTGTTTTGTCACGTCTTTCGACAAGCCGCCCGGCCGCAGAAAATTGTATTCTTTCTCCGTTCCTGCACGGATAACAAGACCGCCTTCCTTTGTGACGGAGGAGCATTCCATCTCGCTACCCCATCTAACCGGGACCTAGTTTTCGCAAACTGAATACTGAACTAGAGTCAAGTCATCCTTCAAAAGGTTACTTCGGCGTTCGTTCGTAATGTTATAATAACTTCGTAGTGAACTTTGTGATTTGTGGCGTGCCCAAAATATTGTGTCCCGTTCCCTCGATTGCACGAGTTATATTGTTTCGTCATACCTGCTATAGACCAACTTATGCTTTTCATACTGGTTGGTTCGTGGTTTGTAACAATAATGCACCAGTTCGTTCAGTTTCAGTGGAGCGAATGATTATACCAGTCTCAAAGTCAACCCTCGCTTTCAAGGTTTCCCATTTGAGTAGGTATTAATAAATGTCTGCAGATATTTTATTTACACTAAAAACAAATCTTCCTTGCAAACGATAGCGACTGACGTCATAGTTTCTACGTGCCGACACAATCAGAGTTTACTTAACAATTACCCGTGTGGTGAAGGAAAATCGTTGTATTTTGGATAATTCACACTATATCTTTATAAATTATAGCCTATGTGTTATTCTGATGTGTAAGCTATATTATTGTAAAGTTTCATTAAAATCCATTCAATAGTGTTTGTGTGAAAGAGTAACAAACATCCATACATACATTATTAACTTAACTATCTTAACTTAACTTTTGCGTTTATTATATTATAGTAGGAGATTTATAACCTTCAAAAAGACTTGTGCAGTGGTACTTTTTGAAGTGAAACTTCTTTAGAATCTTTGTGGTTTGAAATACGATGAAACGAAAAAGCGACACTAAAAAGGGATAAACATATATCTAATTATATAGGGCTAAGCCTGCGAGTGAATAAGATAGAATACATTGTATTTAATCATTTAAACAATATGCTCATACAGGTAGAGTTGAAAATGTTTTGAAGTTTAATACTTCAAATTTCGTGTTTTAAAGCTTAAATATATTGTAACGATGTAATATATGAAATGTTACGTTACGAAATTTAGAATACTCTCACCCTTTGACACTTTGTTCCACTTCTACTGCGTGTGATATGCACACATACACCACTTTTTTATTTATTTCGAATTTGTTAAAAGTTGCGTTTTTTACTGGGCGATTTTCATTGTTTGGTAATCTTATTCTATGTTACTGCCGCAATTTGTAGTCATAGACAACGAAACAAAGAAGCAATATAAACTTGTTAATTTCCTAGCATGTTGTATGTTGAATTGTTGGTGTAAGGCATAGGCCGTGACCGACAGGTGCGCGGGCGCAGGGCAAAGGGCAGGTCGCCCGTGAAGGCGCATTGTCAGCCTCTCCCACGGTGCCCGTCTAACAAGGGATATTATTAGGCCCCTCTTTGCACCAAGTTATTCACCAACGGATATAAGTACCTCGGCTTGTAAAACAATGTTTATACTAACTTAGACTGATATTGTAAATTAATTTCTTTTGTGTAGTAATTTTTAATCGAATGATAACAACGTTCTGTGTTTTCAAGCTATACAAATTACTATGTCTGGACTGTAGCAGATTTGGTAGAGGTTAAGCCATACTTCAGATGGTAGAGAGTAGTGATGATGATGATGTGATCTGAAGTGAACCTATTTATTTTGGGAACGGTAACCTTAAGCACAAATATTAACAGGTCGTACAGCCACAATACATAGCACAACGTGTGAGCGAGACGGATGATGTGTGAGCGAGATAGAGCAACTATTAATATGTGCGCTCCCGCGTTTCGCGTGCCAGTGGTTGGTTGTTCGCTGCGATAACTAGACAGACGTATGCAGCTCCCGTAGGACTAACACGCAATTAGCCAATTGTGTAATTGATTTACATTTGCATGAATAAATAAGGTGACCAACTATTTTTTGTTCAAAAAGAGTACACTTTGTAAGTATTTCATAGGTGAAAAAAAGAAGAAAAAACGATAAAACTTTATTTTAGATTTTTTTTGCTAAATGAGGATATTCGTCTAATAATGTAGCCACATCCGAACAACTTTCATTTTGCATATTAAATTTGACTGTTAAGACGGTAGATAATGTTTTTACAGATAGTCGCGACTTCTCACTGCTCCAATAATCATTCCCTAGTGAAAATATCCTTTCAACAGCAGCATTAGTGCCTGGACAACATAAGGAAATTTCTTTCTTTAAATTTTCATGTGGGATATGTTCTACTCTAAAATGCCGAAAGATTTCTACCTATCTTTTGTCAAGTTCTATTTTCTCATCGTTCCTTAAGACTTTCGACTTTCAGAGTACAGGATTTGAAAAGAGTACGGTTTGCGAAAAAAGAGTACAAAACTCAGTAAATGAGTACAGTTGGTCACCTTAGAATTAAGTAGGTAGTTAGTTAACTTGCGAAATTGTGAGTTAAGTGCTTATTATAGTTGGGATAGAAATCTTCCATGTTTTCAATTACGATAGTACATGCTATCCAAACGACGATAATGGCTTATACAGGTTTTTGTGATATCATTAGGATGTAAAAAAACAGAATGAAATTTTATAATTCTTGGTTTTGACTAGAGGCTTTCAATAAATGATGAACGACGCTCAAATTAAAGTAAGTAGTGTAAAACAAAGTCACTCTAACTTTCTTTACCTTTTGAAATATATTAAAATGTACACAGAATTTTCATCCAAAAAAGAATTTTTACTTATATGTATTGTGTAATATCTATGTATCCTATTTACATGTATTTAATTCGCGCACTATAGTGATACACTTTCGATTCCTTTCACACAATCAACAGCCCGAGTAGTCTGGAAGAGATCGCTCTAAAGCGATAATGCCGCCCTTTGACTTATCTTTGTACGAAATGACTAAATTATTTTACTTTATGAGTATGTGGTAAACAATAAAGAGTTTTATATCTATCAAAAGTTAAAAACTTAAATAAAAAAATCCGTCTCATGGTGGGCCAATAATAGAAGTTTCATTTCACATGTCAATAAAAGCCCCATACACTATGGCTAGTTCTGTTGTCAAATAAGATACCCACGTGTGTGAATTGCGTCCACGGCTCATTAACCTACCATCAAAACTGGCGCCACAAATGTATGTCGTGTAATATAATGTAATTATATCGGACGCGTGTTTCCGCTTTGCCTTTCTATTTAATTGTCGGTCATAAATCTTTATTTACCGGTATATCATCGTCAACGGACGGATTTGGGCAAATGTACAAGATTATTTTAACAGGAAATTGATTCGTTTCTAGAACGACAGTGAGTCTTGAGACCAAACGGAGAGAGTTAAATAAATATGGTAGTGTGCGTTAAGTTAAGTTACGATAATAATAAAAGGCCCGGATATTTCGTACACACGAAACCGCTGACGCTAATTGTACCGTCCTTGCCTAGTATAGTTGGTGTATAAAAAACAAAAACTTCGTTTAAAAAAACCGACTTCAAAAACTAAAATGTTTTTTTAAACGAAGTTTTTATTTGTTACTTTTTAGTGTCTAACTATGTATGGGAGGAACTACGAAAGGTCCCGCGCTTCTAAAAAAATATAGGTCCCAAGAAACGGGAACAAAAAATGATCGTAAAATGAAAACTACTGGGCCAAACTAAATATATAGGCTATAAATCGAATCATAAATCTCAGAGTAATCGGTGTATATACATAAAAAAAACAAAAAAAGAACAAAAAAAAGATTCCGACGAATTGGAACCTCCTCGTCCTCCTTTTTTCAAAGTCGGTTAAAAACACCGCTCCATTAATTTTGCTGTGTACCCTCTTCCTGTGGGGGTGACGGTTAACGCAGGTGGGTATGGGCAACTTTTTGAGACCTTCAACGACATTGCGCCTTGTACTCATCTGTTATTTTTTTAAATCAAATCATTGTAATTACTGGCCGTGTCAATAACTTTTATTAAGACCTAATCTGTGCACTAAGTGATAGCTCTCAAGTGAAACCATAGAGCCGTGCGCTGTTCCCGAGCACAACCTGAACCCAGCCAGGAGTGGGCTAATCTCAAGGTTGGTGAAGCTCTTGCTTTTCTAGTGCGAGGATCTGTCTCATACCTCTCTCATGCATAACAATCGAACCAGAAAACTACCCGTGGGCTACAGCACCCCACACTAATAGTATAATGTTGCTGTGTTAAATATTTGTTGAGTAATGGTATATAAATAGTTAAAGTAGATAGGCTCACCCAAAACTTATGTCCAAACACTAATTCCACCTTTGGCGGCTGAAATATATATCTTGCATACCAGTTCAATCAATTATTTTTATCAAATTCAGTAATTTGTAGGGTGGCCGTTGTTTAAAATAAGTTCATTGATTCTCGCGCTTGCCAAAAATCCATGATTTTTTACACGTCTGTTTAATTAACACCGCAAATGAAATCCGAAGACACAATGGCGGCATCTTCGTGAAGTCAATCATAATTGGGGGATAGAGATGATATACCAAGTATACAAAAGAGAAGGAAGTATGCATGCATCAAGAATATGTACTGGGTATGAACAAGAGATAGGGTTACCAACACTCAAAACCATTGTTTAACTTTAAATAATAAACAATCGTTCTAGTGGAATTATTTCTAATACGCCTTGCAGGCTTCACTTGCGTTAATGGAGGCTTTGACAATAACAACTAATGCTGAAGTATACATCAAATTTGTTTCAGCGGCATACTTTAGACCAGGGACCTATCCTACTACCTACTTCAACATCTTGGCGTTGAATAAGTAACAGAAATAAGACTTTTTAAATGTATGATGTGACTTCATGTGATTAATCAGGTATAGTATGTTGTATGTGTATATAAATCTGAATTTTTAAATTTCTTTAAGACATAAAAAAAATCACCCTAAATATGTCGCTCTAGGTTCCAGCCTGCTCAGCCAATTGGCAAATTCTCCACTATATTATTACTATGTTCCCTTATTGTCTTAAGAATTAAGAATTGCAATAAGAAAAATAAAACCAGCACGCTTTGCTTCAAATACTATTTAAAACTATCAAAACAAGTTTAAGAATGAAACTGAATATTAGTAGAAGATGCGTCTCTTATTGATATGCTAATACGGGGGCATTCATTTAATTAACATTGACATTTTATGAACTAGCTAGCAGCAAGACTCTTGTAATCATTTAGATTTTATTTATCAATAAAAGTTGATATCTTCCTACGCGTAATTTGTAACTTAACATTCAAATTACTTATTTATACAGTACTAGCTTTTGTCCGCGGCTGCACTCGCGTTAATGTCCCACGGGAAACGTACATTTTTCCAGGGAAAAATTAACCTGTGCTATTCCAGACTCTAATACGTCATATACATGGAATAATGAATTACTACATAATTAGTCAAAGGTCTGTCAATACAAAAACAGACAAAAAACTTCGGAGATGCATCTACGAAAATGTTTAGATTTAACATATTTTCACGTAGCAGTTATGCCTGTTTTATCCGCGCGGGAACTGAGAAAGAATCCAATTTTCTGCGGCCGTGAGGCCTATCGTTAGAGGCGACAAAACAACCCACATCCAGGTGGTAGGGTATTTGCCCGACTGGCGACTGACTGTACGCCGCCACAACAACCTTTAGTTGTATTCTGGCATCAGTGACCAGGTTCCAGTCTCCCTTTAGAGCAGCAGCGCATTTGTAGCACCTTTAGTGTTGCAAATGTCCATAGGCGATGGTAACCGCTTTCCATCAAGCGGGCAGTCTGTCTGTCTGCTGAACTCCTGCAATAAAAAATAAGTTAAGATTTTTTGTATATATAGTCTTAAGTGTAATGTTAAACTAATTAAACATAAATCTGAACAATGTGTTATAATAAATATCTAATGAATAATATCTTAAATATATAATATATGGAATTTAATATTTTGCATTAGAATATAAAATAATTTTTGAGCTTGGTATTTTTTCGTTTTTCAAACAATACCTTTATAAATGATAGTGTTTGTATTAATTCCGGTATATATGCTATATTACTGTTGTTTTATCAAAATCGGTTTCGTAGTTTTTGCGTGACGGAGTAAAAAATAAACCTCCTTACATAATTTCTCGTTTATAATATTAGTAAGATAGGAATAGGATAAGATATTTATCCATTGCCTATAAACAAATAAATAAACGGCAAACAAACACACATTGTATATCCCCAAGCGTAACTAACTTAAAGTTACGCTTTTGTTACGGGTTATATACACCAGACCACTCTGGGGCCAATCTCGGACACTCGGACCAAAGCAAATAACAGAAAGTTTGTTTCTAAAATTTACCATGCCAAGAATCGAACTCGGAACCCCTGCGTTGTAAGCTGCTATAAACCTAAGAAACCTATATAACAAAAAGAAAACATAAATGCACTAATACAGGGTATTTTTAATTACTTTATACAGTATATGATTTATAAGTACATATGTAGATATTATCTATATTTTAAAAATTACAATCATAATTAACATAATCAAGCAAATTAATGAGGTAGTGCCGGTTTTAAAATGTACCGTAAATAAATAATTATATTAAAGGAATCTGTCACAAGTTTATATTTACTGTTTTTATAACGTTTTCTTCTGATAATCGGAAGTAGCTAAAATTGTTTAAAATTTACATTTATAATGCAAATGTTAAGGCCAACACAAAACCTTGAGATCTAAAACAAAATCTAAACACAGTCGTGTAAGGTTAACTATTTATAACTCAAGAACGGCTGGACCAATTTTTATGATTTTGTGTTTTTGGAAAATTGTCTTCGTCCGGAGTAGGTATTAAAATGTGATATTCATCACTAAAAAACTATCATCAAAAAACATCAGTCTAGCCATTCATTTGTTAAGATATTTCCCGGACGATTTCGAAAATGGAGACTGCATTTAAACTGGGTTCGATTTTGATGTTTTTCTTGTGTTGTTTCAAGTAGATTGAGAATGGATTAGATTAACAATTGGTCCCGGTTGATGGCACTGTACACAATCGGATTCGAGATTTTCATTTTTTAAGGGCAAGACAACGTCTGGCGGGTACAGACAGCTAGTATTTTATAAACAACTGGCGGCCCCGGCAGACATTGTCCTGCTCTGAAAAAATAAAAAGCTAAGACCCGAGCCCGGCGCCACCTACCGGTTCCAATTGAACATTTAAACTAACCGGGAACCCACTCAAATACACAAAAACAAAATCGGTTCAAGTGATCAGGATTCTAAAACCCGATCTCAATGCCATCTACTGGTTCCAACGGGATAAAAGTATCCTATGTCCGTCTCCTGATTCTTAGCTACCTCCCCGCCAATTTTCAGCCTAATCGGTAGAGTTCTAAATAATGTAACTAACACGACTTTCTTTTGTATATAAATAAATTAAGGATTTATTAATTTTATAATTATTATATTATGAATATATAGGTACATAACGTCCATCCGTGCAGGAACGGAGAAAGAATACAATTTCCTGCGGCCCGGCGGCCTGTCGTAAGAGGCGACAAAACAACCCACAGCCAGGTGGTAGGGCATTTGCCCGACTGGATGGCTACCACCCCTGGTCTAGAGTATGTCGCCATAACAACCTTGTGTTGTGTTCCGGCATTAGTGACCAGGTTCCAGGCTCCCTAAAGAGAGCAGCAGCGCATTCGTAGCACCTTTGGTGTTGCAAATGTCCATAGGCGATGGTAACCGCTGTCCATCAAGTGGGCCGTCTGCCTGTCTGCTGATCTCCTGCAATAAAAAAAAAAACGTGGATTCATACCTTATTGCATTATAGAGCATTGACAACCAAAGCCGTCCCTGCCATATGTACCCTTTGACTTTTGATGCTGATGATGATATAAAGCCGAGTACTCACCTGCGTGCCATAAATGTTGGCATTGCAGTTACTGTCACCAAAGTGTTAGAGAAGATATTTTAAAATAAGTCTTATGCAGTTAGCATAGAACCCAAATTGCAATAACACGCGCAGAATCCGTGCGCGTAGAAAACGATGTCGGTACACGCCTTAATTAAATTAATAAATGTTTTTAACATAATCTTGCCGAAGTTTTTCAAAAAGTTTTATTCCGTGCAGGAACGGCAAAAGAATACTTATGTCTGCGGTCGGGTAGCTTGACGCAAGAGGCGACAAAACAGCCAACAATAACACAGCAAAGTGGTAGGGTATTTACCCGAGTGGATGGCTTCCAACCCTAGCCTAGATTATGCTACCATAATAACTTTGAGTTGTGTTCCGGCATCATAGCCAGATTTCAGTGTCCCCTTAATGACCAGTGGCGCATTGGCAGCACCATTGATATTGCCTGCCCATCACAGTTTGGCTATCAGCCTGTTTAATGAGCTTCAGCAACAAAAAAACAGGCAATATGTAATTCAAATAAAATTCCTCGTCATACCATCTACAAAGCCCATATTATCTCACTGGTGTGGCCAAATGGCGCACCCTCCATACTATGTAGCAGTCATCAATCTACTGACATTGATAGTAAAACTTTTTGTGGGTACCCTTGGCGACAGATGTCTTTATTAATAATGTCGGCAGTTTGATCTTTCAAAATCATTAGTCATCATATGAATAGCAGAATTTGACGATATTCAACTGCTAAATTGATATAGTCGTTATAACTGATTTCAAATATAAAAAGGCGTGCAGTTAACATCCTTTTTACAAGCTTTTATTTAACTTGCGATGGATGTACCTATGTATGTAAGTATGCATGTAAATTCGGGTGAAATCTTGCATGTTAAATTTGACCAACTTCCCGGTTTCCGATTGAGCTGAAATTTTGCACGCATATGTATATCGCGTGACAATGCAATAATTATGGTACCATGGAGCTGATCTGATGATGGAGTTGGAAGGTGGCCATAGGAACTCCTGTACTAAATAAGATAAACCCGTCGTGTTTAGGCTCGTTTTATTTGTCTTGGCTAGCACTCTGCTGCTACATTATATCCAGGATCTCAAAAGATTGTATTTAAAAACTTTAAAAAAAGCTTATTGTCACGTGACTTTCATCCCTCCTCATAACGAGCCCATATCACCTCAGTCTTGTTCCTATCCTTGTCTAAGACTTCTATCCTTAAGCTACGTAACTATCACGACTTCAATGTTTTTGATTGATTAATTTAAAACTTCACCTTCCTTGGAACCAGGCGTCATCATTGTAAGTGTTTCCGTTTCTAATCTTCCGTAAATTGCGGATAAAAACAGAAATTGCAAGGGCTTTGTGCCTGTATTGTAGTAATGAGAGCCAAGAACGACCGAAGGGTATCATTTAGGTTATTTTGTGGGAATTTTGCAATGATTGCCGGCTTTTAAATGCTAAAAGCTGTTCCCGGAATGATGTAGGATGTATTTATCCACCGTTAGGTTTTGATGTGTTTTGTTTTCTAGGAAATTTAAAAGTTTATTACTCTTATTTTATGTCTCTCACATAATAACTATTTTATTCATTAAATAATTATTTAACGGAGAAAAACCATGTTTTTCATTTAATGGCTAGATTACAAGTATTACGATTATATACTAAGGTGGTGGTTAAACTATTGTTTCATTATCATTTAAATCGGTTTCCTAAATAAAGTAGTCGATATCAGAGTCCCTGGAGTCGCAATCGGTTTCGACATAAACGATGATTTTGGGTGTCAATGAGGTCTAAAAATCAACCCCAATTAATTAACACAAGTTCTTATTTGAAACTTTCAAGATACCGTATGAGTGGTGTTACGTGTACTAACTTATTAGAAGAGTATATTTTAGTAGAAAGTATTATTATTGTACTTTTACCTTTACTTTGCGATTTTAATGTTTTTTTCAAAAAATAATTAGCTACTCAAATATTTTTACGTAATTTGTATTTTTTTAAATTGTATGTATATTTATTTTGTTAAATTTTGATGAGAAAATGATGTAAAATTTACTCACTTAACCATCCACAAATTTTTCATTAAATTGTTAAGTATTTCGTATATATACGAAACATACTAGAGATTGATGATTTTTAAAGTAATTTGGCCGTGGAGGTCTGAGATATCAGTTCATTTTGGAAAGGGGGTCGCTTGCTCAAAATAGTTCGGGAATCCCTGATTAAAAACTGTCCTTTTGGATGGCAATGAAGCGTGGCCTGTACTTAAGCGACACAAGCAAAGACTACGCGTCACGGAGATGAATATGCTGCGGTGGATATGTGAAGTCACATGGAAGGACCGACTCAGAAACACTCATGTGTCTTCATATTCATAGCATCGCAGATTTAATGCAAGAGAGTTGCTTACTTAGACGGGATACTTTCTACCACCGGGATTTAAAATTGGTGTTCGTGACATAGATAATACAAAAACATGGAGAAGCCCACGAAAGCAAGCTTTTCACCATCATCTGTATGTCGAGGCAATTGAACTGCTCGACGCCATAGACCTAATGCTAAGACTCAAAAGAACTAAACGATTTAGTTAGTTTAGTATAAAATGTAGTGTATAGTGAAAAATAAAAACGATAAGTGATATTTAGGACACGAGAACCTGTGAATGCAGACACAGATTTTGACTAAGTAAAGTGGCAATAGACACGTGTAAGTTAAAATTAAATTACTTATTAGTCTTTCTAAACTGGATCATAATATATAATATAATAAAGTAATTGATAAATAATTATTATTTTAACACATTTAGAAAAAATGTAAAGAATAAATGCCTAGTCATGCCGGCTTCTCCAGGTCCCGGTTGAAGGGAAACCCAGGAAATGCTGGCACTCCTCATGAAGTATCACATGCGGACGAATGGTTTCACAAAAAGGGTCGTCAAAGACCACGCGACGTAAAGAAGGAAATGTAGGAATTTATATTCATGGTATTTCATAGATTAAGAATGAAAGATTAAACCTACAAATACCGTTATATTACGTATGTATAATAACCACAAACTTAATATATAATAATATAAAACATTACACTTATATATTATACAAATTACATTATCAACGACATTTACTACCTACCGCAAACTGGTTTTGTAGACATACGAACAAATATATTAACTCTAATCTGACATTTTAACCTTTATGACACGCGCTACAAAATATTTGAATAATATTATGAATTTTTCTACCAGCGCGTTCCATTAGTAGCTCACAACGCCCAAAATGCTCCATTAGCCGTTCCACAAGACGACCACGGTCGTTGTCGGGGTGAAAAGTCACTACTGATGTCATCAATATCGATCACACAACGCTCACAACGACCCATGTCAAGAGGAGGGTCGAATACCCGTTCCACTTCCACTCCTAATGGAACATAGCCTATATATTGCTATGAATTGCAGGAATTAAATGCCGTTGAAATTACTATAGACTTTATTAAAACTATATACAAACACGTATAACACAAGTACAAATATAGCTGGACGCAACCAATACAAACGTGACGCACGATTCAATATCACGCGCAAAGTCAGTCACTATATAGATTACCGAATGTACACACGTCTTGTCTCGCTTGTGGTTATCGCTTGATTTCTGATCTCTCAATTGAGGCATTGCTTTATACTGCACAAATACAATATGTTTGCTCAGTCGTGTGGACTGAATTTCTTAATATCACACCTGACTAATGACTGCCATAAAAGATTAAAATACACAATGGGCTGTTTTTCTCATTATAAATTTTAGACATAAAGTAAACAAAAGAAGTCAAAATCCCGGAAAAGGCCATAAAATGTATTTCTACAGACGCAGGTGTGAATTTTCCATTGTTGGCACGTCGGTTGTAGCAATATTGTATTATTTTCTCTCTTTCTTTGAATTGGTCTGAGCCACAAAGACACAATTTCCGGTTTATTTTTCTTTTCTGCTAAGCAAAAATTATTTTATTTGCGCTACTTTGTACTAGTATCTCAAACGTCTTCTAAAATATATCGTTGTCTGATCTCTCGTATCCAGCTTTATTATGTTTATTTAGATGTCTTGGTGCATGGTCTCGTTTCTCTGACATGCATATAATTGCAGGTGGGTATACGCTCCTTCAATAAGATTCCGAATAAAATGTTAGATCTGCCTTTCACTAAATTAACAACCAAATTAAAATGTATCTTATCTTATCGTATTGAAGATTATTTAAATAATAAACATTATGTATAGCTAACTATTCATAACATAACTCCTGCCTCTAATACTGTCTTTTATGTGTCTAATATCATCTTTTATGTAACGTTTTTATCTTGCCAAACATGTAAAGATTTTATATTGCAGTATACATTTTTTGTACGTCTGGTCATCATTATAACTGTAATAATATTTTTCTTACCTTTTATTATGTCTATATCTTACCGAGTATTCTGTTTGCTACAACTGCTGTTGCTGGGGAGTTTCTTTCCGTTGCGAAGCGGTGTACATAGAATAGGTAATAAATCTAAATTGTAATTTATATTGATGACCTTCAAAAAGTGTTCTCCAGTAGAATTTATCTTGAATAACAAAAATTGAGTTTGAATGTATTAAGATGATTAGGTGACCTCTAGGGATGTGACTCTAAGGCTGGTGCCAAATCATCCCGGGAAACGCTGTGGGTTCTGTCGCCCAACAGACCCCGAAACTACTTTGAATATAGGATGTGTTCCAGATTTTCGAATGACGTCAAATTCAATTTCTTAACGTAGCCAAGAATTCTTTTGGTCTAGTATTAAACGATGACCGGTTGTTTTGGTGGGTCTAGAAATCGAGAGCAAATCCTACACAGATTAGCCACCAGTATGCACTTAATCTAATGTGATAGCATGTTTCCATATCGTCTTGAATTCTGATGTGTTATGAGTATTAATTAACAACGAGAGTAATGTATACGCTTATTTCTGGAGTAGCATTGGTTTTTTAACAATTCTACGAATTCAAGTTTCGTACACTTTTTTACCATTTAATTTAAGAAAAAGTTAAGAAGTTATAAACGCTTATTTATTATTTTATGTGGCATTTAATTAATGAATGTTTATGGTGTGTTTAAAAATAACTTATATTAATTTATTCTAATTTTAATACTAGTGAAGGAACTAGTGTCATGTGTGTAGTTTTTCCGTTTCTGTGTCTGGGTTATTAATTTTTAGGCTCGTTGTTTGCACGGTTTGTTTGTGTAGTATGCGTGTAATGCAATGCGGTGGTAGTGCGCGTTGGTGAGAGTATGTGTCTAAGTTTTGTTGTTGGTTGTGTGTTTGTCACTTTGTGTGGTGTTATAATGTTTAATTGTTATGTTAATGTATTGATGTGTGAGTTTGTTGGGAATTTGATTATTATAACCTATGACAAATTGTTTTATAGCCATGTTGTCACTTGCGATATTGCAATACAAGCAACAAACTTGTGTCAGCAACTTGTCGCTCGTCCGCGGCGTACAAGAAAGATCGATTACATGCCAAATGTAATTCGGTAAGGCGCAAAAACATCGCCACGCCGTGTCACCTCGAGGACAAACGGCCACTTTCGATATTATATTACAGGCTCGCATTTGCATGTTTTGTCTTCAAAATTGTTTATCAACAGCAATATTGCAGTATTAAGTACATACCTGCGTTCATTGGTCCTGTTTGCTACCAATCTATATCCACCAACGATGACTTCGTATTATTATGAAAGCTCTTGCAAACCACCTATAACATGATATCACGGAGATCTCAGCGACATGACCTAGACCAGTGCTATTCAATCTTTTTGAATACGCGACTCCTTTATAGGTTGAAAAATTTTGGCGACCCTCTTGGGCCCTAGACAGACAAAAAGTTAGTAATTTAAATGACTACGTTTATATCTTTCCTTATTTTGTTACCTATATTCTATATTACGGCTTGTAATACTTTGCGAAAAGCTGCTGAGCTTAGAAAGTACCCAAGTATGAGGTATAAACTTAAATTGGCTTTTCTCTTATGCCGGCGACCCCCCGAGCAAGGCGCTGCGACCCCCCTTATGGGTCGCGACCCACAGGTTGAAAAACACTGACCTAGACAATGTCGCTGGTAGCATCCCCTCATTGCGCGGCGTGCTATAAGCCACGCTGCGCAACCGGAGGTGTCAGGATGCTGTGGCTCCCTTTTACGAAGACATTATGTCGCAGAACGAGATCGACAAGAGAGTAAAGTAAGGACTGGAGCACATGTGCCTAATACTATTAAATTGGAAGGTTCTAAAATTATTTTATCTTTCTAACATTCCCTTGCACGATCGTAGCTCCCCGTCTGCAAGACTTATTTCGTGAGACAAATTCTAATAAAGCAATTACACTTTATCTTGTCTATGATATTTATAGTCGATGGAGATTTTTATTGAAAAAATAACTCCCGTATAAATAAAGTGTCATTTTTTACTTCACCTCGCTATCGACAATCCACTGTTAGACTTTGTAATTCGCAATTTGTCACGTTAATGTCGCTGGCACGCCTTCGTCTCCTTTTATTTATTGCAAATTATTTTATTTATTCCTACGAGTATGTTAAATAAACATCGGGGCTATGAATATTGCATTCTTAGACAACTATAGAATATTAAACATGCCGGCAATCGAGTACAGATGAAACATTTAGAAACATCGGCGATAAGAACTAAATGCACTGATGGAAACATAAACTGCATCAAATATATATTTATGCAATAACGCCTGTTAAAAGAGTTAGTTGTAACGACACAACAACGCAACAAGACGCGTACCAAAATAGGTTGCGTTAGCAACTGACTAGCAACATTCAAAAGGATTCGCCAAAAAACCGACAGTCGGGTGGTGCGCTCCCAAGCGCCATCGAGCTGCTTGGCTCGCTGTACTGGTATGCCGAATGTTCGACTTATAACGTATTCACATAGAGCGTATGCTCGAGTCAGTCGTCGCCTTTAAGAGTTAGGTGTTATTGTGGGGGATTTTCTTAAGCCGGCGACTGACGCATTATCTCGATGTGAGCAAATGCTCAGAACACTTGGATGTTCGTCCCGATTATACGTTCGCGTGTGCTCCATCTATTCAGTTGTATTCAAAATGGCGGACTTAAAGGTGGTGTGTGCTGCATTCCTTTTAATCCGTTACTGCTATTTAAAGATGAAGAAAAATCGTCTTTGTACAAATTTGTTAAACGACACAACAGCGCAACAGACGCGTACCATATAGCTTGTGCTAGCAACTGACTTGCAACATTGAAAAGGATTCGCTAAAAAATATTGTAACAAAAAAGAAACCGACTTCAAGCGTAACAAAAAAGCAGAAAATAAAATTTTCTACAACTCCTTGAAGTTATTTTTTGCTTTTACGCTTCTTATTTTTTACGCTTTTAAGTTACACATATGGTATCCCTAATAAGGTAGCTTCTCAAATGTGGAAATGTTCATAAAATGAAAACTACTGGGCTAAAGTATATTAAATATTTAGGGGATCAAATGGCAGGTATTCCGCATCAAGCTAAAGAGTCACGTAAACCGGATCATAATTCTCAGCGTAATCGGTGTACATACATAAAAAAATACCATTCAAATTGAGAACCTTTTACCTTTTTGAAATCGGTTAAAAAACTGATAGCCAGGAGGAGCGCGCTCAAGCGCTATCGAACGGCTCCGTTCGCTGTACTGGTATGCCGAATGTTCGCTTTGCAGTGCAATGTGCTCACATTGAGCGTATGCACAAGTCAGTCGCCTTTAAGAGTTACGTTTTATAGCGGTGATTATCTTCATTATTATAATGTTCTGAGAGATGTGCAAATACAAATGTGTGTGTTTTTCATTGTGCAGGTCCCATGTGGTGGGTAGGCAGCCATGTCGGCCGTGATGAGCACGCTATCCATGATCAGTGGCGGACGGCGGACACATCGCAAATTGGCCTCCAGGTACTCCCACAGATCTATATTATTGTATGATTTAGTACTCTTAATTATAGCTGTCATGGTTGACGTCTTATAAATCCTTAGTAACAAGATTGCTAGTTCGTTCTCGTTAGATAGATATTCTTAATAAAGTTAGGATAATTGAGGAATCCTAACTTTCATGGAGAATTTAGAAGAATTCCAGAATTAAATCTTAGAGTTATAAATAGTGTTGAAAATAAAGTTTTAATCGGCCCATTCACAAGTTTTTTTTTTTTAATTTATTGATGCACAAAACAAATTACTACCATAGAAATTAAAATATTAAATTAGTAACTAAACAAATCTGGATTGCAATCCAAGACAGGCGCATACAGAAAAAATAACATTCGACTAATCATGAGTAAACACTTGTGTATATATACATACACACATACACTCGCATTAGCACACACGCACACACACACACACGCACACACACACACACACCACACATACGCTATTATCTAATTAAATCTATTGTAAACACTGGAAAACATTATTTAAGAATATCTTTTAATAATTTGCAATATTTAAAGGAGCTGTTTTCAAATATGTCAAGATCAGTGTTGCTACTTGCCAACTCATTATAATATCTTGCCATTCTTACAATAGGATTAAAGTAAGAGATGTTATTTTTGTGAACATGAAGTGCAAAAAGATTAGTGCAGTGTGATCTACGAGCAGTATATCTGATATTAAAAGATATTTGTGAAATTAAGTCACTTGAGTTTATTATATAATGTATAATTTTGTACAAATAAACTAAATCAAAGTATTTACGACGAATAGATAGAGATTCCACATTGAATTGGGCTAGTCTTAGTTCATAATTAGGATTACTTCCGACCTGGTTTTAAACGATAAGTTAATATCCTGATTGTAACATAATATTTTGGTATAAGTCTGGGTGTACATTGTATTCGTTGTTTTTATGTCCGTGAAACGCACAACGAGTTAAGAGTCCACTCTTTCTAATTGTGCTGATGTTTACAGTTTTAATTTTAAAGGTAAGAAAATTTTAATATGAAACACCAGGAGTTAAAAGATTAAGAGTTTTTTTATAAAATACAATTATTATATTTAATATGTAAGATAATTTAATTTTTAAACCAGAATATATTATTAAAATATTACCTATTTAGACAAAAATAAAGTATCTAAATCATAATCTGATTTCATGCTTAAGCTATATTAAATGGATAGATAACACTTTATCGTTCACCAAAATAAACAAGATGCATAATTACAATTCTTCTTGGCAAAACAACAGGAGAGTTTAACTTAAAAGAAATTCTTAACTAATCTGGCGATTTAGTTGGAGCAGAAAATGGATAGGAGACTGTACAATTTAAATATTTATACTAACATTATTTTATAAATTTAATACATATATAAATCTAAACACATTTATAGAATACCAATATCTACGTGTATACGAAGGTCTCTAAATATCTATTTCAGTGTTAAAATCTATCCATTGTCACCATTCCTTTTTATTGCATGTGATATTAGATACGAGCGTGCATGACAAGAGCTATGAATGTCAAAGAAGCAAGTGAGGTGTGTAAGAATGGGCCTGTGTGGCGCTCTGTTGTTCGTGCCTACCCCGCAAGGGACCTGGCGTGAAGTTATGTATGTATGTATGATATTAGATAACATTATCAGTGAATCGTAGGAAGTCTTTAATGAAGCAACTTTTCTCGAAATATTGCGTATATTTTAATAATTTACAACTTTTATAAAAAAAATAATATAATAAATTAATAATAGATAATTCATTTTTCGTTCCGTATTAGATTTCGAATATTGGCGGTTGGCCGTAAACTACGAGTGTCCTCATAGACAAATGTTAATATTGCGCATACACACCGGCTCGAGCGTAATAATTTCATCCCAGCTGGACCAGTGTGTACCTCTCCAGGATAATCGTGCGCCGACAACCACATTTAATTTTTATTGTATTGTTATTATTTGTATAAATTATCAACACATAGGGTGGACTCTTAAAGAGTTCTTTCTCTAATTAAAACAAAAATAAATTCACGAGGCCTTTGTTGTTGTGCGATTTGGGTGGCAATGGCTTGACCAATACTCGTGCGGCATGCCTCGGCCACCTATTAACATACTCGCATGGGCATCGTACGTAGGTGGGATGGCTGGAATATGTTGAGAATGTTCTACAGCGAAACATTAATGACTGCTATTTCTATTGAATCTGCAGAGGTTACTGACCATTTAAAATCCATCGATACGCTACAAAGACTTTTACCAAATAAATCATCACGTTTTATTACATGAATCATATTAAACACCTTTTATGTCTAAATGTTTATTACATTAAACTATAATGTTATAAAATTCTAAACATGCTGAAAAAGTACAGACATTAAAGCTCTTAAAAAAACCTGAAACAGGCTGTATAAACGACGGTGAACACGATGCAATTCACTTAAGAACTAGTGGGCCGAGTTCGATGTGGTTGGCGCTGATAGATAGCTAATTCATAAGACTTAATTAAACTCTGTGCTATTTTTTATCATGGAAATTTTTCTGGGAATGATTTAAAATGGCCAAGTTTAAAAAATATCGAATTCCAAAGTGTTTTTCTTACAAATTTTATTGCAAATAAGCAATAATTGATTTGATCTGATCTGTTGCGAACAATGACATCGTACATAAAAAAGATAGTAGGATTATTTCACAAGTTCACATTGTTTTTGCCTCTAGGGCGTGCAAAATGTTGTACCTCTTATTATAATTAATAATGCTTGTCTATTTAGTATTAATAATACATCAATATTAAAAAATAATTAATTCAGAATAATTATTAAATTAAGTATTCTTTTAAATAAATGCAATAAAAATCAAAACTAATCCATTAGTCAGTAGTAAATTGTATACTACCTTAGTAATTTAAAGTCTATCAATATCTCATGTTTAGAAATTATGATAATATTTAATTAATTCATCAATGCTTATGTTAGAAGTAGATTTAATATTCAAATATTTGATGATAATCATGTGAAGTTGAGTAATTTTAATAATAAATGCCGTAAACAATGTCATTAAAAAACGCGTTATATTTTGATGTAGATCTTAATCAACTGTTTAGTCAAATTTTCAAAAAAAATTGGCATAAATTAGTGGAACTTATTCGGACCAGCAGATTACGAAAATAAATATTCAGAGAGAGAATTTATGCCTGGTTTTGTTAGAGCATTACGTGAAAACTACTAAACGGATTTAAATAAATGAAAGAAAAACTTTATTTGAAGAAATAGCGACGTAGTTACATTACTTAAACATTGTTATATAGAGAGCTTAGTTTTAGAATTTATACGCCGCATTTTCAGCAACCTAGGTTTGCATTCCGCATATTGCTGTGCCGGAATTACATCCGACACAACACTGATTTTCAGTGCAAACTTTCCTTTTGGCTTAAGACCAAAACCACCCAATTTTGTTAAATAATAATCAATAAAACTAATTCTAGTTAGTAATGTAATATTTAATTCATAAATCAAATAAATATTTTTTAATAAAATAAAGACTGTTACGAATTACAGAACTCGAATTAAACTGTCGCTGGAATTAGTTTAAAATTTATTACAATTATACAAACACGCAGGTACAAATATAACTAACTGGACACAACCAGTACCAACTGCACAATTCAATAACACCCGCAAAGTCCGTCACTATATAGCTTATCGAATGTACACACGTCTTGCTCGTATCGTAATTGCCGCTTGACTGTCTCACCCCTTCGTTCGGGCATTGTTTTATACTAAACTATACAATACAATACTCGACTGACTTTTCCAAGAATAACACCTGGCTAACGACCAATAAAAAAAATAATAAATAAAAGGATTATAATACACAATAGGCTGTTTTTAAATACAAAGTAAACAAAGAAGTACAAAACCCGAAAAGGTAATAAACTGCAGATGTGCATTCACTTTTGTCGGCGTGTGACAATACTTTGTTACTTCAAAATTAAAATAAAATACTCGTATAATAACTTGTATCGAATCATCTATTCGAATATAATTCGATAGAGCGATTGTCGTGTATTACCACAATCTGTGCGCCACGTCACTGTCATGAGGCAACAATTGACATTTGACTTCATAACCTATAATATTTTATTTAATTTAATTGAAATTTAAATGGAGCTCGACACAGAACTAGCTTGTATCCCAATTCAACACTTAGGTTACTTAATATCCCGATGAAAATTCTCGTCTCCGTGGGATAGAATATAGCCAAGAAGGTGGCGCTGCCGTCACGTTTGTTTGGTGCTGCCATTGAAATACGCCGTCTTCGTCGCAACTCGAACGAAGTTTGACTGGCAGATGTTAGTACATAACTATTGATATCTTGATGGATATACAAATTTTTGTATATATTAAATTTGAATTCAATATTGATATTACATATCATTACATTAGCGAGGTTTTAAGAAATACGAACGACATTGTATTGAAACATGTGCCCATTGAATCCATGTTGGCAGTTGTGCTTACTAAGCCATTGGCTGGTGTTAAGCATTACAAGTATTTGGCTGGTTTAGGTATTAAGTCATGTTAGTTTATCTTCTGGATGTTTTATGTAATTAAATTAAAATTTATAGGAGCGTGATGGATATAAAAACTTTTTGTATATATTAAATTTGAATTTAATATTGGAATGAGTGTTACTTTTAAGTTGTTTCTACCACTGATGAAGTTCCACTTGAAAATATATCTTGTAACAACGACCTCTCGTTCTTATTAATCAAGTCTTCTTAGGCCCCAACATATCTTATCTTAACTTTATGGAGTGCAAGCCTAAAGTGGATACAGTACAGCATATGGCCATATAAGGGAAATGAATTCGATGATAATCGGCTTGTAAGGCGTTAACCCCACACGTAGTTGGAACTCACTTATTTTACTTAAGAAATATTTACATATATATTTTCATGCCTGTTTCCCATTCAGGTAGGCAGAGACGATGGATCTCCACCTGCTACAATTCTGACAGAGACTTTTCGCATCATCAACTTTCATTAATCTTTTATACATACACGCTTACTTAAACTTCTTTTTATCTGACCTTTCTTCAAAATATCTTCCATTTGATCTTCGTCCACGCTTTACTTAAAATTCCGGCAGAATTCCAGGGACAAAAAATTACACAGCTATCCTTTTAGTGAAAATTGTGTCAGAATAAGCTAATTTATATGCGCCCGAACAACTTCCAACCGCTCCCTGGATAATTCCCGTAGAATTCCCGGGATAAAAATTACATATTTTATTACAAAATCATCGATGTTATGGACCAGTTCAAAAATCACATTCAATTACTATTTTTTAATCTGGCCCTTTTAAATCATTCCCAGAAAAATACCGCGGGATTCCCAGGATAAAACGTAACATGGATTTTAAGTCTAAGAATTTGCTGTAGATCAGCGAAACCTGCATCGAAATCGGCCCAGTAGTTTTTACGTAGACAAGAAACAAAAAAAATATGTATCGTGTTCTCCAACGTCTCTGTAGTGCATTCCAATTGGTTTTTTTAATAGCTGCAATTTACAGACACAGCATTTTTAGAATTTTATAATAGTAAAGATTTCAATTTGAATAAATTTGAATTTCGAATAATCCAGGTTATGTTTTATTTTTATTTTTTTATTTAGGTTTATGGCTTGGCAGCTAGGCCTTTAAGCCAGATCTTAGTTTACAATATAGTTTCTTCATTTTCTTAAGCCTATGTGTAGCACAGCTGAACTGTAGGTAATCAGCTAGTGCCATTCAACGGAGTTCTTGTGACAACTCAAAAGGTCACATTTGACTATACAGTTCACATTTCTCACAAAACACATAATCACTACTCAAAAACTATCAATATCCTACAACTATTGTTCATTTTAGAGTAATTTTACACATTTTTAGAAAATAAAACTGCACAGCACAAAGTCTCCTTTCAGTTCCCACCAAAAATTATATGTTTTTATATCTTACAATGTATCACAGAGTGTGTAATATTATTTTCTTCTAAAGCTCGGCAGACCGGCTGACGGCCCAACTGTGATGGACAGAGGTTACCGTCGCCTAGGAGGATAATAATAAATAATAGGAGAATACCTGTTCTTTTACCATGCCATTGGCAGAAAATGTACATTACTTATATGGAATTTATGCCTTATATTGATTATGAGGAAGGCAAGTGGGTTGATAGTAAGACTTTAGAAATCAGGCACCTGAGATAAGCCTTGCTATTTTTGTAGATAGTATCTTAATATTCCTTTTTTTCCAGCGGCAGAAAGTCTGGGCAGTACTCCGACGTTGGCGAAGACAGAAGTCGGAGTCAACATGACCTGAATAAACATCAACGTTCTGCTTCTTTGGTGAGTAAAAAAGAACTTTGCTTGAAAACTGCGTGTGAGCATGATAGTATTGTTGTGAAACAGAAAAAAATTATTATATTTCGATGAATCTCCTAAGCACATTATGGTCCGTAGCCAGGTTTTTAAACTAGCACGCTTTAAAACTAGGGTTGCCACCTTTTTTTAAGAGAATACAGAACTTTTGTTTTTTAACCGTTAAAATATAGTACTTTTTCATTAATTTTTTATATAGAATTTGTTTAATTTTTTAATTTTTCATGTGAATTTTTTACTACTTTTTGCTCTGGCCAGCAAATATTTATTATTTTTAAAATAATCATAAGTTTACTGAATTAATTTATAAAAATAGAACATTTCGGATAATACTATTTTTCTACATTATATAGCACAATTAGCTAAAATACAGTACGATACTATATATTATAATATGGTTGGGAACCCTAGTTAAGACCCTTGCTAGCTCATTTATTCATTCGAGATCATGCTCAAACGCGAACGCGGTACATTTTTGGTTACAATATAACTGCTTAATGATCGTTATTGCTATCCACAAAGTGTGTGTACAAAAATCTTAGGAAAACATTTTTTTTATAAATGAAGTATTTAAGAATTAATACCTCATTAATATTACCATCTAATCTATAAAAACTCATAAGTAATTTAAATAAAATCCAAAATTAAATAAGAGTATTCACACTAAAAAGTGTCCATTAACACTTTTCTTATTGTCTCTATTAAGGCGAAGATACTTTATTCATATGTTCTTGATTAATAGCTAGCACATTACACTACTCTTTTGTTTATAGCACTAGTTCAAATGGGTTTTGTTCTTTTGACCCTTTCGTTATATCCTTGTTATCTAAGAGCTGCATCTCCTCGACTTTCACATGATGATTAGGAAAACATGAATCTAAAAAGTTGCGGAAAAGTTGCGCAGTTTATAAATGAAGCTGTGTTTAAAGCTCTAGTTAATCATAATATATTCTAATTTAACGTTTTTTTCTTGCTAAGCTTGTAAGGAATTTATGGAGATATGTTGCAACAAAACAAATAAAAAATGTAGTACATCATGTCTTTATTATAACTATAGTAATATTTTTCTTTACTTTTAATGTGTCTCTGTCTTATTGAATATGCACTGTTTGCTACAACTCCATTAATTCTTCAAAAGTCATTCTGTAACATACTTCTGTGTAAAACTTAGAAAAAAAAGAACTTGAGATATAAATAGAATAAGAGAAATATAAAGAAAAACAACTTTTAGTTAGACGTGTTGCTGGGGAGTTTCTTGCCGCTTCTTCTCCTTAACAGCAATATACGCTGCGAAGCGGTGTACATAGACTAGGAAGTAAAATTAAATTTTAACCTATATGTATGACCTTTAAAAAGTGTTCTCTAGTGAAATTTATTTTACAATAAAACTTTTAAATTTGAATTTGAATACACATAACTATAAATTCTAAGATGTATCTTGGATCAAATATAAGCGAAGCATCGCAACAATCGTATACGATCTGTATACAGTCTGAATAAGAGAAAATCCAACGACTAGTAATTGTGTGTTGTAAGGAATTGTAGTGCTGGAGGCGTGCGCCCACGCACACCAATCACACACAACAGCGAACCATAACAATGCTATATGCCTATGGCATAAATTATGCTTAGATCTTGAGTACAGGGCCATAGGAGATAATTTTTTTAACAGGTTTTAAAATATGGACTTCTGTTAGTTTTGTTTTTAATTTTATTTAGTAGCTGGCAAACAAGTAAATGGCCCACTTAGGGGCCTGTCACAAATTGTATATTAAAATAATAACAGCCCATAACTTTCCCTCTGCTGGGCTCGGGCGTCCCATTATAGGGGAACGAACAGTACACCCGCCACGCTTGTCCAAGGCGGCTTAGTAGATTTGACACATCGGTTGTCTCGATGTACTGGTTGCTTGTTGTTTTCTTTCATCGTTGTTAGCACGTGTAATTTTAACAATATGCACATTGGGTCAGAAAACTGCCTGAGTGGTGCATGCGTTCCGGCCAGGATCGAACCCGCGCCCTTTGAATTTGGGACGCGTGCTCTAGCCATTACACTACCACGACTTACGAATCGATTTTACTAATCACAAATTACGTCACACGAATTTCATGATTTTTGAACCGTCCCTCGCGCTTGTCTCAAGTGATCTTTGTCCAGCGATCAGCGAGTATCACAACCGATTAGTAACCATAATTTACTCAGTCTGTTCTGGCATTCGCCAGCCGCTGCCGCGGCACGCTCGCTACGCTCGCTGGCCTCGTGAGCTTTGGTCGCAAGTCTAACCTAACATAAACAATCTCACCGTTCTAGTCACTTGTCGCTAGACTGATCACCATTTATTCATTAATAACTATTTAAATGATGGTTACAAATCGGTTGTGACACACGCTGTTACACGGTTACGGTTACATTTACAAAAACATTAATATCTTAATAACTATAGATTTCCTTGACACAGGGTTTGCAGAACGGGTAGTATTCTTCCCTACCCATTCCCTCCACTCCTCCTATTACTTGAAATAAAGGCTCCCTATACGTAAACCGCTCCCGTTATTACTATTACAATGTTCCACTCACTGGTAAATATGTTAAATTGCTCAATAAATAATCAAATATTAATAAATAAAATCAAATCATAATTTATATCACGCGGGTGCGGTTAATCCGTTAGTTTTCAATTAAATTCCGTGGCATACTGTCATTTCGACGCGATAAAACAGTGCATATTTCGAGTTACATAAACAGCTATCTTATATCTTACAATACCAAATTTCCAATTCATTATTCTGTATTTCGAACAGCCTGTATTTTTAATATTTTCTTAAGTTTTCGCGACTTGTTTACATAATAAAAACAACAAAAAATCAAATAAATTACCGCGCTTTTTAGTCTGTTTTTTTCATTTCAGATTTACGATAACAAATAATAGAGTTCGATTCACCCACGGAACTCTCCATTAAGCGACTGATACTCACTTGCCAAATCGTTTTACGTTAAATATGTAGATGACTCTAACATACAAGTTGTAGTCACTATGGGTCTTAATTATGAGAAAGATTATTGAAAAGATACAATATTAATGACTTAATGGTCGTATACACTATTATGTGGGAGTCGTGCTCATGCGCATAAAGTAATCTTCGATCACATGCGTGTAGCCCATCATTACTCGGTGTACAACAACTTCGGGTTATTAGTCATGGTGATAGTAATTATTACCATGGTCGTGCATGACTTTGACATAGTAACCATGTAGTACATGCCTGCAATAAAAATAAATGTAACTGGCTGTGCAAGTGCAAAATATCGCGTTGTCATGGCTACGTGTTTGTTAGTAAATTGCAACGGCCCCCACCTGTTGTGTATAAATATATATATTTTTTTTTGTATAGCTGGAGTACAGCAATCAGGCTGACGGCCTACCTGGTGGAAAGCGGTTACCGTCGCCTATGGACGTTTGCAACATCAGAGATGTCACCAACCCGCTGCCGGCCTCGAAGAAATTTTATGACACCCTTTTTGAAAAACTCCATATCGTAGCGCTGTGGGAAAACCTCGGCCGGAAGCTCATTCAAAATAAATATGATAATATTACTTGAGAGATTATAATGCATGTCGACGAAAAGGTGCCGCTAGATTGCACTAATGGCAACACTAAAAGGTTGTGCAATATACACACAGAGTGGTAACACAAAATAAAAAGTCTTCGTGAAAACGCAGCAGTGTTGACATTTTTCAAACTACCTAAAAATCCACGTAAATCAAATTAATCGCCGAAAACAGCTTATTATATAATAAAGTAAACAATACACAAGTAGGGCTGCCATGTTTTTTTGAAGAAAACAATATTTTTTCTTTTAACCTTCTAACTTAACCCTGGGTTTTACGACGTTTTCTTGAAGGAAACGCCCAAGATCCTTAAAAAAGGTTCCATGCCGAAAAACCAAGACTTTGAACTTTAAAAATTGTACGTTGCAGTAACTTCATTTTTGCTTTGATGACCTTTTAGTGGGTCTTTGGGTCAAAAGCAGTACACTTAAAACAACAAAGTTCATGACAACATGATTTATTAATTTTTTTATTCATACTAATTGATTGTAATTAAATTTTATTAATAATTAAAATTAAATTAGTGATGAAAATATAGTACACTATGAAAATGGTAGTCTATTACAGGACAGTAATTTATCTTTGTAACAACAAATTTTAGTCCAGATCGATTTCGGTGGGGAGTGTTCCTAAATTGCTGGCCGCATTCCCGCAATGTATGGCAACGCGAATTCCGTTGCCCTATGTAGATATTTAAAAAAATGCACCCTTCATATAAATCTCTTCGACTTCACTCAACATAAACGCAGCCTAGAAAACAACTATTATTTATTATAATCAGTGCAATTTCCTTTTTTCTCTGATGTCTTAATTGACAAGTGTAACGTGAAGAGGCGAGCTGCGATTCGCTCCAGAACGCTGGACATTCAGCACACGAGGACACGTAGGAAAGCTATATTGTAGTACAACAAGTTTGCCTACTCGTACAGTTGATTCACATTAAAGACCACAACTGTGAAATCTTCTTCACTTCAGTTTGAAGTTAAGCAGCTAACTTCAGAGCAAAATTCACAAGAGAGTTTAACTTACTCTGCTACTTTACTTACCGCTTTAAATTAAACAACCCACAGCCAGGTGGTGGGGCATTGGTTCGGCGGGATTACCACCAACTCTGGTCTATAGTTGTAACAATTATCGCAAGCTGACGATATGGGAAAACATCCTGATGAAAGCTGAATGATATATGAAACCCACTAATCGGTCTTATGCAAGTCTGTCATATACCGTCGTGCTCCTAAAATAGGCAGACCCGAGGCGAGCAAGAGGAATTCTGTAGGCTGACGTAGACAAACACACACATTGTATACTTATATAGGTATATAGTCTCACCTCTTACACAGTTTTCTAACCTAATTTGTATATTATTGCAATGGCCACATGCTAACAACGATGAAGAAAAATATCATGATGAAATCTGCACATCGAAGTAACCGATATGTCAACTCTGCAAAGCCGCCGTGGATAAGCGTGGCGGGTATACTACATAATAAGATATCCCTCATAAATCATAATGTTATAGAAAGTTATACTTGTGTGTCTAAATTAACTTTATAAATGTTAATTAACATCGTACATTTCTACAAACGGTTAATATGTATTTAATATATCTGGTATATTGAATAATGAGATGAGAACATAAAATTCAGTTAATGCCATTTTTTTCTTTATTACCTTTTAATTACTAATAAATTCATCAATTTAATTATCAGTTTCCATTGTAGCTTGAGATTACGGCAGTCAAGAGTCTAGTCATTATTATCAAGTATTCTTAGTGTTATTTTAATTATTCCTTTTATCTAAAATTACTATAATAATAATTTTCCATTTGCCTCATATACGAGTATAATATTACACTTAGGTATTATAATTTTATAAGAAAATCTAACAAATGCCTAAAATTAAAATGAATAGTTCCCCTCTCAGATGCCTGACGCGGCGCAAATACGATGTGCACGGCGTCTATACATCATAAGCCGCGTCCACAGTCATTCTCGAACCGTCAGGTATTCGAGATCGTTTAATTTGTCAAAAAATCTATACAATCATAGACAGGGCGTTCCTAGTAGCTTATAACGCCCAAAATGCGCAGTAAGCCGTTCTACAAGGCAACCGCGGTCGTTGTGGTCGTGGCGAAAACGTCACTAATGGCGACATCATCACACAACGCTCACAACGACCCATATAAAATTTTTATTTAGGTTTATGGCTTAGCAGGCCTTTAAGCCAGATCTTACTTTACAATATAGTGCCATTCAACGGAGTTCTTGTGACAACTCAAAAGGCCACATTTGACTATATAGTTCACATTTCTCACAAAACCAATAATATCTACTCAAAAACCATCAATATCCTACAACTATTGTTCATTGTGGAGTAATTTTACACATTTTTATAAAATAAAACTGCACAGCACAACATTTCCTTTCAGTTCCCGCCAAAAACTCCCCATATCAAATGGTGGGTCATACAGCCTTTTCACTTGGGTTCATTATAACGCCGGCAAGCAAGTGGAACGGGATAAATTACGGTCGTGAACATGGTCGTTGTGAGTCCCTAATGGAACGTAGCCAGAGAGTGTACGGGCAAATCTGATGCGCGTTTAAAAACCGTTCCCAAAGTGACTATCGATATTATGTCAATATCGCCGGAAGACGCGTCCAGCGTCGATTGACGCTAGATGTCGCTTTCAGCATTTGTGATAGACTTTAGGTCATCCAACTAGCCGTAAAATTACCGACTTATTAAGACAACAAAGTCGATTGGAGAAATCTGTTTCAGATCTGCGCATACGCGCCATAAATAATACATTATCGCGTGACTTATTATACTAATATGTGAATGCTTTGTTTCTTGCTTGGTCTCAGTAATTGTTTATAAAATCCTCTTTTTCAGTGTTACATCGCGCTGTTCTATGGTATTCCCACTGTTTTTAAAATGAATAGACATGTATTAATTAATTGAACTTTTTATTTATTAACTAATTAATACAATATATTTCTAAGATCATAGATGTGTATTATTTGAAATCAAATACAAAATATAAATTATCATTTTTATTTTGTATTTACATACCATTTTACAAAATGCATTTGTGTTTTCTTCGAAATACATTTTATGCATGAACATTGTAGTTTCAAAATAGAAAATGCTGCTCTTTAATTTTTTCCTCTGACGGTCCTGACAACCATCGCTCGTACTGTCTTACCTTCAAGCCTTCACCTACTCATAGACCCCATAGGGCTACTGTCGTACGATTCCGTTGGAATTTTGGGCATGGGGTATTGGGTCCACCGTCATTTGGCAGCAGGCCTACCAGCCAGCCACTTTCCCGATATTCTATCACCAGAGAACCACCGATATATCATCATACTGACAAATAACCAATTTATTTAGTTCGGTCAGAAGTATCTAAACAAACAATTTTACATACAATATAATGTTTGTAATGTATTTTAGTTTTCGGCATAATAAGACTATAAACTGACAATTAAGCGCAAAAATGGTTTACTAAAATAATTTTATAGACACTACATAATGGACATATAAATTTACAATAAATGTAATTTTAAACCTGTCCAATAACTACGTAGTCGCTTTCGATCCCTGAGCTTAATAACTTGGTAACGGGGACATTTGCATACATCAATGCGCAAGCCCACGAAAAAAGTTTTACCGCCGATTGTTTCATATTAGATTTTACTATGTCACCATTATTGTAGTTTATTATTAATAAAAATCCGACATTAGTGGATTTGCTGTTCAAGAATTAAGATGGAATCTTTACTACTTTCCAAAGAAAAAATTATAAATAATCGAATGCAATAAAAGAAAACTTAACTTATTTGTATATTGTATTCGATACGTAGTCCCTCAAGACTATACGTAGAATACTGAGCGTAGATCACCGTCTCCTAGGGGAAGGTTCCCAGTAGGCTGGCTACGTTTCCTCGCTGGATCGCAATGCTGATCCATTGCTCGAGGTAAACACCGGCTTTCTGATCACCTGAAGAGTCGCTTTAATAAATTTTGGTAGAGGCTTTATTGAATTATAAAGTTAAGAATAATATTTCATTGACGGAACATTTCATAAGTATAAGTAATAAGTTTTACTTAAAAATAAATAGCCAACATACAAAATATGATAATTGTATATTTGTGTGCTTTTTCAAGATTCGATTAATGATTCTCCACAATTATGTAAATACATTATACACTGTAAAAATGTATTTTTACCACAGAATGGTGTACAAATCTAATATAAACACAGATACACAGTCTTTTATATTATTTATAATTAATTTGATATCGTTGGAGTATGATATTTGAAACATCTATACAAATAAATACATATCTACAAAATGTATAAATGTTTATAGATGAATGTTTAATTCATTCTTGGGGTTATCTGGAAGAGATCGCTTTTTAAGACCGCACTTTTTATATAAGTAGATAGAATTTTGGTCTTAAGTTCATTTTTGTATTGGTGTATTATAAAGTGTTGTCTACCTATTTGTTTTTCTATATGCTAGGTCATACACTTCTTATGAAACACTAAACACTTGTTTTGCTACAACTGATTTGACCAAACTACTATTCAGTGCACTGATATGGTCATCGCGTGTAATAAAAATTGCTATGAAACATTTAATTTCTCGGAAGGGAAATATTGTTGCGAGTTTCATGTTTTCCGGCCGCTTTACATTCAATTAATTTGTTTCTTTAATACCGGTGTACATTTAAACATTTTACTCATTTTACTTGGATGCATTATTACTTACTATGAATTATGAATCGTTTCTTAGTAATTTTCTATGAAAATGACGTTGTTTACATGTGCGTGTTCTTTTGCCTTGATGGCCTTGATGTGAATCGTTTTTTTTAAAGGAGACACGTACGCTTTCATACATTGGCCCAACAGCCCAAATTCTAAAAAGACGAGAGTGATTTTAGGATTTAGTTTTGTTATGTTGATTTTATTTTAATAATTGTATTGTGCTTTGTTATTTTTAATGAATTATTCGTCCGGTGTGTTTTACGATTATTAAATAATACTATTATGGTAATCGATAATTTATTTTATTTGTGACTTATGACCATTTTATAATGAAGAAAAATAAAACTTTTTGCAAGTTATAACTCAACTCACCATATTTTTGCCCAAAAGGTTGCAGTCTCCTTTTGACAATAATACTTTAGTAGACGTACGAGAATACTATTACATACATACATACATACACACATAACTTCACGCCAGGTCCTTGCGGGGTAGGCACAAACGACAGAGCGCCATTTAGGCTTATTCTTACACACCTCACTTGCTTCTTTGACATTCATAGTTCTTGTCATGCACGCTCGTCTGTTCTTAAGGCTCCTCCTCACCTTCTGCTAGTACACGATCAATATCAAATATCAATCACGAGAATACTATTTATTCCGGTAAATGCGGAAGTACGTCGTATGTTTATGATTGTATAAGATATAATCAATAATGATGTGCATTGTTCTTGTAATGTATATACATCATTTATGTCACACTTTGCAATGATTTCTGCTCTTGTTAAAAGTTATGCGAATTCAAAGCGAGGCGAGTGCGCAACGAGCTTGCAATGAGTACCTAAGGCGCCGAACACGCCACGAAGACACGGCGAGCGCGCAGCGAGCGTGCTGTCAGCTTTTTGAACACGCAGCGACAGAATGGATTCCGACGAAGAAATACTGCTATTAGCTTTGTTGCTCCGGAAACGAAAGCAGATACAACGAATATGGGAAGGTCCATTATCAAGTAATCAACTGGGAGAGAGCGACTACTATGTGCTGTTCTGTTTTATAAATGTTTAAGTGTAATTTATTACTAAATAAATAAACAGGTGAAAACTGCCTAAAATTTTTAGCTAACGATTTTATTTTTTATAGCTAACAAGTTCTAAAATGTTGCTAGATATAGCCAAGAAATGGCTAAAGTGACAACAGTGGTTGGGGAGTGTACAAAATGGCGTCGACTGCTCTTTTTGCGACGAGCTCGATGCGCGCCCGCGGCGTCTTCTCGGCGAGACTCGCTTCTCGCTTGTAAATCGCCAGTGTGTAAAGGCCCTTAGGTCCTCATCTACCTGTATCCATCTTTAGTCCCCTAATCCACCTTGGATAGCGCGACAAGTCGTTTATTCTAGTAGTGTGTAACCGACACTGAGACATACCCAGACATATCATGTTCGTCTGGGACCACAAAAAATTAAAGAAAACTTTGTAACCGATAAACACCGTATTTCAAGATCGATGATCGGACTCACGTAGTTGGAATGAGACGCATGTGCCTTGAGCGCTGGGCTTCCGTGGGACATGGACAAATAAAAAAGCAAAATATTTGTGATATTTGATATACGCCGCTACGTTCTCATAAGTAACGGTTCTCAAGTATGACTTGGGTACTGCATGTATTTGGGAAGAGATCAAACGCAGATTTTTTTTCGCAAAATAAAATACGATAGTATATAATAAAGTTTACCATTAACACTGTTAGTGTTACAACATTGCAGCTGCTTGGACTATGTTCGACTAAAGCTGGAACCTCATTCCATTGCTTATTTATTAAAAGTGGTTGAACGATGTAATATTACGATGCAATCGGCGTCTCATATTGATTTTAGGGTACGTTAACAAGCTGGACGTAAGAACCAGCAATATTTTTTTTTTTATAATTTCTGTTGTCAAAATACTATATATATAATTTTAATTAAAAACATCGCGCTCATTTTTTTGGGACCTTACGAGCGTATTTGTGTGCTACTTTTTTTAAATATTGATATTTCTTTCAAAACATTAGATAAATGGTCCACCAATACCAAGGTCCTTGTGCGTTATTTTATCACCCTGAATGAAATAAAGTAGGCTTATACATAGCATTGCTCTAGCTAGGATACCTATAATATTTAAAAAACAAGGGCGCAGTTATAGAAGCTCGCATAGGGCGCATGAATGGCTATGTAGGGCACTGATAATGGGGATGGAGTAACCAATGCAGTTCTAAGGAACACTCCCCGAAATGCAATGTGTGGGTCTGTCTTTCTTCTTTCTTTTTATATATATAGATGAACGTTTGTCTGTATGTCCTTTACATCGTAAACTATATATACATTTGATCATCTGATGATCTTTAGCAAAGTTGTTGTGCATGAGCCAGAGAAGGTTTCTGAGTTGGTTAACATTGAACCCGACAGGTGGCGCTGCTGTCGACATATCGATTGAATCTTTCCGGGCAGGACGACGTCTGTCGGGACAGCTAGTATAAATAAAAGGTACCCCATAACTATTCTCCACCCTTTCTTACATCTCGGAAAAGTAGTGTTTCTTGGGGATAGTAATATACTTACAAAGACGGTGCTGCGATCTTGTTATAACGTAAACCTCACTGTTATTAAATCTCTCCATAAAACATAGTTTATTAAAAGCCATTGTTTTAATTCTTGCTTTATTTGTTGCAGCAAACTCTCGAGACCGGCGGGGTCACGGGAGGGGTCGTCAACCTCGAGACTCTGGAGGCCAAGGTAATAATAACGAGACCACTTGTTTAAAGTAACGTAACATGTTGGCTTCGCGTAACGAGCCGATGAAACGTGCATGATTTATTCCAGTTAATTATTATCACCGTTTCTCAGATGTTTTTATTTATTTATTACTATACTACTACTATACACAGATTTCGATATAGGCTACCCTGTTAATTTGACTTAAACAATAAACAAAAGAGTATATAAGCGTGTGTGTGTCAAATACACCTTGTATGTGTGTAATATTTTTTTTATGGATTGAATGTATTTTTTATGCATAATTTAAAAAAAACGCTTTTTGAACTCCCTCTATATAAACTATAAGTGTGTGAAATTACATACCCCTTCCGGGTAATTTTCGTAAAAAGGGGTTTTTGGTTCACGTATTGATATAATATGAGTAAGATTCGCCCACGACATCGTTCACGTTGAATGCGTAAAGTTAACAGTCGTTTCACACAGAGAATTTTAATTAATGAAAATATGTCATTGGAAACAGATTTGTTTTTCGACCTGGCCACTTCCCGGGAAAATTCCCATGGGATTTCCGAGATTAAAAGTAAACCTGATTTCAAGTCCGGGAATTCCTGATGGCCAATGAAAACCGCATCAAAATCGACCCAGTAGTTTTTGCGTGAATCCCGTACAAACAGGAAACCCAAAAAATATAAACAACAAACCATTACAAGGTTATCAATTTTATAGTTTTATCTATACATATAATAAAACTGTAGAGGTCTAATTTCTGTACAATGAAAAAAATGCTAAAAATCGAGTCAGGGGGATGTAAGAAGTGAAATTAGTAGTAATTTTTTTCAATATTTTTTTCTCTGTTTGTTTGTACGGCCTAATCTCCGAAACGACTGGACCGATTTAAATGAAATTTTGGATGGTGGTAGCTTATAAATGTAAATAGACAAAATTCTAATGTACGTATTATATATATGTATATATTTTATACTCACTAAAAGATTTTATTAATAAACAACCTTACATTATCATAATAATATGCATAAAATTTAAGAAATAACCCAACCTTTTGTCAAGTTATACAATTTCAATATTAAATAGTTCAACTTAGATAAGTTTAAGTTTTATCACTTCTGTCGGGCGTCGCGAGACGCACACTTTTTTATAGAATAATATTCCAAGAAGAGCTTTCGAAGAATTGACACAGCGCGTTTTCTGGACGAATGTTGGTAACACTGGAATTTCTATTATGCTCCTTCTATGTTTTTATAGATACTATATGCAAATATGGCCCGTATATCTATATTGATCGCATTGCCCGAGGTGCAGATGTCCAAAGCGATAATATAACGATATTGAACGAAGCCAGGTGATAAATCAAGCCGTAATCGCAAGTGCATACATGCAAATAAGCCTCTAGTTGTTTTAAATATTTCACTATTTATCATTTAGCCTTTGGAGTGAATAAGTATCTTGTCTTGCCATATTTTGAGAGATTAATTATTTGTAATAGTATCAAATCAACACTCCATGGGGCTCATATCTGAATTATTATTATTGCGTGCGTTCAGCAGACAGGCAGACGGCTCACTTGATGGCAAAGCGGCTACCATCGCCTATCGATATTTGCAACACCAAAGGCGCTACAAATGCACTGCTGCTCCGTTAAGGGAACTGGAAATTGGCCACTAATGCTGGAACACAACTCAAGATTGTTATGGCGACATACTCTAGACCAAGGGCGGTAGCCATCCAGTCGAGCAAATGCCCTACCACCTGGCACTGGGTTGTTTTGTCGCTTTTACGACAGGCCGCCCGACCGCAGGAATTGTATTCTTTCTCCGTTCCTGCACAGATAAAATAATAAACCAGATGTGCATTTACTTTGTCGGCATGTAACAATATATATACATATAGACATTTGATCGTCTCGATTAAACTTGTGTGCTGTGATTATTATGTTGCGTGCGAAAAAGGCGTTAATCAATTAAAGCTACCGTACATTACAATGGTATGGGAATGTACTATTGATGTAAATAATTTGCCGATGCCTTTAAGATAACATGGAAACATGTCTCCAAGTGGCGAATTAGTGGCCATAATTTGTTTTCATCAACACTGGTCATTTTAGTACAAGGTCTAAAACGTCCCGTACCATAGGAATAGAAAGTAGAGATAAATTAGAGCCGCTGTGAGCCTCGCAATTCAAAATTGAACGCAATTTAACTAAAAAAATCTCATAAAAAAACAAGGTACAGATGTAAATCAACTGCACTTGGAAAATGGAGTCATGTATAAAAATGAATTACTGACTTTATCAATGGTAATATGCGATGTGAGTGATATGCGCAAGCGCATCTTACCAAGAAATCGCGCTGACATACTTGAGAAACAACTACTGTTTAAATCTGTAATGGATTTATGAGAACACGCTAGGGTTTTTCACAAATTACTCACTATTCTTTATATCTATCTATCTGTAATATATAAAAATGGGGGCGGGGGAAATCGGGGGTGCTAATTCGGACCAGCAGATTCCGAAAATGCAACTTGGAATTTTGTCTGTCTGTCTATTAGAGCATCGCGTAAAACATTTACAATACTTTTTACGGGTACGAATATAAGAAAAATATTGTGCTACCGTCGCGTTTTGAGGACGCCGCCGCCGTTTGCAATACGAATCACAAATGTCGTAAACTACAACGCGAACGAAGATTCGCTGGTATTTCTCGTATAAAGATACAAACTGTGACATCTCCAGCATATCAAATAATATATATATATATATATATTAGGGTGGTCGTTAAAAATTAAATTTCTTGCGACGCCCCCTAAAAAGCTTCCTTTTAATGAAAAAAACTGGGATTTTTTTATAATTTTTTCAAGTCAAGACATTACGTGCCTCAAGACGATCTAACTAATGAAGTTTAGCATATAGAATATAAAAAAACAACTCGCAAGCAAATTATATTGATGTAAAACAGCGAACGGAAAACATATGCATCTGACTGGGTAGTAGCTAAGATTTTATTATTTATTGATATATATACGCAAAGTAGACGTCTGCCGCGATCAATACACGTTTTTAAGACTATAATAAATAAAATATATCATTGGCAGATCTGATCAATTACTTTCAAATTTTTTTGTCATTTTCAAAATGGTCTGCCACAAAGTTACCGCGTGATAATGGTCTGCCATTCTTATTTTCCGATAATAATAAGCCTATATTTTCAAATATCAAAACGGCAGCCCTGGTCAAATGGATTCAAAATTCGTCAAAAATCGATACTGTCTTACCTCAGCGCTCGTCGCGTCCACCACTTAGAGCTTAGCGAGTCCCCGTACCATGCATGGTAGGTATAGGTGCTTCAATGTACAAAACCTCAGGTCTGGTCTAATACATACAGGTAGCCGATCACTGGCTCCTAGCTAATAGTCTTGACAACAGAATCTTAATAATGTTCTGACTTATAATTTAAATAAATTATGGTTGTATTTTGACCACTAGGCGACTAATAATATAAACCTAAATGACGAGAGCAACTAACTAAAAAACCTTTGAATGTTCATATTAATAATAAATAAGCACAACCGTTCAAAGTTCCAAGGCTTCGGAATACGCGGTGTGGAACGAACCGTGGGCCCAGGAAGACGATCAGCGACCATTTCCTGTTGGTTTGCTACGCATCACTTTAATAAACTTAATACTATTATGACACATGCTAGAAAACAACGTAAACAACATATTTGATGCCTGCTCATCTCTATTATACTGGGAAGAAGATTTTTTAATGTTCGGGACTCCACTTGGTGGGACATTTATTATAATATGTATTTCATATAAACACGATATTTTTGGCTACGTATTTATTTTACGATGAGATACGCTACAGATGGCAATTGAGTGCGGGATGTGGCGTCCGTATGGGCACACACGCACTGTGTACGCCAAGTCAATTCCTGCGATCACGCCAAGTCAATTCTTGCGATCACACCAAGTCAGTTCCTGCGATCACACCAAGTCAATTCTTGCTATCTTGATCTTGAAATATTCATTTTTTTAGGCTTGATTTTTCAATTATCATATTACAGTTATTTATAAAATAAAGTAAAATATGGGAAAATAAAAAATGACTGTTGCGTGGAATAAAAACAGTTGATGTGGTTCACTTTTGAATTTAGTCAGGTTGTAATTTACTCAACTGATAACTTTTATTTGATGATTGAAAAGTCGACCCTTAAACTATTTTATTAATAAGCTGTAGTACCTTAGTGTTAGCACACTCGCGTTCCACAAAAGATTCGACGGCCTCTGTGGTTGAGTGGGCTAAGCCTTTGCCGGCCTACCTCACTGCAACCCAAAGGCTCCGGGTTCGATTCCCGGTATAGTAAATTTCGGAAACGTATTTTCTCCGTTATTTACCATGGTCTGGGTGTCTGGGATCGGCCCCAGAGTGGTCCGTTGTATATTATCCATAACACAAGCGTAACTTGCTTAATTTGGGGATATACAATGTGTGTGTTTGTCTGTCTGCCGAATCCTGGACGGAAGACCCACTTGAAGACCGAGAGGACGAGCTTGCTAAGGCGTTTGCACTTTTCTTGAATTATGATATAATTTATTGTTTACAAACCACTGTTATATTTTATTTTCTGGTACTAAATCAAGAATAAAAAACGGCAATGTAGACCGTAAGTAGAAAAGTAATTTAAAAGTATAATATAATCTAAAAACTTAAAAACCGTCGTCAACAAAGGGGTTTGACGGGTTTGCCAGGAACAGATCGTTTTGAGCTTTAAGCGATAAGGTCACCCTTAGTTCAACTTAATTCTAATCTAGTTTTAATTTATGGTGACTAAAAAGTGTTTTGCATTCATTCATAATCTATCGTATCTATTTATAACATAAAATGGGGTTTAAAATATTTTTACAATGTCAGAACAACAATATATATTTAAATCAAAATAGGTCTCACTAAACATATCACATTGATTAATTAAAGTGCGTTGGAACGCGGAGGCGATGCGCTTGTCTGCAATCAGTCCCAATAATATTTATCGCCTGCTGCACGTGGGAAGAGCGCTTGATTTATGAAGCTTTGTCTCTTTACAGCTATCAAGTGTTAACAAATTCACACTGAAAGGGGCCCATGCACGACCCTGCAGTGCAATCCTGCAGTGGGCGGAGTCGAGTTGCAGGACTCAATACAGATAGCAATAACGTTCACAGTCTTTCACACCCAATGTTGGCAAGGGTGTGCCTGCCCCATCATAAATGGTAAATTCACCTCCGCGAGGGTGAATTCAAAGGGGGGGGGGGGTGAAGAGGCTTCAATGGAACACTAATTTTCCAAACTAGCCTCCTAGCACCTAGGACCATGCGGCTCAAAGGGGCCGCCAGAGAGCGCGGGAAAGGACAGTGCAGGCATTTTTGACCGTCAAGTATTAGACGAGTTCAGAGACATCGCTTTGTACTGGTTTTCCATTTTCTGTGGTAGAGAGCCACTGTTTACGGAGGCGTCAGTGGAATCACCTCTTCGGTACGTAGTGGTACGGCCCTGCTTGCCGCGGGCATAGTACTAAAGTCGAAGCACTAGAACGTCATACTGGCTTCATTCTCATATATCCTATGGCGTTCTAGAAATATGTGCTCGCAAAGGGAAGGAGGTAGATTTGATGGGTAGTTTGTCGGCCTCTTCCCTCAAAGGAGGAGACATTGGTCGCCGTTTGGTACAAGAGTCCCACACGCATACGAAGCAGACGGCATTAGGCGTTACTTTTGGTCTCCCCCGTATCCACGACCCATGTGTGTCGCAAGAAAAGACATTCTCCCTGTGTTTACAAAAAAACATTGACAGTCTTGCATTACGTGGTGGGCTGCCATGCAGAAACGTGAATGGGCCACTGCACTGTGTGTGGTGTTACGATATTTTTCTTAATATCATTTTGTACATTTAGGTAATTAGTCCGTAATCCGTATATACTTAGTATAATGATAAATATTGAATGTTTCAAAAAACTTGAAAACCTTTTCGTTATACATAATTTATTACAGTATTTACCTAATAATTAAAAATACAATTAAAAACTGAAAATAAACTTAGTTATAAATAGTATAAGCGATTATACACTGTGTAACAAATCGCTGCCAGATGGGAGCGTGCCCAGAAAGAAGGCTGGCAGCTTTGTCGCGAGTAATTATAATGTTATTATTATATTAATATATATATATATATATATATATATATATATATATATATATATGTTAGTTATTAATTAAGAATTTTAGTCGTGTATTTTTTTATAGATGGCCAGTATCGAGGTGTCGTTGGCGGGCAACAGGCGAAGGAGCGCTGGCGCACGCGACGCCACCAGAGAACTGGACGCATTGAGAACAGCTCTTAGCGATAAGGATAACCTAATACAAAGGTTTCTATTTATTTGCCTAAGGGCCTATTGTTCAATCATCAAACAAAACTTATCGAATAAATTATAACCTGACTAAACAATGTGAAACAATTCAACTGTTTTACGAGTATTCATGCAACTGTCATTTTTAATTTCCCAAGTTGTGTTTGATTTTTATTTGGTGATCGAAAAAGCGGCCCTAAAACTAAAATCTCTATATGACTAATGACAGTTTAGTTAAGTTGTAGTCAAGATTAAGTTACTTTGTTAAACCTTGTATTTGATGAGATGAGAATGTTGAGATGGATGTGTGGTGTTACGAGAATGGATAAGGTGAGAAATGAGTACATAAGGGGATCTTTGAAAGTTGCACCCGTGACTGAAAAATTGAGAGGAAGAAGACTAAGTTGATATAATGAGGAGGGATGAAAGTCACGTGACAAAAAGAATGTGGAGAGCTACAGGATGGATGGGTACTAATGTAAAAATAGACCAAGAAAAAAGATGGATGGATTGTGTGAAGGATGATATGATGATTTGTGGTGTATGCCAGAGGAGAGGAGTGTGGAAGGATAAGACATATTGTGCCGACCCCAATATGGTGAAAGAGAAGAAAGAGAGTGAAACCATGTATTAGTTCAAAATATATTTAAAAAGACTACGAATTTATAATTATATGCAAAATAACTATAAAGATATGTTGCTGTGTAGTTTATCGCTGCTTCTTCTTTGACAGTAACTAAAATTGCCTTGAAAGCGTTAGTAGACTCATGACTTGCAAAAAGTAATTAATCTGTAAGATTCTTTTTTGAAATAAACTAACTTATTGTCCATTTCCTTACCCATTATAGTATTATAAAAAAATATTAGAGCTAGGCATGTTTGCTGAAGAGTTTCTTGCGCCGCTGCTTGTTTTCAAGCCACAACATGTTGCGAAGCGGTGGTAAATTAGATTCGGCTCCCATAGAGTAAATAATAAACATAAACAACATTAAATAATTAAAATGAACAAGTTGGCGGTAGGCTAAATAAAACTTTAAAAATACTCGTTGACACTTGACATCTTTGTCTTCCGTGATCACGTGCACTGAAATATGGTCGAAACGTCGGAATAACAAAAATCAATTAAAATAACGCGCTTAAAACCGTTAAAACCTAGTTTTATTATACGTACAAAATAATCATAAACATTATGTTGCTGTGGAATTTTTTGCACCGCTTCTCCTTTTACAGTAGGTAACTAAAATTGCCTTGAAAGCGTTAGTACACTCATGACTTTCAAGAAGTAATTAATCTGTAGGACTCCTTTTCATTTGTGAATCTTGATTGATGTTTTTTTTTCAGCCTAAAGAAGCAGTTAAGTGCTCTCTAAGCGCGGCCCGTCTAGCAGCCCAAGCTTCGCCGACGGCGCCACGCTCTGCCGCACAAGAAGATAGCGTGGCTGCGCTGTCAACGGAAGACAGGAGGGCGCTGGAAGAACGGGCAGCCGCTGTAAAAAGTGACATGGAAACCAGTAAAGCTAATATCCAAGATTTGGTTAGAAGGCTCGAGAAGACCCATGTTACGGAGTAAGAAGTTTTAAATTTATGCGCCTATATCTACCTGAGTTAATATTAGTGCCTGTCCAAAAAAAAGCCACTTGTGGTGGGGCCTAACATTGGCTAATGTTACAGATAAAGGCCGTTTCACGCTGAATTGTTAATAACGTTACATATATACAAGTAGCAGATAACGTATATACAAGTAGCTGTGCCCGCGACTTCGCCCGTGAACCCAAAGAAGTTATTTTTAACTCTATAAATAAAATGCTATCAGCCACAATCAATAAATGTTTAACATCATCACAGGTGCGGCCCCACTATTATAGCGTAAAAACAATTAATAATTTAAATATCTTTTTTTAGCAACATTGATACCAGAATCCAATACGCAGAGCTTCAATACAAATTAGGCCGTGAAGAGCTTGAACTACAGACTCTGAGCGAACAGGCGCGTGCGCTGGCACAGCTCATCGAACAAGCGGACGCTGCAGCCGAGAGAAGTCAACGAGCAACTCTGTACAGGTAATTACGATCATTGTATTATCAAAAGCATCTTTTTGCGGACAAAGCATCCCCTTGACCCGCCCTTCGGAGCACCTTCTAGCATACCGCCGACGTCCATAGCTCGCACAGTTAGCAGCTAGGCGTCGGACGGAACATGCGATACAAGAAGCACACGCGCTCATGCACTTACTTCACTTCAAACCGGCTACTACTCTCTTTGCCATTCAGCGTTATATTCTCTGTTACTCATCTATGTATAGTTTTAAATTATTTTTTGTAAATATCGTAATAATAAGTCATACAGTCCACATCGAATTTTATTTGGAAGAAGAATCTGCCACCAATACAGCTTACACGTCACATCTTAACTAACAAAAGCCGTAAACACGGATTTACTTCTGTCTTTCGATAGAAAAAAGCCAAAAATAAAACTATAAGTTAGTTTCATCGTTACAGTAAGCGACTTCTCTGACTGACTTCAAGTCCTCAATCAAATCATGTTATAGAAAAAAATATGTTATTTATGTCTTACAGTTGATTGTGGTAAAGTTTAAAGACTAACAGCGTTAGTAACAATTTAATCTTGGTAAGTAATTATTCTTAGTGCTTGGTTTATTTACATATTATCTTGTATGTGTCGTATTATGTACTTAAATAAGTGACGAATAATGCCATTCTTATACCTAAAGCCGGTGTGTATAGACATTTAACCAGCGGCTGTGATAAAATAATCGCAGTTTAGCCATATTAGTTTTAGCGGTTATTTTATTTTAAACATCGGTTAAATGTGTATGCACACCAGCCTAAAGAATATTAAAAAGTGACTTTTGAAAAAGTTTCAATTAGGTTTGTTTAATTTTGTTTTCGCCCCATTTCTAGACAAATTGAAAGACAAATTAACATTCTTTCATTTTATTTCGGCTTAAGGCGAAGAAGAGGTTTGAAAGATTACCTTCCGTGTATTTTCTCCCTTCAACAGTCCTGCCAAAGTCTTCGACTTATAACGAGCTTATTTTCACTTTATGTATAAACGCGTCACAATGTTACAGGTTATCCTTCATTTTGCCTTTAAAATCGTCAAATAGGAAGAAATAAAAAGTTTAACACAACAAAAGCGACGTACTTAGCATATGATTAAAAAAATATAGCATATTTTGAGTACTTATACAATCTGCTGCAATCTACAGAATTTAAATTCTTCAGTGCAGTGTAGTTTGTAGATTTTGCGGAAAAAAACCGCACCGAAATATTCATGCCGCCTGCATGCATGACCTTTACTAATATGTACCAGTTGGTCTGTTTGCCCAATTTACACGTTCCCGATAAAATTCGCGTGCAATCCACGCGCCGCGACCAATCGCGACACCGCACCACGAGTAATTAGTCCGTCGGTAATTGCAGTCAAGATAACAAGACGCAGACGCCTCGCGTGGAATCCGGAACCGTTTTCGAAAGATATATCTTCGCTAACTACGTAATTGCACGTTTATTTATGCTAGATTAAAGTTAAAAGGCTGATTTCTCATGATGACTGCGGTTTGTTGAAGATTAATGCGACTTATAAGTATTAGGAAACTTTGTTGTATGATAAATGATGATGTATGTAAGGTTATAAATCACATTTATATAAGTAGTAAAAAAATATTTTAGATTTTCAAAAGCTCCTAAGCTGTAAATTTTTTAAAGTTAGCCTGACCTTAAATCCTTAAATTTTACGCGCTTAGAGGCCAACGCGAGTAAAAACATACAAGTACATACATGGCTTATAGTATAAAAAAGAGGTTACAAAGTACATAATATTAGTTTTTCGCGACTTGCCTACATAATAAAACTACGTTTTAACGGTTTTAAGCGCGGTAATTTATTACAATTTAATTACAAAGTAGATTTCACAAAAAAAATATAATAGGCAAGCAAACACATTTAGAAAAACAAATACAAGGCTGATTTCAGACATCCAGACCGTATCAAATAACTTCGTTTACAAAATTACCATGCAGGAATCAAACCGGAGCCTCTGGCTAAGCCAATCACAAGGGCTGGTTTTGGCCTTGTGGTTTTGGTGTCAATTAAATGTAATTTGAATTTGCACCATCTAATAATAAACTGTGAGATCATGTCTGTATGTATGTGTACCCACCTATCTGTGTCGCGGGGTGGAAATTCGACTAAGGCAAGCCGGTTGAAAAAACATACCTCATGATGCAAGCGCCGATTACACCGCTGAAGAAAAAACATGTAACTCACGATGTATTTTCATAATAGATATGTATTTTTAATTTTGCAATCCTACCGCCTATTTGAAACAAAAGCCGGTGCCCAATCGGGTTATGAGTTGCTATTTCATCCAATACATGTATAATAATCGCAGAGTGTAAGATATAGTAGTACAGTACTAATATAAATGCACGAATAAAAAACGTAAGCGCCAATAAATTTATGGCGCTTTTGACCTTTTGATCGCTAGTCGACTTGCAGGTTAGGGCTATGGGGAATCGAGTTATATGAAGTAGTGATTAGTACTACACATGTGAGGCAGTACATTTGCCCCATACAAAAAGATTTGTACTGATACGGCTCAAAATTAAAATTTTTACTACTTCAAAAAAAATTGTCCCGCTTCTACTCACGCGTCAAACGTAAGAGGAGGACGGAACCAGGACAGCAGTACAATAACGCCGCTACGGATATTCACATAACAAAGAGCGTCAACATAACATGTGCGAGTGCTAGTAAAATGAGGTAACTGTGGCCGATCACATCCGAATCTTAACGAACATTTCCGAACTACAAGTTTTGTACGGGTTAAATAAGGGAATGACGCTCACCGGCTCACCGGCCTCATCGCTTCAAATGTACTGCCGCGGTACAAACCAAACAAATCTCCTTGCCTCACTTGAATTGGTACATTGTACTGGTTCAGTACAAAATGTCATGTTACTCTTACGAACTCATTACAAACTCTAGTATGAAGTCCACGCCACTGCTACCTATATCTGTTAAGATTGCATCTTATGTACGTTCCCAATTACAGAATATCAGTTCCATACACTTGGATTCCCACCGATTGGCATCAACCTAGTTTTGGGCTTTCCCACGGGGTGTAGCATTAAATAGAAAGTCCTGCCCCGCCCCTAAAGAACAATACGGTGGCGTAACAAATGTAACAATTACGGACAGTTTGCGAGATAACCGCATACATTCACGGCTTTCCGCTTCGAATCAGTTGTTGCAGAACTGTGTATTCATTCTCTTGCCTTACTATCAGTTCAATTTTGTGTATTACTTGTATGGAGCTTAAATCAAATTGTTATTGATAGTAAGGCAAATGAACTGTTGTTAAGATAGGAACGGACTCAGAGACTTATTGACATCTTCCAAAACGCCGAAACCACCATTGTATGAGAATTGCAGTGATGACGTCATAAAATGAACGAGTCAAATAGTGTATTATATTATTGCTTATTTATACAAATATTAAGAATATTTTTATAGTGAAATTTTAAAAGTAATCTAACTAACTGTAAGAAACTCTTTGATGCCACCCGTGATCAGAAGGCTGGCTCATATTTCGCCCAACAAATAAGCATCGCCATACAGCGCGGCAATGCAGCCAGCCTTCTGGGCACGCTCCCATCTGGCAGCGATTTGTTACACAATCTATAACCGCTTGTATTTTATAACTTAGTTTATTCTAGCTTTTACTATTAATACAAAGAGGAATAATTTTATCTAACTATAGTATGATATTCTAACGCCCGCTCTTTTATATGTAAATAATTTTGTATTTATATCAACTCATATTTTTTATCAACATCCAAAGCGTCAGATGCTTCTTGATTTTGTATGGTTGTACTGCATCGTGACGTCACAATTTCAACAAATCAGTAAAATTATGAATTAAACTATTTATCTGTATAAATTATTCTTTATTAAAATCTTATATATAAAATTTTCGTGTCACAGTGTTAGTTACCATACTCCTCCGAAACGGCTTGACCGATTCTCATGAAATTTTATGTGCATATTGGATAGGTCTGAGAATCGGACAACATCTATTTTTCATCCCCCTAAATGTTAAGGGTAGTCCACCCCTAAATATATTTTTTTAGTTTTTTGATATTTTTTTTTATGATACATACTTAATTAAAAAATAAATACAACCCTAAATGTTCAACCTCTAATATCAACCCCTATTTTTTAATAGCGATATTAGTATTTTTATAATTTTCTACCGGGATGATTTCCATTTTAATTTGAACCAGGTAGATGTCGCTGCAATCGCGTACCAGAATTTAGGTGTTCTTTTTGTTGTTGTATGTGTTGAAGTTTGTCCCGAATGGTTATATAAGGGATTGGACCCAGTAGATGGCGCCGCGATACTCCTCCTAAACGCGGGGCCTGGTTTTGATAAATTTTTTGTTTGCTCAAGTGGATTTGAGAATAGTTTAGATTAACACTTGGTCCCGGTAGATGACGCTGGAATCGGGTTTGAGATTTTTATTTTTTAAAGGCAGGACAACGTCTGCCGGGTATAGCTAGTTAAACTATAAAATCTTGTGCCAGACCGCTGTCAGTTGGAAACGTGGCCAAAACACTGGGCACATTACTTAGCTCACAACGAGACGTCTACCAGGCGTTCTACCAGTTTCGATAATGTCCCTTTAAATTATATGCCATCTTGTTCATTCCATCCCTTCTATCCCAAAGGCTCGGAGCACGTTGGCTCGCCTGTGGTGTTACAAACGGTTACAGGTCACGGTAACTTACCTTAGATAAGCCGTGTATAATATGGCCGGCGTAACTTGCCAAATGTGAACATAGGCTCTGCGAACTTTAGAGCATGTACACTCGTGTAATGAGTGGGCATACGACTCATCAGTGAATACAATTGGTCGCCCTTCATCTTTTTTTTTTCATTGCTTTGTACTAGTTGGTGACTGTATTTTCTTCACTAGTTTACATGCGCCAAAGTTCGCAGAGCCTATGTTCACATTCGCCAAGTACGCCGGCCGTATTATACCTATTTGCTAGCTTTGCAATAGAAATGAGGAAATTTTTGATTTAAACGCTTGTTCATTTCTATAAACATTGTTTTAGAATTATTAATAAGTGTTTAAAATTATTTTCGAAAAGGCAGGCACAGTTATAGATAAAATTTACAAAAGAGACGGTCATTTCGTTGGCAGCAGTGGCATGAACTAATTACGTGCTTTATTAATTTATCAATAAACCCTATTTTTAATGAAAATGTATTCTTGTACTTTTATGACGAACAGCTCACTTATTATTAAAATATGGCTTAGAAACTGGGTCAGCAGTAACACAAGTTTAGTAGTACTAAAATAGTTATAACGCATGTTCAGCCTACCGCAAACCACATCTACCAAACCAGAGTAGTTTTGTGGGAATGAGAACAAACAATATCGATATTCATAATCCACTTGTAGAAGGTACTACACGAAATTGTTATGATGCTTTGAATTATTGAAGCGTAGCCGTGTGAAATTTTCATCATTATTTTGATTGATTGAAAATCTAGAAACCAATGAATCTTAATGTAAAATAACAGTTGCTCATGTTCCTAAATAAGCAACAAACAAAATATACATACAATATTCAACCAGAGCTATTTTAAAAATAATGCATTAAAGTGAGTGCTTACTAATTTAATTCTTGTCCTGTTAACGAATTTATCAGGCAACTTTTACTGTCTGCAGTGCTATATTCACTTCAAACATCTGCTAAGCAATCACACGAAGGCGCATCGCAATGCATTTGAGCCTCGGGCGGTTCTTATCAACCTTCGTCTTATATGGTTGTCTGCATTAAGCTTGACTTTATGAATAAATTAACATGCAAATTCAATTCAAAACCGTAGGTAGCTTGAGTCAGGGATTCATTGTAGACTCATATAATAATTAGAAGAGCGAAGACTTAAATGATACTGGTAGGTTGTTGTAAGGCGATGTGTTTGTTAGTGACGCCATATTTTTTTACTATATTCGTTTATCCCAAGGAAATGACGTCATTTGTCGGGATAAAAAGTATCCTAATATTTAATCTGAGATATAAGCTAAGTCCGTGTCGAGTTTCAATCAAATCCGTTCGATAGTTATCACGTAGTGCTCATGCAGACAGATTCAAATGTTCTGTTTACTCCATTTTCAAGATTTGCCAGTCCGAACAAGCTCTCCTGATTCTCACTTTAAATTTCATACTACAAACTCGACCTTTACGTATACATATAGTATAAATAGAATAATGAATAACTAATTTACTAGTATAAATATATTAACTACCATAAGATAATATTTTCTTAAGTTTTCGCGACTTGTTACATAATAAAACTACGTTTTAACGATTTTAATCGCGGTGTATTATTTGATTTTGGTTATTCCGACGTTTCGGACACTTTCCAGAAACCCGGGTAAAAGAACACATTGCTGACATGAAACACACAAGGTCTTCCAAGTCTGCGATCAATGAACACACGCTGGATAAACCCAACCACTACATCAGATTCGATAACTCACAAATCCTCGCGAAAGTGAATCGTTTCATACATGCGTGAGGCTATTGAAATCAAAAACACCCAAATTTCAATAGAGAAGATCCGGGGATCCGATCATCAAAACTATTAAGACCCAAACCCAGCAAAAACCAACTCCCAAACCTCAAAGACTGTGAGCCCTTTCTGCGTGCAACAGAACACAAATTAACTTGACTAGCAACAGCAGTACATTGCCGTGTTAACGATTTACGCCGACACGTGCATTTACAACGTTCATCAGTACTCATTTGAACACATGAGTGGATGAAGGTGATAAGTCGCATAATTCCAATTCTGAGTAAATCGAGATAAAAGTTTTACTTTTATTTGAAACTGAACTGAACTTAACACCTTAAGCAACTTTTTATTTTTTAAACATGCCTTATATCTATGGTCTAAGGTCTGTAGTCATTTGGTATCGGCTTATAACATTCATCTACGCAAAAAAACGCAAAAAACCGAATATGCGACATATCACCTTCATCCACTCACGTCTTCATTTAGCACCATACTTTGTTACTTGACAAAACAGAACGATGAATCCTTGTTTATACAAGTACAATCTTCTATAAGCATAACTATGGCAATAAATAATTTATATCTACAAACTTCTATCATTATTATCACCTGTGTAGAAAAACCCCTAAAATATTATTAAAATCCCAGTGTGTATAATTTAAAAACAGTAATATTAAAACGATATTCTGTCTTCAATGTCATTTATTATGACTTCATACACCGTTGACTCAGGATTGATAATTATGTAACGGAAAGGAATGCCACCTGCGTCAGTTAATTTTAATTAAATATACCGACATTGCTGGAACAGGCGATGGTCACACGTTTTAAGGTTTGTTTAAAAGATAAATTATAATTTATCAACTCTATCAATATTTGAAACAAGAAACTTTATGAGGGTCATGGATATTTGTTCCACGCAAAAACTAAGCAACGAATTTTAATGTAATTTCACAGCAATAGCTTCACATTAGAATAACATGAGCCTACAATTTATAAAGATCAAAGTGGCGGACACAGCTGTAAAAAGCTTTTGTGGATTTTTAGTACTTACATACAAGATATCCACAAAAGCAGAGAGGTTTTTTTATATTTTTTATTGCGTGAGTTACTCCCGGCCATCGCATCGCGCCCGCAACTTATATGTATTTCACATATTTCATTTATCAAAAAATTCATACGAATCTCACTTGTCGGCTAATTGATCTACAGACCGCAGTTGTGAAGTAAAAAAGGTACACTTTCACTACATCCAGCTTTTACTTCATATTCTCACAGCATCCATTCAGCAGCCACTGAGTGAAATGAAAAGTGTTAATAGGTGCCGAAATTAAATGGCCGTCGGCACTAATGGCTTCATTTCATAATAGCATCTCGTTATTGTTCATCACTCACTTTACTATTACACATTAGAGCACATGCGGATTTATTTAGATAAATCCTCTTATAATAAATGCGCATGTATTCTAGTAAAGTTATCATTATATTAATACATGAAGCAGAAAGTTTGTACCCTTTTTTACGAAAATTGCGCGGGCGGAAGAGTATAAAATTTCGCGCACTTACGGCTTTACTTATAATAATTTAGTTAAGAAACGATTAGGCATCTTTTAAATAAGAGAATCAGAATCAGTCCCTAAACAATGAATATCTATATTTTTCACTTATAAACGTGTATTACCTGTTGTGTACCTACGAGGAGCACAGATAAACGAAATTTGAATGATTAAGGTAGGTTGTACCCAAAATATTCGACTAAGAGGGATAAACCCCGGGTAAGATTTTCACTAATCAGTTGCTGAGTAGTTTCTTTAAATTTAAGAAACGATTATAAGTAAGGCCCTTATAGTTTATTTAGAGGAATTCAGAATGCTAATTATGTTACAACTTAGCCCCGATAAAGACAAATTCCACGAAGCACATTTTATTACCTGTTGGCTGGCATTGACGACCTAATTGTAATTACTTTATGATCGTTTCTTTTGTTTACTTACTAATTGCATACATTTATAGAGAACAGCCCATTGTTTTATCGCAGCAAGCGGCCGAACCATTAGCCAGGTGTTACGGATTACGTCAACTACTTTACAGGCACATGGCGTTTGTGCAGTAGAAAAAAATGGTTTGATTGAGGGAGTCGAACGAGAACCATGAGGCGAGACATGTGTACATTTGGCAATTTATTAGTGACGGACTTTACATGTTTTATTAAATTACGACCTTCTGCATTACGTTTGGACTTGTTGTGTTCGGTTAATTTATATGTGTTTGCATAGTTCTAATAAACTCTATAATCATTCTAACGGCACTTTAATTCGAGTCCCGCTAAACCGTAACAATATTTTTAAAATTAGGCATAAATGTAAGTACGTCGCTATTTATTCATTTTTTCTTTCCTTCTTTCTAATAGTTTCATAGCGGTGAATAAATTGTACTTTTTTCATTACTTATTAACGGAACTATAATAACATGTAAATATTATATGATAAAGTGTATCTTCAGCTTTACCTACATGTGATAATGTTAACACGATTATACATTTTGGAACATAATAGTAATTATGTGAACGAATAATTATGTACGTCTTAACAATACTGATGTTTTGTTTAATATTTTTCGTGAGCTTGTACGTATTAATAAAGCCATTTAGACTACCATCTCAACTATCGTAACAGCATAGATAATATTTCAGATAGCAATGTGAAATTATAAACGCACCTCGAAAACTGTTCCTATACTCTGCAAACTACTTATTTTCTGGGATAAACCAATTATTTAGGATAAGAGGTTCATTCCGGCCGGCACTGCGTCGGCAACACCCCTGTTGTTGCAAACGTTCATATGCAACGGTAATCACTTTCCATCAAGTAGGCCGTCTGCTTGAATGCCACAGGCAATATAAAAATCACGTTGCTAAAAGAAAAACATGAAGTTTTACGAAATTGAAAAGGATCTGATTAGATTTGACTTTCAAATTAAGCCTGGTTTAAGTTTAAGAAATATGTTTTAATTATAGACGTGATTTAAGTTTAAGAAAGTTTAAGAGATTCAAGAAGTTTAAGAAAAAGTTTGTAATTGAGATTTTATATAAAAACAAAAATGGATTGATAGCGATACGATTGCAGAGGGTTTTATAGAATAATGGCCTTACTTATGATCGATTGTTACATTTTAAGAAACTGCTCAGCAATTGATTAACGAAAATCTTACCCATAAACTGCTCTTAAGGATAAGAGGTGGTGGTAAAGTAACTCATAATTAACTGACAAAAATAACCAACATCGAGAGGTAGTTTAAGTGACTGCTAAGAGGCAAGATGGCAAGTTTTATTTGAAACAGCCATTGATTAGATGTTTAAGAGTCTCTTATTTAAGAGATGGCTAATCCTTTCTTAACGAGATTATTATAAGTAAGGCCCTAAGTATTTTATTGGGCGATTGTTATTGCTTAGCAGTGACGTGAAGTTCATACTCGATTCCTTATTGAAGCGTATAGTCGTCCGGTGACCGGACAAATATTATTAGTCCGACTCACAGAGTACTTTATATATACTGGTCCGACTGCCGGACGACTAGCAATATCCATTTCGTGTTGCCTGCCTTTAAGATTAGCACTAGCGACTACGACTAAAACCACAAGGTCGAAAGCGCCAATGAATGCATTGGCGCTAAGGCTTTTTCACGGTTTCTTTTTTCTGTATTGGATGAAACAACAACTGTAACTCATAAGCCGATCACGCGCCGTCTTTTTGTTACAAAACATGCGGTAACATAGTAAAATTTAAAATAAAAATTGTAATATATATATACATCGAGAGTTTCGTTAAATCATTAAGCCAATTTCGATGCGGTTTTCGCTGATCGACAGCTAATTCTTAGACTTAAACTCAGCGCTACTTTTACCATGGGAATCCCTCTGGATTTTTTCTGGGAATGAATTAAAGTAGCCAAATTAAAAATAATCCTATGTGATTTTTTCACTGATCGATAGCAAAATTTATGTAATATAAGGTGTGATATTTTTTCCCGGGAATCCCGTTTGAATTTCAAGTCAAGCGTGGATGATATCACGGGCATATCCTAGTAATGAATAAATATATACATTCATGATATAACACATATGTAAGCATAGCCTGCTCCATAGCTTGCTGAGCGACCTGGAGTTTGTGTAACAATCCTGTTGTCACTATCCACGTAATACTTCTATACAAAATGCTTATTTTATGATTGGTATCAAATTAGAGACGATGATATCGCTGTGGTTTAATATGATGGATAAATAATGAGGCAGTATTTCTACGCGACCGTGATCAGTAAATGATGGTCAATTTTCTTGAATTATGTGACATTGCCCAACATTTGGATAATTTGAAGTTTATGCTATAAATGTACCTATTGTAGACAATCACCTTCTAAAGATGTTAGGTAATCCGTCTGCAATCCATCCATGAGTTACGGACAACGTTTAAAAAAAGACTTGCAAGTATCACTAATTTGGTATATTAAAAACTGTTTCCTAAAGTAGTACAATAACCTGTGCTGGTGAAAAGTGGTATCTGTTTAATAACGTATAATACCTCGTTTTTTCTTAAAGTAAATTTTTGCATGAAATGTAAAACTCTCTGTAAGATCGCTCTGATGTCATTTTATTGTAAAATAACCAGAAAAAAGTTATCACGCCCAAAAGACATTTTTTTTCAAAATTGTTGTTCTTTTGTTTATAACTTTTTTATTTTCCCTCTTACAATAAAAATTAATAGAAAAAAGTTGTAGACAATTTAATTTGCTACAAATAATGTCCTATAACATTTTCTGTAGGGTTGCTAGTTTACGAGATATAACATGAAAACCTTTTGCACTTAAAATGTAATATTTCAATGGACTACTAGGAATAACAAATGTATGTATACAACTATATAAATATAGTATATAGCAAGAATAAATATTTTAATTTCAATTGATAATTGAATTTGATGATTGATAATAATAATAAATAAGTATAGTAGTTTAAATGTATAGACTACTACAATTAATAACTAATGATGATAAGGATAAATTTGGATTCGTTAGATAGCTAGAAAACGTCTTATATCGTAGACATAAGTCAAGTCGCCCTTACGTGACATGACATTCCCTTTATATTCAGAAGCGTTGGTAGAGGTTAGCGTTGAAGAAAGAAACCTAAGTGCTACATAAGTAATAAACGTGCAGGGGGGCTTAGGTGAGTAATGACATCTCGGACCTGTAGGGGCCTGCAAGGCCCCGCCTCCGTGCTTGCCTTAGCCAGCCGGCACGGAGTGGAGATCGCTAGAGCTATGACTCAAGCTCCAGGGGTGGAAGTGATACATGGCATAACGTCGGAGGAAGCTTCGGTGAACCTGTAGCCCACCTCTCCACAGGCCTTAGCCATTCACACCCATGTTGCGCATCGCCAATCTTGTACGTCAATTTTAGGGGCCCATTGAACGAGTGGCGAGTCAATGTCTGCCCATTTTTCCATGTTCCCCGAACATTGCGACGGGTAGATGCCATAGTCCCATATTGCCAGACCCCTAGTACCACTAGTAGTTCACACCAATAGCCCGGTACTTTTTGTCCTCATTTTCCACAATAGTCTTACACTGGCCGGGCTTGTCCTTGATACATTATTATATGGTATAGACAATCGCCGGCCAGTGTCACAATTTGTCAACGGGCCTCTAAATGTTGGCCGTCCATGGCCCCACGCAAACCCTCCGAATGTCCGGGCCACTTTTATGGCCCGTAATCTTCAAAGTAATAATAATTGTACGACCTCGTTTCTATTCGTAAATATGTCATAATTACACTGCTAGCTCGGTAGCCTCAGATATGGGATCGCGTGCGCATGCGCAACGTAACGAATTCAAGAGAAAACTATACTTTAGATGCCAATGATGTAGGTTAGATGGTTTTGGAATGCAAACTTTTTAGCGTGAAAATCAGCAGTTACTACACAAATGCTACTATAATAGAAAAAAACTGTACACAGTACAGTCTCACTAAACCAGCACTATTAAAAACTAGGTGCCGGATTATTGGGCAGTATGGGTAATTAGATTATCTAAAAATAATCTCTATAAATATTATAAACGCACTCTGATTCTACATGATATCCTTAATGTCAAAAGCTTGTATTTAAAAGCCTTTTTGAAAAACTTTTTATTTGGTTTATTAATTATATAAGTATTTACCTGTTAGCGGTAGCAGTAAAAAATTAGCACACAAAAGTTATGTTAGTGACTGCATCCGACAGCAATAGCGAAGTACATTGAAAAGATTGTCCCAATACCAAACATTTAAATGGTCAGCGTAGTCGGTCAGTGCACCAGCGCCCTCTGATGCCCTCCGGCCGTGAGTTCTCGCCGTAATCGACACTACAAAACTTGTAACATTCCTGAGAAGCAAAGGATATTCGTATTATGCCTTATATTTACAGCTTTTGCACAAACGCTTGATATAATAACACAGTATGAAAATTCCAATTCTTCAAAGCTTCCAGGAGTATCTAGAAGGCGCATAGTGTCGAGGGAGCTAATATCCTAACGTCTTATCTTTACCAAGCATCTTTTTTTGTTTTGGTAGCCAATTTAGCAAATACGCAATCTTTACACAATCCCAATGTTTGTCCATCTATATATGTAGGGCACAGCCAGCCCGATTTTGAAACATTCTTCATTGGAGCTCCGCTCCTATTGGTCCTAGCGTGATGATAGTTATAGTCTTCCTCGATAAACGGGGATATCTATAACACTGAATGAATTTTTCAAATCAGACGAGTAAGTAGTTCCTGAGATTAGCGCGTTCAATCAAACAAACAAACTCTTCAGTAAGATGATATTACATATCACGGTACATAATATAGATAGAGAGTCTAGTATACTGTTTCTCCTTAACACAAGTTATTTTATAACCTAGTTTTTTTTATTTGACTTGACTTTATGTTGTTGGTCCGAAGACCTCACAACTTTACCGGGGTTGTTAGGGCTCAAGCCCGGGGGCAACTTGCTTCAGGGAGCTCCCCAGGGAGTTTTACCTCGGCAGGACTGTTGCCATGAGAGGGAGATGAATGTGTTGATGCCCGCCAATGGGTGACACAATGAGCTAATTGAGAACGGGCGACGGGTAATACAAAGCCCGAGAAGAAGGATCCCGGCGGACCGGGATCGGATTTATAACCTAGAAAGAAGCTAGAAAGACAGCGCCACTTTCAACAACTCGGGCACTACAAAGAACTTATTCAAAATTGTTAATGTCGTTTTAAATAGGTAATAATTATTTCGTAATGTTTTGTTTAAGTTAAGTATTATTGTAGCTGCAAGTATCTTTTGTTACATTTTTCAGTTCAAGAAAATTTATTATTATTGAAAAAAAAAAAACACTCGACAACTGAACTCGAGGTTGTTATGGCAACCTTTAGACCAGAGGTGGCAGCCATCCAGTCGGACAAATACAAATACCCTTCCACTTGGCTGTAGGTTGTTTTGTTGCCTCTTACGACAGGTCGTCTGGCCGCACGAAATTGTAATATTTTTACGTTCCTCCACGGATAAAACCCTATGACACTTTGTGCATTAAAACTCAGGTTTTATTTGGGTAGATTATCAAATACAATTCCAAACATTGCATCGTCTCAGTGCCGTAAATATAGCCTTTTATGCGCCCTATGCGAGCTTCTATAACTGCGTCCTTGTTTTTTTTTAATATTATAGGTACCCTAGCTAGAGCAATGCGATGTATAAGCCTACTTTTTTTCATTCAGGGTGATAAAATAACGGTTTTTGGTTGATGGACCAATTATCTATATTTTGGAAGAAAAATCTAAAGAACTAGAACACAAACACACTCGGGCGCTGCCAAAAATAGGAGCGCGATGTTTAGTCTAATTTAACAGACGTTTGTGATGATACTGGCATGTGTTGGAATCGAGCACTAGGCGCAGCGGGAACTTACCAGGAACAAATCGAAATAATAATAGTCCTGCCTGGTCTGGCCATTCTTGCGCCCCCAAGAGTCTACGCCCTGTGCCTGGGCACCGGTGGCACCGCCCTATTTATGGCACTGCATCGCGCCGGTTTGATTCTTGAATACACCATTAGTTACAGCAAAACTGTTATTTTTATAAACGTTTTTATCTGTATTTTTTTATATTCCAGCACAATTCGCGAATGTGGAGGTACCGCTTCGCTAATAGCTGTGGAGGCGCGCGAAGGCTCATGGGGCGCGACTCCCCGCGGGGCCGGTATGGCGGTCGAATGGATCACGGATCACGCTATTCTCAGACTAGGAGACAGGTCTGTAAATTTTTAAATATTAATTTTTAAACCAACACTGCCAAGTGCGTGTGAGTTCCCGTACAGTAAAAGATTTGTGTAAATAAGATACTTGAACTATTTTAGTGAATTGGTTACTTTGGTAATTGTAAATATCTCGTACTCAACAAAACTATTCAATGAATCTTGTTCAAGCTTTTAAAATAATTTTCTATTATAAGTGTTACTGAGCATCTATTGACTACAGATTTTTAAGTATATATGAATGGTTCTGATATTTAAACAGCTCAGCAACTGTGATGTGTAACACTTTTTGAAGGTCATACATAAAGTTAAAATTTATTTTTTAATTTAATTTGGCGGTAGGGTAAATAAAACTAAAACAATACTCATTGACACTTGACATTTTTGTCTTCCGTGATCACGGCTACTGAAAAGTGGTTGAAACGTCGGAATAATAAGAATGAAATAAATTACCGCGCTTAAAACCGTTAAAACGCAGTTTTATTATGTTATCCATTATGTGAGCTTTTTGCCAATTTGCTGGCTTCATTCAATTAAAAACAGACCTTAAATATTTTGATGGGATACGCGCACCTTATTAATTAGGCTTCCTTCGCTTACTTTTATTGGAGTTGATTAGGGTGTCAAATTAGTCCTCTTCACCCTGACATCCAGAGCTTTTTTTTTTTTTTTTTATTGCAGGAGACCAGCAGACAGGCAGACGGCCCACTTGATGGACAGCGGTTACCATCGCCTATGGACATTTGCTACACCAAAGGTGCTACGAATGCGCTGCTGCTCTCTTTAGGGAGCCTGGAACCTGGTCACTAATGCCGGAACACAACACAAGGTTGTTATGGCGACATACTCTAGACCAGGGGTGGTAGCCATCCAGTCGGGCAAATGTCCTACCACCTGGCTGTGGGTTGTTTTGTCGCCTCTTACGACAGGCCGCCGAGCCGCAGGAAATTGTATTCTTTCTCCGTTCCTGCACGGATACAGTATCTGCAGTTGCTGGAAATGCACCTTCCCGCATACACAAAATCCTGACTTGAATTTATAGGTGCAACATTATTATTGATCTTTTCTATTATTATTCTAATACTTAAAATAATTTTACAGGTTAATAGAAGTGAACGGTAATTCAATGGTGGCGTGTAGGAGTCAGGAGGAGTTACAGCGGGCAATCAGTGCATCTACTCCTGCCAAGGTAGTCGTGATGAGAGGGCAGCCTCTGGTGCAAACACTACCACCACCTACTAGTGGATTCACACAGGTATCTACTTAGAATAAATTGGACATTCAGATTTATCTTGCAAGTATTATTTTCAGTTAAGTAAACTTAAGAATCTTCCGACGATAATTCCTACTAAATTATAAATATAATTTTAAATGTTTGTATATTTATATACTGATGTAATAGAGATTAACTAGGATAAAAACGGAATAGAATCCGCAGGATATATATTTGAATTTGACATGAACCAAGCCGAGGAAAAAGCTGCTAACAAGAAATATACCAATTGTCCCACATCTGAAGACTAGAGGATCAATAATTCAATTTGTTAGGACCTTCATTTTGATAATAGTCTGAATATTGGTCCTCAAAATAACGACTATCCATGCAATTGTTCACCGTAATTGTCTTTTTTGCGCTTTAACGTAAATATTGGTCGTTTTTACATTATAGAATGAAGCAGCGTCGTTAAGATCAGAGCTTGGAGCTTTGAGAGTAGCCGCTGAAGAAGCCGAGAAGGCAAAGGAAGGCCTTAGAACAGACAACACTAGACTGACTCATCGTATATCGTATTTAGAAGAACAAGTTGCAGAGCTGCTGGCCAGACATCCACAAGTAAGATGTAAACACTTTTTAAAACTAATTCTTACAATATTGCCTCGTCACACACCTAATAGAAATTTTGATAATTGATGTATGTTCACTGTTTAAACAGTTTCCTTAATTCATGAGCTCCAATAATAGTTATAATGTTTAAGCAAAAATGATACGTCTAGATCGGCCGGTTCGGTGGCGGAAACAGCGGAATCACTCAAGCGGCGGAAATATGCAACCCTCAGTGAGAGTTATATGTTTGTGCCGTTTGCTGTCGAGACGCTTGGACCGTGGGGTCCTGAGGTCATGAGTCTCTACCAAAATTTATCAAAACGACTCGTCGACTCTTCAGGTGATCAGAGGGCTGGTGCCTACCTCGGCCATCGGATCAGTATGGCGATCCAGCGAGGAAACGTAGCCAGCCTTCTGGGCACCTTACCCATAGAAGACGGTGATCTGGGCTCAGTATTCTACTTATAGTCTTGAGGGACTATAGGTAGAATACAATACAAATAAGTTAAGTTTTCTTACATTGTATTCAATAGTATGTAATTTTATGATTGTGTTTTCATAATATACAGCAAAAATATTTGAATCAAAATGTTTGAAAGTAGTATTTTATTATTTCAGCTGCAGTCAGCGAGTAGCAACGACAGTTGCATAACAGTTAATAAGACCAAAAAGAACGTAACAAACATCAACATCACCAGTGAACCCCAATCCAGGTGTAGAAGTCCCAAATCTGAGGTGCAAGTCTTCCAGAAAGGCCCAGACATCACTGCCATAGTTGCCAAGCTTCCCGGTCTAGATGGTGTTGAAGCGAATTTGCCACTCATGAGACCGAGGTCCAATGCTTCAGGAGCATCATCGAGGACAGCAGTTTCGCCTCGGGCGTCCCCACCCCCTAACATTAGATCTCATAGCTCCCACAGCTTGGAGCATAGAGTTGGCCAAATGAGGCATTCCCTATCTCACCACTGTATCCATGGCGCGGTCGATTACAGCGTTGAAACTGATGCAGCGATCCGAATGATCGAAAGAAACCAAAGACACATAGAAAAGCAGCGCTTAAAAGCTGAAAGGCTCGGGAGGAAAGAGGACTATTTTCGATCTGACAGTGATTTAGATATTCACGATTCGCGTTCTGTAGACCGCACTTGCAATCGACATTACGAGATTAAAAAAGCCGCGGACAGAATAGAGGAGAGTATCAAAAAGACTAACTGGGCAGAAAGGAAAACTTTGTCGATAATCGAACAGCTGAAAAAGTCGCAGCGTCTTCGCAAGTTAAAGAAAAACGAAAGCACGGAGGACATTCAAATAGATTCAGAACGACAATACATCTACAGCCGTATAGATGGAAAAGTTTTAGAAAACGCCCATAAATCTAGCAGGAGAACATCAAAAGTTCACAGTCGGAGTGCCAAATCTCCGAATTTGAATCTGAATGTTCAGATTTTCCTAATGGGGATATCTATAACAGTTCTTCCAGAATCGACTACTGCTCTGAGACTTCAAGAATGAGTCATTATAAGAAGAATGAGGATAGAACTGACGTGAAATCTAGACCGACTCCTCCGAGAAAACCTTTGAGACTTTCATTACATAAGGCTAGGAGTGCGCATTCCTTAATAAACGGTAACGAATCTGAGACAACAAGCAGACCAGCTTCAGAGGCGAATAATGACGTCGAATGTAACAAGAGGCCGGTTAAAAGGACGCACGCGGCGGACAAATGGTCCAGGGAGAGAACAAGAGACGGGAGCAGAGCAACTCCAAGACCCACGAGGAAGATATTAAACGGACTGTCCGCGTGTGAAGCACCAGCTGCTGACGATCTCTATCCTGACTCTCATATGCCAGTCAGAGTTAACGGTGTTGGGCAGAGTGCGAAATGGTGTTAAAAGTATAGAACAAGCATTTAATTCAACTGAAATCGCCGAAGAGAAAGCAAAATCTTGCCTAATAATTTAATGCACAATTATCGATCATAGATGAACCGATGAAGAGTAATTTGAATACATCGCTGCTTCTAAACAAAAGTTCTACATATTGTTATGAGTTGCGGGACTCGAATTAAAATGCCGTTGGAATTAATATACAGTTTATTAGAACTATACAAACCCGTATAACACAGGTACAAATATAACCGAACACAACAAATCCAAACGTAATGCCTAAGTCCGTCACTATTAGATTCCCGATTGTACACACGTCACACCTTGATCGTAGTTGTCACTGAACTGCCCCCTCCCTCAATCAGGCCATCGTTTTATACTGCACAAATGCAATGTACCCGCCCGGCAACGTGAACCGAATATCCTAAAATTAGCTTGTACTTTATAATCTGTAACACCTGGCTAATGATTACAGCCGCAAGCGACCGTAAACGGTTAGAGCATAACAATAGGCATACAAAAGAATTACATTTAGTTCAAATGCCGACGGGTAATAAATGTGCTTCTACAAATCTGTGCGTGAAATTTGTCTTTGTTGGCGCCTAGGTTGTAACAATATTAAAATAACACAGTTTTACTAGGAGAGCCAAACTTGAATTAACGTTAATTTCTGATGATTTTCTATTACTTTTAAGCATTGTTTTCACAAACATATATCAAAGTTGCTTTTAGTATTGTGTAGATTTTTAACCAATATATTCTATTTGTAGTTGGCATGGTATTTGTATATCAAAATGGAAATTCGAGTTTGTAAAGCCTATTCCAATTTTTAAAGTGATAACTTTTTATTCGAGGGTAAACCGTTTTGTTATGTAACGCGTTACGGTAAAGTTTTATCTATGGGCGCCAGTCTGTCTCGCTTTCCTTTCTTTCGCACAAGTTACCCATCACTTCTGTCGAGCGTCCCGCGACGCGTTTTCTTATGGCGCCTTTGTATAGAAGTAGCGATATTATTATTTTTTATTGCAGGTCAGCAGACAGGTAGACAGGCAGACGGCCCGCTTGAGGGAAAGCGGTTACTATCGCCTATGGACATTTGCAACACCAAAAGTGCTGCAAATGCCCTGCTGAAACTAAACATTTATGCTTTTATCATTGACAATTTTGAATTAGTCTTAACTTTGTAAATAAAGTTGCAATTATTATTAAAGATAAGATATTAACCTATTGGTTAGATAACGATTAATCGATCAGAAATAAGATGGATACCGATTATGAAATATCATCGAACATTTTAATGATTGTCAAACTCATGCACTCGTTAAAAAACCTACTGATGTACCTGTAACGCAGTTCATAAAGTAAATCAGTAAGTATCTCATGAAAACATTTGTAAATATTAAATGCACTGTTTAAGCACCCACCGCAATATTCAAGAAATAATAATATTTTATAATATTGTGTAACTTAATCGACCTAAGATTAAAACATTATTTTAATAAAATATTTTTAAAGAAATTATGTTTCACTTCATAATTATATCCTTTTTTTTCAATTAATTCAATCATTCCAATGGAGAACGCTTTTTGAAGGTCATACATGTAAGTCAAAATTTAAATCTACTTCCTATTCTGTGGTAAATATATATATAATTGAGTACAATGAATTGAGTTGTAACAACCACAAAAAATTCACCGTCGCAATAAAGACTATCAGTATCAATGCGCATCAGCGCGATATCAGCGCTTCTACTAGTAGTAGCTCACAACGCCCAAAATGCTCCGTTCGCCGTTCCACAAGGCGACCAGGATCACACAACGAGGACATCAAAAGTTGGGTTGAATAACCGTTCCACTTGGGTTTATGATTGTAACGCCGGCAAGCCAGTGGAACGAGAAAATTCGCTGTCGTCAACGTAGTCGTTTTTGTCTCTAGTGGAACGTGCCCAAATCAGGTGGTAACAGTAAACCGTCTGTAGATAAGAAAAGGAGATCACATGCCTAAGTATAGGAGATTTGCAGCGTGTCAATAAAAATACGAAATCGTAATAAAATCAATGTAATTATTAGCAACAAAAACAAGTGAGGGTATTATATACATCAATAATTTCAAATACAATTAAACATTCCTCATATAAACCCATTTTACTGTCCATTCACTAGTTTCTTTATACATTGTCGATTTTTTGTACAAGCATACAATACAAAAAATCGACAAAATATTGTGAAAAAATGTCCATTAAATTATTATTATTAAAAGATTAGAAATAATAAATAGTAGGTAGTTTAAAATTTTCTTCAATATTCTTCTATGTATTTCCAAAAATTTTGTAGTGTTCTTTGCAAATGTGATGTGTTTATTTCAACAACACCTAAATCTGTCTCAACTACGTCGGAATAAACCAATAACTTTCTTTTGAACAAAAACAGTTATTTTTTTAATGAAAATATTGAAATCTAATATAAAGAATAATGTCAAATGGACAGTAAAGTGATTTCTAATAGTCGAATACAAAACCTCATTCATTTAAAGAGTGAAGTCTTTATTCTGATATGACTCATAGAGCATAAACAAATACAACTTTTTACAATTTAAGGTAATTAATTATATTTTTTGATAAATCTAAATACTCTAGTGCGATGATAATAATACATTTGCTAGATACACTCATTACTATGCTCCAATGTTCTTTGACAAATTGTCACTTAATTAAACATACAATTATCATCATACTATCAAAAACAGTCTTAAAATAATCTTAACTGAATAAATCTAAACATTTGCAGTACTTTCGCCAAATAACGGCGCACTCCTATCAGTTCTTAAATTCATTTAAACATAAATTCCACATACTCCTTACATCATATAATATACTAAACATATAATTCATTCATATACAAAACTTATATATATGTGACTTACGGCCGGTTCCTGTATCTTGCCAACCATTTATAGTGTCAAACTAACAATGTAAAATGTAGGAACCGGCCATTAGAGGAGGTTGGTTTCTGAAATATAAATCAGCTTATTTTTGCATTTGTAGTAGTGTCTCACACAGTGAATAGTGGTCGATTCCTATATCTAACTGTTCATTCACTTTCCATACAATTGGTATAAATTTTACATGACTAAAATTTATATGGTGCTTAAATCAAATTTTAATGAGTAGTAAAGTGAATAAAATGTATGAAGTAGGGACTTAATGAAAATTCTATGCTAACCTTCAAATAATTTTGTATAGGAGCAGAGTCTAAATGAGAGATGTTATTTTTAGAGAGTTTATTAATGAAGTAAGTCAAGGTATATTTTCAATTCATATTAATTATTATAAAAATATTGTATATTATAATAAAACAAGTTTTGTTTATTTAATTTAATAAACAAAGAACATGAAAATAAACTTTATGATTTTGTTTATAGGTAATGCTATACTGAGTAGCTATAATAATACTTCTATTCCTGATTGGACTACCAAATGATATCCTAAAAATAAAGACTAATAATTATCTATTTGTATTCAATTTTCACAATTTCTTCAATATCTAATATCCATAACTGAAACTATCCGAAACTAATGGATAGTCTGAAATGATTTAATATCCATAACTGTATCTAAAATAAAATATTTATTATTCATATATCCATATCTGAAATTTCATATCCATAATATACCAATTATGAAGATATAGGAATCGACCATAGAACCGAAATAAACCACCAATCATACAAATGCAAATACATCGAGCCTTTACCACCATTTTATAGTAAGCTACATTTGGACCTATAGCTGCAAAAAGGTATTTAAAATTATTACTTTGTTTTAAGACTTTCAGTTTTATTTACTACCTACTGAATCAAACACTGAGTCTTAAAACAAAATAATATTTTGAAATACATTTTGCATCAAATAATATTCTTTTGTCCAAATGTCGCTTAGGATAAAAAAGCAGTAACGGTTCGACATCTCCAAGATGATTTATGGCTCAAAATTCACCATTCCAACATGAAGTTTAAGAAAAAACAAAAATGTCCAGCTCAAATTACCTTCCTACTTAAAATACAATAGTTCCATAGTATTTTATACAAGAACATTTTTGTATTTTTTTAAATTCACACAGATGCCCATCATCTCCTTTTACTAGCGGCCCCAGCAGACGTTGTCCTACTCTGAAAAAATAAAAATCTAGGACCCAATCCCAGCGCCACCTACCGGTTCGATATAGGACTATATTATAACCCCTCCCATCGAGTTACTGTGGACGCATAGTGCGCATCTGACGATTTGTTGACGATTGGACCTACTTGCAAAAATTATTTAGAATATTGTATACTCTAATGCAATATCCAAAAAATTTTTTTTCCAAAATATAGACACATTATTTGAATTTTAAACTGTGTTGGAACGGGCCTATAAAATTATTATTACATTACTTTTGACATGTGTCAAATGACACTTGCATGCAAACATACTAACAGCGCGTTCCACTAGGTAGCTCACAACACCCAAAATGCTCCATTAGCCGTTCCACAAGGCACCGCAGTCATTGTGGTCGTGACGACAATGTCACTAAGATGTCATCATTGTCGATCAACAACGCTCACAACGACCCATGTCAAGAGGTGGGTTGAACACTGTCCCACTGGGGTTTACTATTGTAACACCGGCAAGCAAGTGGAACAGGTAATATTGTGGTTGTGAATGTGGTCCTTGTGAGTCTCTAATGGAACATAGCCAATATGTATCTCCATTGTTTTAGACCAATGGTAAAATATCAATGTACAAATAAAAGCTTGAGATGAGACCTGTTAAAATAAAATTATTACCTATACAACTTCAAATCTCTACACTATTTTCTATTGGTACCAATTGAAAATTATATCAATACTTAAAACTTAGAGAAATATGTTTAGTATCAAAAACATCTTGTATTGTCAGAATTGCATTCACCATATTCACTGTGTTATTATAGTCGATGTGCGGCTTTCTACAGCTATACTACATTGACTATAAATTGTAACCACTAGATAAAGTATCTCAGCATCATAAAATATGTTCAATTTCCATTAAATTATTTATTTGAGGGCACAAACCACTGTTGAATCACATTTGAGTGATGTATGTAATTTCAAATCCCGCCAAACTATCTCACCTTACATTAATTTTAGGGCCTTGTGGATATATATCCCTCATTTATCAAATTTAGTTTGCTAAGATTTCTATACAAATGACCTTGGAAGCAAAATACTAAGGAATTACAATAGCTCACTATACATTCGTAAACTCCATATAAGAACACTGAAAAGACTGTGCATATTGTGGCGTTATAGAGAGTTGTCGTTAAATGGAGAGAAGTCTGTTATTTAATAAAACTACGTTTTATTATGTGTACAAGTCGCGAAAACTTAAGAAAATAGTCTGTTATTTATTTCTGACCACAAGGCGTTAGGGACAATTTAGCAGGGTTACATTTTTACTAGGCAATTGTCATTTCGAGCATTCTTATATTCCTTATATAGAGCCTATATTCCAGTCAGTGATGGTAATGCAAGTAGATGGATTTGAAAAAGAATTGAAACTGACTTTTGGTACTAGCCAGCAGTAGATCTCCATAGCTTTTACAGCGAATATTGCTAGACAACATAAAAAAGACCTAGTATTTCAACATTTTAAATATAATAAATAATAAAACTACGTTTTAACGGTTTTAAGCGCGGTAATTTATTTTATTTAGGTTTATCCGACGTTTCGGCCGCTTTTAAATTTAAATTAGATTAGGCTCCCATAGAGTAAATAATATCCATAAACAAAATTAAAACTAAATAATTAAAATGAACAAGTTGGCGGTAGGCTGAATAAAAACTTTGACAATACACGTTCGACAAATGTCATCTTTGTCTTCCGTGACCACGGCAACTGAAAAGCGGCCGAAACGTCGGATAAACCTAAATAAAATAAATTACCGCGCTTAAAACCGTTAAAACGTAGTTTTATTATGTGTACAAGTCGCGAAAACTTAAGAAAATATTATTTTAAATATGACAAACAAGTTTTATGTCACTTCAAAGTAAAAGGCCCAAGTCATCCATGCTTTATGCCACCTCTGGCTCTAATTATCTCCACAGACACTGTCCAAATGTCAAGTTTTAAATGTTAATACCACATACCATATCCTATGAGCTTATTTCTTCATTGGCACTTTGTTTAAATAATCCAACTGATTGCACTAACAATTTATTTGACTGTATTATTCTGAATCTTAGACCTGGAATAATCTGCAGTAGCATGCCCTATTCACGATAAGTCGATGTGCAGGGTTACTAACAATCAAGACTCAAAAAGACATAAAATCGCGATGGACACTAGAAAATTCAAAGAAAATTAAGATTAATTGAGTTTTGTAATAATGTCTATTTATAACCTATTATATAACATGAGTCATATTAACGTTAAATCATCTTAATTTGGTAACCATGAGCATCAAGCTATAGTGAACAGGTTTTAGTTGAGTTACTTCTTGAGGGAGGAGGAGGAGCTTCTTGTTAATCTCCTCCATGAGCATGGAAAGATGTACCTTGCACGAACCAGATCCAATGAGCATATTTCTTCACTGACACTTCAATCAATAATCACAATTCACAATGCATTGCATTCACCATCACTTGACACTTTAGAACTGGAAGCATCTGCCGTAGTTGACGTACTTCTTGAGCGCGTACGGCAACGGGAGCTCCTTGACGGCCCGCTTCATGAGCGTGGAGAGGCGCACCCGGCGCGCGTTGGTGGCGGGCGGCGCGGCGCGGCGCTTGCAGTACGTGTGCCCGCCGCGCTCCGTCTCGGACGCCTCGTCGGTCTCGCGCTCCGTGGACGTCGACCGCTCGCTCAACACGCAACGGCTGCGTTTCTGGAGGCGACGACGCCCTATTAAACAACACACACAACAATCAACACCAGCATACAAAAGAAAAAGTATATAGGAATTCGGTCATTGACAATTTTTGAGAAACAGGTTCGTTTTGGGCCTTATGGTCTATTTTAGCCAAAATATTAATATTTCAGCAAAAAAACAACATTAACATATTTAATTTAGCAATTTTATAAGTATTTTGGCATTTCGTCACAAAAACGCGTCAAGCTATAATGGCGTCTCGCATGACGTCACAGTGTGCAAAACAAATATCTGTTTCATTGAAGTGTTATCTGAGAAGTCATTGATAACTTCTTGTGTTTTGCACACTTTGACGTCACGCGCTCTGATCGGCGTTCATTGTCACGTGGCTAATACGATATATATTAAAATCAGCCTATATTTTTCATACTGTCAACTAACGAATTGTATTTGTTATTATAAAGTAACCATGTGACTGAAGTAGTTAATAACGGATAGAGTATTCTTTCATGTAGTAATCGGAAGTCGTATAACTGAATGTCAATGTAGAAGCATTTATTATCAAGCTAACGGATATCGGAAATGGGGTAACCGGGAGCTGGAAGTTAATACCGATGGAGGAAGTTGGCGTTATGAAGGAAGTGAATCTGAAGTGGAACCAATTGCCGGAAGGTGTCACTGCGGCGCGCTACGGGAACCTTTTAAATAGAGGTTTTCAGGCAGTGGGACAGATTTCCACCAACATTCTACAATGAGTCTACAGGGGTAGTCTTGGATGAGGAGCACATAATATATTGTGGTCGACAATTACTGCTTGATAATCGCAGTATTCTTGGAGGGCAAATTGCTGCTCGAAACCTGACAAGCGTGGATGCAACTCTTGGAATTGTCCTAATATTTCTCTGTATTAATGAATTAATATCGTAATTGTAATAATTCTAGTGTAATAAACTTTGATTATAATACTTCAGAAAATAATTGTATTATACTCGGAGAGTGTCATTCTTCCGGCGAGAGCCTACACATATTACCTGTGACATTAGTGTTTTCCACCTCATCGGTAAGACTATCGGAGCCTGCCTCGACACCGGACTCGTCGCTCTTCGCCTCTGTGGTCTCCAACTGTGGACTGGTGGAAGGAGTGTTCCCCTCCCCGATACCACTGTCCAGTATAACCCGTCTCACCTCAAACGAGGAGTCTGTCTCTTCATCTGTGGACTGTATCTTTGGAGAAACAAAAAAACATCCTTCTATGTATCATGTGTATTACACATATTTAAGAATAAAACTATTGTAATCCAAATATATTACAGTATTCTGTCAGGTGGTAGACTGAAGCACAGCAGACAGGGTGATGGCTCAGCTGTGATGGAAAGTGGTTACCATCGCCTATAGACATTAGTAATACCAGAGGTGGTTCAAAGGTTGTCGGGGAGGATACACTTTTAATTCACTACCATACATATGAGTTATGAAGTTGGCTAAGTATCATCACATAACAGTCAGTAAATATCCCACTGCTGGGCTGAGACCTTTCCATTTTTAGGAGACTGTACAGCATACCTGAAACATTCGCCCAAAGTGGATTGGCGATTCATTACGATGTTTTCTTTCCTCATGCTATTAGTTGAGCCGTTTTAAGAAGCCCCTTTTGAAGTTTCACAGACGAAGTAACTTATAAAGTCACTGTCAAAATCATTTATATCAAATCAAACCATCATAATCAGCTTACTTCTTTACAAATGTAACAATTGACAATGTTATATTTGTCAATACTTTTTCCTTAAATATTACTGACCGACCGATGTAAAATCGAAATGTTAGCTTAAAGCTAAATAATGTATTAATTAAAAAGACAAATATTTTTTAAAAATCGATTTGTGTTGTGTCACTTTCCATATCGATTCCAATTGTATCATCAATAGTTCACATAACTACTAAAGTCAGTTCGATAGATGTCAAATGTGGCTTTACACAAAGCAGAACTATAATAACAGTTATTGACAAAGTGAGTAAATAAGAATTGGCTCATGTTTAAAAAAGAAGAAGAGACCTTATCAGTCTCCTCCCAGTCCATGGTGGCGTTGGAGGTGCCGGGTTCCTTGCCGAGCAGGATCTCCACTTCGGCGGGCACCTTGGGGGGTCCCTCGCCCCCCTCTCCCCCCTCGCGTTGCGGCGGGGCTTCCGCCGGGCTGCTGGACGACGCGCTCGCCGGCGACGAGCTACTCGGCGCGGCTGTCAATTTAAATTGTTTTTGAAAATGCGAACACTATGGTTACGTTCCACAAGAGGCTCACAACGACCACGTTCACGATCGCGATTTTTGCCCTTCCACTTGCATGCCGGCCTCACAATTGTAAACTCAAGTGAAACGATTAGTCGACCCATCTCTTGACATTGGTCGTTGTGAGCGTCAAATCATAACGTCATTGGTGACTTTATCGCCAGGACCATAACGACCGTGTTCGCCATGTAGAACGGCAGTCGGAGCATTTTGGGTATTATGAGGTAAAGATTTCGAAAACTGGGCCCAAAATTGTTAGACTATTTTAGGAAATTAGAGAAACTATTATAACATAGACAAACATCGATGTTGGGGATTGTTTTTACCTTATTTTTTTATTACTGTTTGCACTGCGTGTTACGTGCGCGCGCGTCGCTGACTAAATGGCAGATAATAATGATGTGCCAAATGAGTTTGTATAATTGCTAGTGATGTATAAATTAATTGATGTGATGTTTAGTGACGTGCGTTAACAATTGATATGAAATATAATAGTACATTATTTTCAAGCGCTTTTAGTTACTTGTAAATAGAAAATAATATTAAAAAAATAATAAAATCGTAAAGAAAATCTTTAAAGATATTAAATTTTATGTTCATAACCCTAGAATTAAAAACACACATTTTTAACATTATTTTTCATTATATACCGCACACTAACTTTAAAATACAAAGTCTGCCACTTGATATTATAAACCAACTCTAGTATAAATTTAATTGATTAATTAAAAAGTTATTTAATAGTATAATTAATTGCATAAATCCTGTTTGTAATGTACGAAAATGATCTTCTAATATACATACTGTCAGCACTGTCCTGCCTGGAGTCGTGCAGCTCGAAGGTGAGCAGGCCGCGGCAGGGGCGCTTGGAGGCGGCCCCCTCCGACAGCGACGCGCCGCCGCCCTCGTTGGCGTCGTCGTCGTTGTCGTCGCCGTCGTCGCCGGCGCCATCTAGCGTAAACGGAGAAAGACAAGATACATAACACTTTATTGCTCACCAAAATAATAATATCCTAGATAGATTTAGAAGTTCAATTGGACCTACTTATGCAAAATGGAACCAAGGTTTGAGACAAAGCCGTTTTTATTAAAATTTTGCATACAAATAATGTGTCTATATTTTGGAAAAAATAATAATTTAGAATATTATTGTATGTATGTACATTAGAATATGCAATATTCTAAATTTTTTTGCATTTTTTTTTATAAAAACGGCTTTTTCTCAAACCTGATGGTACGTGGGTTGGTTCCATTTTGCATAAGTAGGTCCAATTATTGCTTTTTCATTATTCTCATACTAGGATATGCCCGCGACTGCGTCCACACTTTACTTGAAATTCCCGGGGGATTTCCGGGACAAAGTACCGCAGCTATCGTTTCAGTGTGTCGGAACAAGCTAATCTTTAAACACCCAACCAACTACAATACTCCCAGAAAAAATCCGCAGGATACCCAGGATAAAATGTATTTACCCGTCTGGATGGCTACCACCCCTGGTCTAGACTATGCAGCCATAACAACCTTGAGTTGTGTTCCGACATTAGTGACCAGGTTCCAATTCCCATTTCCAGACATTTGCCCATTTTTGTCCACAAGCTGCCATCAAGAGTGCCGCGCCAAAACCAAGAGTTATATCGTCTCTTTTATTCTACAACAAATTCTATGTAGAAGAGGGAGAAAGCATCAGTATCAACTTTCATCTCAATTATGCTTCCCAATTAGCCGTTATAACAGTTCGAGGACAAAGTGATGGTTCCGTCTTAGAGGGTTAAGAGAGCAGCAGCGCTTTGGTGTAGCAAATGTGGAACTAGCGCAATAAAAATAAGCAAAGGTCGCGCTCACCATCGTTGTCGGCGTCCTCCTCGTCGGAGGAGTCCGAGGGCGTGGGCGAGTCGAGCGAGTCGAAGCGCAGCGCGCCGGCGACCCTGTTCTGGCCCATGCTCAGCACCAGGCTGAGCAGCGCGTTCATCTCGTTGGCGCCGCTCGCGCGGTCCAGGTCGTGCAGCGCGTTCAGGCCCTCTGCGCAACGTCACACAATACTAGAGTTTACTACATACATCTTTACATATACATAAAGGACAAAAGGACCAAAAGGCCAAAAAAGATCAAAATGACCAAAATAACCAGAATGCCATTTTGTTTATTTTGGTCAATCACAAAAAAACCTATCCTACTTGGGATAACTTTTATATAAATCTATCCCATTTTTCGGGATAAAAGTATCCTATGCTCATATCCTAGGCATCGAAAAAAAATATATATACACACTGAATTTCAGCCAAATCCAAACCGAAATCTGTTGCATTGTCAGAATCTCCTGGTCCGAATTATCCGCCCTGATTTTTTTCTCATTTTTATTTTGACATTACAAATAGACACTTCAATTTTATTTACCTCTATAGATATAGATGTGTAGCTTCATTTATTTATTATACTTACATAATAGCTGCGAGTTGAGTTATTTATGCCTTAATACAGTTAAAACATTCTTAAGGTGCAAAATGATACAAGTTAAAATTCAGGAGCAAAATGATACAAGTCAAAACACTCTATAAGTGTGAAATGATACAAGTTAAAATATTGTACAGGCACGCAATGACACAAGTTAAAACACTCTACAGGTGCGAAATAATACAAGTTAAAACACTCTACAGGTTCAAAATGATACAAGTTCAAAAATTCTAAAGGTGAAGATGAAACACTCACCAATATCGGTGTCGTCCTCGATCGGTATGCATATGCGTCGGGGGCAGTTGTTGGGCGACTTGGGCGTGTAGGGGGGCTCGCGCAGGTCCGGGTGCCGCGACAGCATCGACAGCCGCATGCAGCGCCTTATCACCGAACGGGACAGGATTTGCAATCGAGGCGGGCATTGGTCGTCTATGGCATAGAATACAGAGAATATACCCTTAGAGTCTGTCCAAAGAGGCGATACAGCCAGGTAGTAGGGTATTAGAGTATTTCCGATTGGACTGGACCAACTCGGGTGTAAAGTATGCCGCCATAACAACCTGCAGTTGTGTTCTGGCATTAGTGACCAGGTTCCAGTCTCCCTTTAGAGAGTGGCTGCACATTGCTAACAGCTTTGGTGTTACAATATATAATGTATAGCACATTGTGTGAGGGGGACGGATGATGTGGAAGTGAGATAGAGCAACTTTCAATATCTGCGCTCCCGCACTGCGCTAGTCGGTCGCTGCGATGACTAGATATATGCAGCACCCATAAATGTATGGATGGATGTTAATGTAAAAAGATATAGTGGGAATTATCCAAAATATAACGATTTTCCATCACCAAGCAGGTGAGCGCGGGGCATAGCTAATTAATAATATTTTGATTACAGCTCTTAGGGCCAGCATTGTATGATACCACGCTCTCAGAGAACATTGGCTTAAAACAAATAGCCCAGAGCTTTAATTGTGTTTCTTATGATGAATGAGAGTTCCGATAATCCACTTTCCCCTCCCTCTATTTTATCTTACCTACCCCTTCCTAGAGACTGGCACTTTCCATTAGGTGAGCCCTCTGCCTGTTTACCAGCATCGCATTAAAAAAAAAAACGAGGTTAATAAAAAAATAGTATTCAATTTAACCTACCCCATCCTAAAGACTGGAAACACATTGGCTCCATCCCTGGGGTTAAAGCTCTGTAGATGACGATTCCATTAAGTAGGCCGTCTGCCTGTTTGCCAGCATCGCAGTAGGCATATATTACACAGATAACTTATGTAACACAACAGAAACTTAACTCATAACACAGCATGGTATACAGTTGAGACCACCAGCACCTTCTTGTTTTTATAGAAATAGTTGATTCAAAGTTTCTATCAAAAGTTAAATAAATCAGAAGTTGACAATCTTAATTGCGCCTTTGAAATTTGATAAAATTTACAAACAAAACTTACCAAGCTTGATGAAATCTGTAGCCTCCTTTTCAGTGGGGGCTTTCAGCGTCGCAAAAGACACATTCAAGAGGTTTCGAGTGGAAAACTCCTCGGCGGTGTCCTGGCGTATCTGCACTAGACTGTCGTTTAGTGGCATCACCAGGATACCTCCAACCTATAATCCAAAACACTTGAAATAAAAAAGGATAATTTTGTAACAACACAATGCGATACATCACAGAGTAGTATAATACGGTCGGCGTAACTTGGCAAATGTGAACATAGGCTCTGCGAACTTTAGAGCATGTACACTCGTGTGATGAGTGAGCATACGAGTCGTCAGTGAACACAATTGGTCGCCTTTCAACCCGGTATTTTTTCATTGCTTTGTACTAGTTGGTCACTGTATTTTCTTCACGAATTTACATGCGCTAAAGTTCGCAGAGCCTATGTTCACATTCGTCAAGTTACGCCGACCGTATTATACACAACCAAGCTATCTAGACAAACAGGTAGAATGAGGCCTCCCTATCCATACACCACAGTATCTCTTAGTACCATTCGCAGCTTCAAGAAGTTCTCACGTGTTAATTAATGCTTGACATTTCTGTACTTAGTTGTTTGGTAGTTGTTAAGTTTTATATTCTTTTTATGTTTGATATTATTACATATACATTCACTTTTTTGCTCTTTTAACCTATTTTTACTATCTCTTACAAAAATTTATATATTTATATTATAATATATTTACATTAAAATATAAATGTTAAATATATTTATAAAAAAGAAATATTATAAAAACCAAGTATCAACTCATAAATTAGTATAAATAGGAAAATACATAAAGTACGTACTGCACATTAACCTATTTGGCTTGGTCTAGCTATTAGAAAAAATATATCCCCAAATAGGTAGCAAATCGCGATGGTACCAATTCTGTGCAGTTTTTTTTTTCAGGAGTTCTGCATACAGGCAGATGGCCCACTTGATGGTAAGCAGTTACCATTGCCTATGGACATTTCAACGGTTGCAAAGTAAATAAAGTTATCTACAAAATGATGATTTTTAATTTATTGTACAATGCTTTTAATAAAACAATTCTTTAGAATATGACATTATTTGTTTTGCATATATCTCATTATTTCAATAAATTTTCGTACATAAAAATAGCTAGCTACATATGTTCTTTCAAATACTACGAAGTTAATACGACCATCTTTTCGCTCTCCTTTTAAGTAGCTATTTTGCAGATATCTCTTTTTACTTTGCACCCATCAATTTGCAACACCAAAGGTGTTACAAATGCGCTGCTGCTCTCCTAAGGGAGACTGGAACCTGGTCACTGATGCCGGAACACAACTCAAGGTTGTTATGGCGACATACTTTACAGCAAGGGTGTTAGCCATCCAGTCGGGCAAACGCCCTGTCACCTGGTTGTGGGTTGTCTTGTCCCCTCTTACGACAGTCCGCCTGGCGGCAGGAAATTATATTCTTTCTCTGTCCTGCACGAATAAAGTGGCAGTTTAGCAAATGCCAGACAAAAGAATTAAATATACTATATTGTACAACAAATACTATGAAATCAAGAACTAAAGTCCAATCCCAGTCTTATTGTCTATGGCGAATTTTTTTGTGACAACTTTTGAATAAAGTATAAAAAAGACAACAAAGTCTTCAATTATACTCATGTAATATAAAAATGTATATTCTAATAATTGTTCATGTCTCAACTGTTGAGACATCAGCATTTGATAGGTACCAGTCGATGTACTATCTTATCTTTCTTTAATTAGATGAATTAGTTGTACTTATTTTGATAACCATCTACATATAATTATGTGGAGTGTAGCCATTAATGCTTCATCATGTAAAAAATTATACACACCTTTATAAGCTGTTTGAAATAATTGAAATATTCTGTAGGGCATCCAGCACCAACATACACCCTGTCATATGGGGTTTGTAATGGAGGTAAACACAGTCCATTCCCTGAAAATATTGTACGTAATTATATTTTTATGTAGTGTAGCCATGCTGGAATCGTTATAACTACTAGAGCCACCACGATTGGTGTGATATCACACTCTAACAGATTATTGACATGAGATGGTTGGCCTTGAGCTATTCATGTTTCATTTAATGAGTGAAAGAAATGTGAATCTCTACCCCATTCTAATAAACAGCCCACAAACATAAATGTATTCAAAACTTGAATTTGAAAAAAAAACCCAGTTAAGCCAAATGAGAGGTCACAAATGAGCTGAATAATTACAAAATTTGTAATTTAGCAGACTTTTTTTAAAATGAATTGTCCTCTGTGATTAAGTGGGCTAAGCTAATGCTATCCTGCCTCACTGCAGAGCAGAGGCTCCAGGTTGGATTCCTGCCACAGTAAATCTCACTTTCAATTATTTGCTATGGTCTAGGTATCTGGGATTGGCAACAAAGGGTCCAGTTAATATTATAATAAATTGTTTAAATATGTATCCTTTGTCTGCTGGTTTAGTAATTTATAATGGCATTTAACTCTATATTGAGGTGGAAGAAAAAAGTCTTACCACAGAAAAATTTAGGTTCACAGAAATCAAAATCATCCAATATTGGTGAATTCTCAATAAAATGGCAATTCTTTGTGATAGCATAGTCCACCACCATTGGATGAACTTCAATCCCATGGTTTATGCCCCCAGCACCAATAACCAGGCCCACCATGGTGCTCAAGTAACCAGTGCCAGAACCAATATTCAGGAAGGACAGGCCTGGCTTTAATTCCAATCCTTCCATTACTTCACTAAAAACAAAGATATTATATTAAAACAAACAGATAATAATGTACACATTATTATGACAGTTTCCTGTAGTAGTAGATAAAGGCAATAATTCTAATTTATTTTAAAAGTGATTTGATTGCAAAAATTTATTTTAAATGTAGATATTTTAAGTTAAAGTTTAAATATAAGTAGAAATAACATTTGACTTTCATGATAAAATTATGAAAAAATAATTGATTTATCTTGTCTATGAATAAAAAAATATAAAATTGTTAATCATGAAATTATACCTGTAAATACATGGGGCTGACAAATGTAAAGGCCCATGCCGCCAGGCAAGGTCTTTGTATGCCTGATCTCGTGACTCAGGGGTCATGTAGTCCGCTCTATCGAGAGCCCGAAAGACTCTCTCGGTGTGTCTTGACCTGATGTAGTTTCCGCCCATCAGGTTGTCGATTAACTCATCATTATCTTTCCCAGAGCTTACAGCACCACCCATTTTGCTTGTTCTTTTATATTCTTCTGAAATATAACCCTAACGACTTCAGCTGATTGAACTTGTGACGTCACAGTTGTTTTTCCACATACTTTTACCAAAACTGTTTATTATTAGCTATATATGCATTGCTAGCTAGTGCTTTTTCAACAGATTTAGACACAAAAATAATTCTGGTTCGATAAATTTGTACAAAAACTTGTTTAATTTTACAAAACTATAACACTTTATTACTCTTCAAAGAAAGACACCATTTTAATAATTTGTTCTCACATGCCAAATATTGTGATTATTTGTTATTGATGCAAACAGAAACACAAAGAATGGCCAATGACAGTGCTGATTCCAAATATCAACAGTGCAATAGAGAACACTACTCTGCTTTGTTTACAAACATTCCATTTAGACATCAGATAAAGTGATATCGACTCAGTTTCTTTGCCTGCATTGATTTAGATGATTTTCAATTATTATAATCTAAGGACAAGAAAAAGTTTTAGCGGGAACTGAAAGGAATGTTGTGCTGTGCAGTTTTATTTCCTAGAAATGTGTAAAATTACTCTATAATTAACTATAGTTGTAGGATATGGATAGTTTTTGAGTAGTAATTATGTGTTTTGTGAGAAATGTGAACTGTATAGTCAAATGTGGCCTTTTGAATTGTCACAAGAACTCCATTGAATGGCACTAACTGAATACCTAGTTTTCAGCTGTGCTAAACATAGGCTTAAAATTATTGCCATGATATAAAAAAACCTTGGTATTGTTGAAGTCAAAACAAGGCTGTTGAATTCAGTTTCTTTTCCCCTGCTGTCGTGCTGACAGATATTTAAATAAAACCACTAACCATAAAGGTGTGTGCATATTATAAATCGTGGCTGACGGGATGGCTGAGGGTCGTAGCTTACAGCGCATAAGGAAAGTGTTAAGTTGTAAGTCTCGAACGTGATCTTTCAATAAGGACGTCTTAGGACGTCCTAAAGCCGACTAAAAGTGTGTTACAGTTCTGGTATCAACATTCGACACAACGTTCGGTCGTGTCTGTCGGCCATGGCTTGAAGGACACGTCGTGTATTATGTGGATACCTTAATTATTCTAAATCTATGGTTTTAATAATGAAATGTCATATCATCGGAAGCACGGGATCGGGTTTTTGATTTATTTTTAATGTAAAAAGCGTATGTAATTAAAAACAAATTATTCTGTGAGAGTTAAATTCCTAGTAATAAGCTATTCAATTTTTTCAATAAGTTTGTACATAACGTATATTTTATATTATGGTCGCGTTGTAACAAGGACGTCATTACTTTCCGTGATAAGATTTCGTGTTGGATTTTTTGCTGAAGGTTGTGGAGGTGTTTTAAATAGTGTTTCGTGATGGCTGAGACTAGTGAAGCGAGGGCGAGTCCGTCCGCGCCTGGAGGCGATGCTGGTGGTGAAGATGATAAACCTGATGAACGAATGTTGGAGTGCAACATCTGCCTGGACACAGCCCGCGACGCCGTCGTCAGCATGTGTGGACATCTCTTTTGGTAAGCCTATTTAATCCTACATTAATAATTATAATGATTAAATATGGCTTAAAACAAAACTAAGTATGCAAATATATACACTAGCTGAATACTTGTTTTTAAACTTAGTAACAAATATGAATAATTGAAAAATAAACAATTACATCAGTTTTAAACTAATTTTTTAATTTAATTCAATTTTAAATACAAAACGTGTGTTGTAACAAGGTGTAATAAGTTTCATATGGTTTAAATAAAAACAATACCGTCTAAACCCTCACTGCATTGCATTACACACAAGTAAATCAATACACATTGTATTTTAAAAATAATATAATACATACAGGCTGCACTTTGACATAGTAGTAGTAATATACTCCTTATAAGAAGTATGAAATAATTATTGATTAGCATAGTTTTTAGTAAAATGCTTCTATTTATTAACTAAATGTTTATGCATACTATTTACATTATTTATGAGTAAACTTTGATGTGTGTTGGAATCTTACATCTTAAATAATAGTGATAGAAGACAGAATAAACAAATAACAACATATGGAAATGTATACTAAAGATAATAAAGTATAATAAAGAGGTACACTTTGTGACTTTGTTTGTGGGAATGATCTCTTGAACTACTAACCGGTTCTAAAAATTATTTCGTGAGTAGAGAGCAACATTATTTCTGAGTAACATGACTATGACACCTCTATAGGCCTCTCTATAATTGGGCAGGGATCAATTAGATTACAATATATAAAAAACTGTTAAAAACACACTTATGAAACCACTTTTAAAATTAAGAAAGTTTATTTTTATGACTCATTTCTATACAGAAAGACAAAAATGAACACATTTTAAATGTAAGAATGACTTGTCCTAATTTCATTGATAATAAATAACTGCTCATATTAATTGTTAGCAATTTTGGTAAATCTATAGCTATGTGGACGAACTTTAAGCACTGGAGTGATGGAATGGGGAAGAGGGAGGCGTACTTACCCCTACTACACCCCTATGATCTGGAGATCTTCAGTTTTTTTAAATAAACAACCTCACTTATTTTAATATTGACCTTATAAAGTTGAACAATCCTTTTGAAGTCAAAAAAGAAAGCTAGTAATCAACAGTAAAAGAACCAAAAACAGTGTACAACAATGTACACTGTTATTTGACAACAAATGATGAAGAAAAAACCCAACAGAGCACATTCACATACACTACAAGAGTAACATGAAAATATTCAAAATACCAGCCAATAACAACAAAATTATAAATTGTGTGTATAATATAATAGTAAATGGTTACCAGCCAGTTCTGCACTCTCAGGCTGCTATTGCAGCATGCTCTCTTCGCTCGCTCGGCTCGTGCTTAGGAGATAATTATTTTATGGATTAGGCTGAGCCAGACCCAATTCATGTTTTGCTATTACAGTGACAGGAGGAATCTGGAAAAAATAGTTATAAAAAAGTTAGTAGAATATTTATAAATATCGCCAGTGCTTGATAATGTGAAAACGTAGTTTTGCACATTTATATGTTATTCATATTTATAATAAAAAGAAATCAAGCTTTGAATGAAGAATCATGTTTCATGCAATGATTCAGAGTACTACTTTCCCATAACCCCTTGTTCTTATCCTATCCCAAGGTTGCAAAGTGACTGCTTTGCCCCTGGTGTTATAAACATCTCTAGGTGACAGTAAGCACTATTCATTTGATGGGCCATCTGCCTGTTTGCCTGTGTCAATAAAATTAGAATTGTAATCTATGTTTGTAATGTAAATGTAACTTACATAGTTGGCCGTGCCTGCACCAGTGGTTGGAGACGAGGCCCAGTAGACAAGTGTGCCCCGTGTGCAAAGCGGCTATCAGCCGGGATAAAGTGATCCCACTGTATGGTAGGGGGAACACAAAGCAGGAGGATCCAAGGAATAAAGTTAGTGGCACTTTTATTTTAACAATGTATTTATTACTACTGATAATGGCTAAGGTCAAGGTCGGTATATATTGTATGTCTGCAAATGTGTATGGAAATTTAGTTACTTACTATATGTGGGCATGTGTGTGTGAAAGTGTATGACACTGCATAATCTTGAAACATGATGTTTTTTAAGAAGCTATAGGATGTGGTGAGAGGTGCATAATGTTAGAATAGACCATGGATGTTTTTTGGTTCCCGATTGAATCCAGTTTTTTTGTTTGATAAAATAAAATATGTTTAAATAAAACCAAACCAAATCATAATTTGCAGTAAACCTGCGAAAAATCGAAATATGTGCTATGACTTAAAACTTGATTGAAAGAATTAAATATTTTCTACAACATTTTGAAGTACTGCCAGGTAAAGCATAACAAAATTTGAAAATGCTTATTTTTTTCTTTTTAGTTTGAAGGCAGTTTTGTTTTTGGTAAAATTCAAAGCTCATTTGCAGCACCTTTGGTGTTATATGTATCTGTAATATTTTTTATCCTGGTATTTTTTCTGGGGGCGGTTCGAAGTTGTTTGGGTGCATAAAATTATCGTATTCCGACAGGTTGTCATTAAAACGGTGGCTGCGGTACTTTATGTCATGGGAATCCCGAGGGAATTTCAAGTCAAGTGTGGACAAAGTTGCGGGCATAGCCTTCTCTATAATAATTGTGTACCATGTTGGTATTCCAAGTGGTAAGTCGTGGTAGCGTAATGGCTAGCGCACGCGCCCCTGAATCGAAGGGCGCGGATTCCATCCTGACCGGAACGCATACACCTCTTAGTCAGTTTTCTGATCTAATGTGCATATTGTCACAATTACCACGTGCTAACAACGGTGATGGAAAACATCGTGATGCAACCTGCACATCGAGATAACCAATGTGTCAAACCTGCCAAGCCACCTTGGACACGCGTGGCGGGTATACTGTCCATTCCCCCTATAATGGGAGGCCCGAGCCCAGCAGTGGGACATTTATGGGCTGATATTATATGTTGGTATGCAGGTGCCACCCAGGCCAGCGGGCCAACGTACCGAGCCGGAGAACAACGGCGGCTTCCCGGGCTTCGGGTTCGGCGAGGGGTTCCACATGTCCTTCGGCATCGGCGCGTTCCCCTTTGGAGTATTCACGTCCACATTTAACTTCGGAGACCCCAGGCCTAGCGCCGGTAAGTATCCTTTCCCTATCCCTATCTCACTCCAACTTCGCTGAGTAGTCATTTCAGTTAAGAGGTGGTTAAGTAAAGTGATTTAAATGTTTACTGGAGTCAAAATTATAAATCTTCTCAGATACGAAGGCTACATTCCACAAGAGACTCACAACGACCGCGTTCACGACCGCGATTTTTCGCGTTCCACTTGCTTGCCAGAGTCACAATCATAAACTCTAGTGGAACAGTTATTCTACCCACCTCTTGACTTGGGCCGTTGTGAGCGTTGCGTGAGCAAAAATGATAACGTCATTAGTGACGTTTTCGCCACGTCCATAATGATCGTGGTTGCCATGTGAAACGGTAGTAAGAGCATTTTCTGACGGCCTCTGTGGTTAATGGGCTAAGCCTTTGCCGGCCTACATCACTGCAACACTGAGGGTTCGATTCCTGGTGTAATAAATTTCGAAAACATATGTTCTCCGTTATTTACTATTGTCTGGATGTCTGGGACGGCCCCAGAGTAGTCCCTTTTATTACCTATAACACAATTGTAACTTGCTTGATTTGGGGATATACAATACTGTTACGACTCTAGCGGGACTCTAATTAAAACACCGTTGGAATATTTATAGAGTTTATTAGAACTATACAAACACGTATAACAGAGGTACAAATATAACCGAACACAACCAATTCAAACGTAATGCAGAAAGTCGTAATTCAATAAAACGCGCAAAGTCCGTCACTAATAGATTACCGAATGTACACGTCTCGCCTTGATCGTGGTTCTCGCTCGATTGCCTCCTGTCTCCATCGGCCCTGGTTTTATAACTCACAAATATAAATGTGTCCGTATTGTAGTCGACCTAATCCCAAACACCTGGCTAATGATTCGACCGCCAGGAGCCATAAACGTGTACAATCAAACAATGGACTTGTTCTCTAGAAAATGTAGTAAACGCGTGCCAATAAATAAGTAAACAAAAGAAGATGATCAGAAAAGAATTACAATTGAAGACATGAGTGGATGAAGGTGATAAGTCGCATAATTCCAATTCTGAGTAAATTGAGATAAAAGTTTTACTTTTATTTGAAACTGAACTGAACTTAACACCTTTTTCAACGTTTTATTTTTTAAATATGCCTTATATCTAAGGTCTAAGGTCTGTAGTCATTTGGTATCGACTTATAACCTTCATCTACGCAAAAAAAGCAAAAAACCGAATATGCGACTTATCACCTTCATCTACTCACATCTTCAATTAGTTCAAATGCCGTTGTAGAAGAGTTAGGGAAGAAAATTAAAGACGGGATACGTGGTTAACCTTGATTGTAATTGTCCATATAAAAGTACACGTAATGGCGTGAATGCAGAAGATAGGTGCAATTAAACGATGTTCACATAACAGGTGCAAACAATGAACGCCTGCACAAACATTAGGGCAACACTGTTGGCCCGTGTACCTTTGCCAAGAATAGCTCCATAACAGCCGTCCAGGTAATGAAATTCCTTTTTACAGATATGCAGGAGTGAATTTGTTTTTGTCGGCGCCTAGGTTGTAACAATGTGTGTGTTTGTCTTTTGTTTGTTTGTTATTATTTTGGGCGTGGTGAGATACTAAAGGAACGCGCTCAAAGCGTGACCTCATAAGTAGACATAAATAAAATTATACAAATAGCGCGTTGATTATTGTTTAAATTGTAATAACAATATTTTATCACGATATTTTAAAAGTAAGACGTTATTTTAACGCATATTTCGTAACATTATTGTTGAGATTCATAGAATTCAGATATGCCTTAAGTAAACTCTGTCAATTTATTATATTGTTACGAGCTACACAGGACTCGAATTTAAAAAATGCCGTTGGATTTACTATAGAATGTATTAAAACTGTATCATCACGTATAACATAGGTACAAATATAACTAGACGCAATAAGTCCCAATGTAATGCACAATTCAATAACACGCGCAAAGTCTGTCACTGAAATGTACACACGTCTTGCCTCGTGTTATCGCTTTGACTGCCCCACCCCTCCGTTCGGGCATTGTTTTATACTAAACTGTATAATACCGACAAAGAGGCGTTCACCGAGTTAATCCGCACATCTGGCAAGCTTCGACGCAATGCAATAAAAGCAAGGATTAGCTCGACACTAATGAGGGCCATAAAATACAATAACAATAGGATGTTTTTAAATGTTAAAACAAAATAAACAAAAGAACTCCGAATGTAGGAAAGGCAATAGACTGCGTTTTACGACAGCCAAGTGTGCATTCTTTGTCGGTGTGTAACAATATGTACAACAATGTGGTGATATCTGAGGAAATAGGGAATCCTTTAGGCGTCTGTTTTTATTGCTTGAGTTCAACAGACAGGCGGACAGCTCACCTGGTGGAAAGCGGTTGCATCGCCTATGGATATTTGTAATACTAGAATAAAATAATGGCTTAAACTATATGGTTAAACAGTGATTATTTTATTGTAATAATTGGTCTAATGTCTATGTACACCTGCCTAAAGGTGCTGCCGCTCTCTAGAGGGATACTGTTCACTAATGTCGGAACACAATTCAACGTTTTTATGGCGGCATGCTCTAGACATGGGGATGGTAGCCATCCAGACGGGCAAATACCCTACCACCTGGTTGTGGGTTATTAGTAATCATCATCATCGTCATCCGTGCGTAATTTCCGGTTGCGTTCGGAGCGTTCACCCCGACCCCCAGGGTCCGCTTTCCTATTCCACTTCGCACGGTCTTCAGCATCCCTCGTTTTGAGACCGTTGGTACGCATGTTATCCTTGGCAACGTTAAGTATCTGGCGGAGGCGGCATGGCTAGACATTTGTTCCCCCACATAATTAGCCGGTCTCCGTAAAACGTGGCCGTACCAGCGTAAGCGACATTTGCAGTTTGTCTGTTATGTCACGGACATGAAGAATGCCGCGGACGAGGGAGTTCCTGGCCCGGTCTTTCCGCGTCACTCCCACACATCATCGCAGCATATTCATCTCCGTGACACGCAGTTCTTGCTTGCGTCGCTCGAGTACAGGCCACGCTTCATTGCCATGCAAAAGGACAGGTTTAATGATGGATTGATAGGCCTGTCCTTTTATTATAGCCAGGAGTTAGGGCATTTGCCCGACTGGATGGCTACCACCCCCAGGTCTAGAGTATGCCGCCATAACAACCTTGAGTTGTGTTCCGGCATTAGTGACCAGGTTCCAGTCCGCCTTAAGAGAGCAGCAGCGCATTTGTAGCACCTTTGGTATTGCAAATCTCTATAGGCGATGGTAATCGCTTTCTATCAAGTAAGCTGTCTGCTGAACCCATGCAATTAAAAAAAAAATCAGCATTTCTGGGTCACAAATGACACCTGTCACCTCACCCCCCTTGGCCCAAGCTGCCTTTAATGATGTGATGTTTTGTTCCCCAGCGCCCCGCGGCACGGCCCAGTACGAAGAAGAGCAGTTCCTGTCCAAGATATTCCTGTGGGTTGCGATTTTGTTCGTGTTGTGGCTGATATTCGCATGACCGTCGAACTTGTACGTAGTGAGGCATCCGCAAACGAACATCGTCCCCTACCACATCATGTAGGTGGCGTCGAGTTTCAATATCAAGGAGCTGACTAAACGCTGGTCAGTATCTCGCTTGCGCATTGCCACGTCTTCGAATATATAAATTGATAACATTTATATACCATAAATCTTAATTTCATATACATTTTTGTATATCTAAAAGATTTTTTTTTATATTGATAGTAAAAGTAGAAAATACCGCGGGGGCCGTTTTAATTGGAAACTCTGCTATATGCATTTTCTTTGAATAAACCGTTTAATGGACTCCACGGACCTAATGTTTCAAAAAAAAAATATTTTGAAGTTATACTTCTTTAGGCGCTTTAGGAAAAATGTTGAGAGTAAATTTTACGACGCACGCGCACACCGTCACACGAAAAACGTACACCATGAAGTTAGCTATAGGCAACATTTTAGTTTTTCTATTGTTCGTGTCGTTTTCTACAAACGTAGAATAAGGCAAAAGATAAAAGTTTTGAAAAGATTTATATCTTGATACGCCAAAGAAGTATAACTTCTAACGCGTGTACATAAGTACATACACACACAAATTTTTTTTATGAAAGTTTTTTTAAATATTTGTGGTAAGTAATTTCTCTCAATTTTAATCTTCAAAAGTGTGGTGATGCGCGAGCGAGATAGCGAGCCCCGGTTAGGTACCTCCTTAAACTATTGCTGAGCGATGCTTTAAGAAACATTGTCGGTTTGCTGCAAGACCTAATCAACTGGTATATGTACTAATGTATAAAGCTGAAGAGTTTGTTTGTTTGCTTGAATGCGTTAATCTCAGGAACAACAGCTGGTCTGATTTGAAAAATCTTTCAGTGTTAGGTAGCCCATTTATCGAGGAAGGCTATAGGCTATATATATCATCACGCTAAGACCAATAGGAGCGGAACACCTATGAAAAATTTAAAAATCGGGGGTTTTTTTTTGTATTCGACGCGGACGAAGTCGCGACAGAAGCTAGTATGTATAATATGTCACTTAACGAGTTCTTTTAGTAAACCAATGATATGTGAAATTTAACTTTACTCATTGCTGTGCAATTTAAGCTGGTTTATAGGGTATCTATCACATAATCATTGAGTCGACATCATTATGAAATATAAATGTCACTATTTACACTGCTTACATTAAAATTGTTTGTATATTTATGGTAAGCTTCAAAATTAGGCCAAATATAGCAAAATTCAAATAGTTGTTTTATATATTTTCTATTGTTGTATATTACTATGGCTATCTTCCACAAGAGACTCACAACGACTTGCTTGCGGACGTTACAATCATGAACTGTAGTGGAACGGATTATGGGTCGTTGATTACATAAACGACGAAATATACAAATTTCATTCAATGTCAATTGATAAAGAGAATTAATGCCCTATGGTCATCGCCCACTTCGACCCACCTCTTAACACGGGTTCTGTGATCGAAAATGATGACGTCATTAGTGACGGTTTCGCCACGACCATAACGACCGTGGTCGCCATGTGGAACGGCTAATGGAGCATTATGGCCGTTGTGAGCTGCTAACGGAACGCCTTCTGTAAGGTAGTGCCAGTAATATATTTGTACAATATTGAATTATATAACAGTTAAAAACGGTTACATAAAGATTTTTGGGGACAGAGATAAATGTTTTAATTACATGTCTGCTATACTCCAGAAAAATAGATAAGAAATAATATGATGGTTAAATACTAACCCAAGAGTGTTTGTAAGAGATCCTTCTTCAAAGGTCATCGTTCACATGCCCGAATCGTAAGCTTTGGACGCATCGTATCGAACAGATCCTAGTAGTCTTAAGGGACGTTTTCAATTCTTCAATTTCAATCAGGAGAAATTCTTCAGGTTGTCAGTGAACATAAAGCTAGAAACCCCACTCAATACAACCAAACACTGAATGATCCGTTATAAAACTTTATAATGGTTCATTCAGTGTTCAAGCTGTTCAATTATGGAATATGCTTCCACTAGAAGTGAGACAAGCCCTGTCAGTATCCTCCTATAAGTGTAATGTATATGATATAATATATTAATATGTATTTTTTTAGATTATTGTGCTATCCGTGCAGGAACGGAGAAATAATACAATTTCCTGCGGCCCGGTGGCCTGTCGTAAGAGGCGACAAAACAACCCACAGCCAGGTGGTAGGGCATTTGCCCGACTGGATGGCTACCACCCCTGAGTATGTCGCCATAACAACCTTGTGTTGTGTTCCGGCATTAGTGACCAGGTTCCAGGCTCCCTAAAGAGAGCAGCAGCGCATTCGTAGCACCTTTGGTGTTGCAAATGTCCATAGGCGATGGTAACCGCTGTCCATCAAGTGGGCCGTCTGCCTGTCTGCTGATCTCCTGCAATAAAAAAAATTAAAAAAAACCCTGCCCTAGCTTTTGTGCCATTTTCTCTCTCAATCCCAAGGTTGGCTGGAAGAGGTCGCTGCCAGCGATAAGGCCGCCATTTGTATTTAACTCTAAGCTGTTTTTGTGTATTGTTTCATAAATTTTATTGTACAATAAAGTATATCCTATTCTATTATTTGTGTGGAAAAGTGACACGAGTGCGTTCACTGATCCGCATCGTACTGAGCGCACGACAATGCCGACGCCTGTGCTCCGAGGGGCAACTTTTGCGATGCGTGCCGATGACGTCATACGGATTTATTATCATTTTCTTCCTCTTCTCTCTCAAACAAGCAATTACGACAAATTGTGCTTCGTCGCTTTCCTCCATTATCTCACAAACACTCCGAATGTACGCTCACTGCGAAAATCCGAACGAAAGGGGCATGTAGGCAATAGTGATGATGGTTGCGTCATCAAATCCGATCGCTGCCGATACATTGGACGCATTGTAAAAAATGAATCCGTTCGATGCGGTACGTTCGATGCGATGCGTACGATGCTTACGATGCGGACACATTTTGTATTTATAGTTTCAATTGAACTGTGGGTTTTTTTTACCCGACTGCCAAGGAAGGGCTATGTTTTTGTAAATATTGTATAATATTCCCTTTCTTGCATGCATTAAATTGATGCACGCATTCCAAACTGTTCAAAAAATTTGTAATAAATTATGGGATAGAGTTATATTGGCCCCAAAGGTAACCATTCACTAAGCAGTAAATGTTTTTCGCTTATGTTTAAATATCGTTTATATCTTATCCAATAATAAAATCAATGCAAATAAATAATAGGGTAAACTATATTATTATTGGCATCATACCCAATGATTGGTACCTTGTCAATTTCTTTAATATATTACGAACTTATTATTTTTTATTGTATAGCCATAAAATATTGTATTGTAGCCATAAGGCTACAAAATGATTTTTTAAAATATCTTAACGACTTACACTTCGCTTATGAAAAAGTGGCCTAGTTTCGAATTTAATTAAAATAGTCCAATATATTTGACCTGGGAATTGATAATATTCTACGCTCATTCAACTTTCTTACTTGGTGCAGCCATGCTGGGATTATGACCTTGATTGCAGGCCCTTAAGGCCGGCTCAGTCGGTGTGGTACCATGCTCTCACAGAATATCGGCGTGAAACAGACACTGGTACCCAGCGGTACCCACATTCCATGAGATGGGCCTTCTGCCTATCAACTGCGCAATAAAAAAAATAAACAGGAGAATGGCAAGGGAAGTGGGTGAGTGTGTAAACGCAGCTTTTTTGAACATTCGATACTCGCGATGTCCGTTACCTCACTTTCCTGCTTGCTGCCATAGAAATGGACATACTGTATAGTATGCGAAGATTCAGAGCCACTGATAAGTGTGCTACCTTTTATTGTAATTTATATAATATTTTAATATGCTTATAATAGGATAAACAATACCATTGTTGGCATCCAGTCAATTTATTCAAGACGTTAAACATTTTTTTTTTGATCCACAGAATATTATTATTAATCATTGTTATAGAAAAAAAAAAAGTATTTGAAGAAATAACGACATATAAGCCGCGCGCAGAAGGTTTGCCGATGACTACTTACTGTTATTGTATATACTTTACATAAGTAAATAAATTTAATACAACAACTATTTGTGTAACTTTTTTTTTGTCAACCCTACTGACCATCGACGCGTGACGTCATGAGGTTATCGGCAAAACTTCTGCGCACCCGTAGTACTTGCTTACATGTAAGGAAGGCAGCAAACTTCAACGAACAAGGTTTGCGCTCAGCCTATTACTGTGCAGGAATAATATCCGACACAAAGCTGATTTTCAGTGCAAACCTTCGTTTTGACGGATACCAAAATAACCCGATTTTTTCAGTTAATTTTTTTATACTAAAATACACAATTCACATCTTGTTAACTTTTGGCTACGAAATAAAATATTATTTATATATTAAGATTTCTTGGTGTTTTGAATAAAACAATATGGTGCTTATCATTGTACTGTGATCTCAACGATAGTATAATTTGTCCTATAAAATAATGGTGTATAATTTAGGAACGTGCTAGAGAAATATGGCTTGTAATGTGATGGTTATAGATATATGAATAATGGTTATTTAATTTGTAAATTTACAGGAATTTGTAATACATACTTATTGTTGAAATATTATTTAATATTTTTGTGTTCCTTATTTTCACAATTACAACATTCATTGGCAACATTGGCTACGTGCCATTAGAGACTCGCAACGACCACGTTCACGACCGCGATATTTCCCGTTTTACTTGCTTGTCAGTGTTACAACTGTAAACCCAAGTAGAACGGTTGTTCGACCCACCTCTTGACATGGGTCGTTGTGAGTGTTGTGTGATCAATATGATGACGTCATTAGTAACGTTTTTGTCACGACCACAACGACCGCGGTCGCCTTGTGGAACGGCTAACGCAGCATTTTGGGCGCTGTAAGCTACTAGTGGAACGCGCTGTATGTAATGTCTGAAAATGGGCTGTTCTTTAAATAATCGGCAAACAACCGCAGTTTATATATTTCCAAGCTAAGCAGATATGTTTGCTTTATGGGTAATAATATTTAATTGACCACTCGGACGATGCCAGATATCTAGACCATAGTAAATAACGAACTAAAAGTTTGTTTAAGAACTTGACCATGTCAGAAATCGAAGCGGGGACCTTCGTGTTCCAGTGAACTAGGCCAGCAAAAGCTTGGTCCACTCAAATATAGAGCCCGTCGAAGCCTAATTCTAATAAGTTTGGGTTTGTCAAATTCTTGTCTATGGTTAATAGACGATAGCCTACTTCTCGTGCCACTTTCTTGCTTGTTGTCGTGAAAGTGGAAATAATAACAGGAAAATCAGTCTTACCTTAAATGTCTTTAAGTATGTATTCCTTTCTTATAAGGCTACTCTAAAAATTGAGCGAAATATCAAGTAATTTTTTTTATTAATTGTAGGCAGACTGTTTTTTATAAATATTCATATGTAGATAAGTTGTATATAAATAATTAAATGTATTTCAAAATTATCACATTGTGATGGGATGGTTTGTCTAATTGTAAATTTGAAAATAAACAATACTACACTCTTATGTCCGTGTTTTATTTGCAATATGTAGCTAGTATTTTAAAAATAAATTATAGGGCAAACTACACTATTGTTCATCACCCAACTATTGGCACCCTGTCAATGGATTTAAGCTATTAAGTACACTTAATATCAATGATTTTATAGCCGTGCTTTAATATTATTATTATTGTATGTCTATAAAAAAAATATTAATTAAAATTCTTAATGTTTTGAATAAATTAATATTTTATGTAGTCCTTCCCTCTAAGACGGAACCACCACTTTGTGGTCAAACACATATAATTGAAACGAACGTTGGAACTGATGTTTTCTCCCTCTAACTACATAGAATTTATATTAGAGTAAAAGAGACGGTATGATTCTCTTGGTTTAGGCACGACAATTTGGATGGCAGCTGACAGATTGTGGACAAAAATAATATTAAATTTGTCCCATGGAAGGGGTTAAACTCTTGCTAAATGAAACTCATTTAATAATCGACACTTATTTTATTTATAACCAAAAAGCACTTTCACGAAACTCGCATGAATATTATTTATACTTACACATTCGTATTGTTATTTTAGTAATGGAATTGGAAACTTAAAACAATTCTTTTACTACTGACTATTATATTATTACTAACAAAGATGAATTAATTTTAATTAATAGACTTCTGTTAGTCTAGTTTACATATTTATTTATCCACGAATAGAAATTGATTTATAAATCATATTTTTATTTAATATATAACGTCTTCGATGTTGGTTATTTTTGACCGCTACTAAAGTAATACTTTGCCACCTCTTATCCTTAAGAGGAATTTATAAGTAACATTTTCATTATTTACTTGCAAAGCAATCGCTTCTAATTTAAGAAGCTGTCATAAGTAAGACCTATAAATAAATATAATGTAAATGAAATCTAGTCTTCTGGATTTGAATTGCTCAACAATAGAATCAATATTCGTGAAATTAAGATGTTCTTTAGTGTAACATAAAACTTACTTTTTGTATGCATATAGACGTGAATAAAATATAATTTGTTTCTTTTTATGAGTTTTAAATAAATATTTAAAACTCATGTCGCACTTCGTCGACCAACCCCCCCCCCCCCCCCCAAACATGTGACGTATTTTATTTATGGCCCCAGAAAGGAAATGTAAGGGTTGTTTTATGTTAAAATGACTATGCAAAGTTATTTTTAAACTACCACTGTTGTCACTTTCACTGTGTCAAGTTATTCAAAGACAAATCTTTTGCCATTCAAATATTATTACTTACTATCATTGTATGGCTTAAAAAAAAACAAAAAAGGTTCCTTAATATTTTGAATAAATTCATAGGGTGCCAGCAATAATACAGTGCACCTTACATTATCACTTACTAGCTCCCATACAAAATATTATCGTAGAAAACTATAACAGAAGAACTAACTTAAAAATACCTTATAAGTCCTAATTATAATAAATCTACTCAATCCCATACAACTTGAGCGTCCTGTCCATACTGGTGGATGCAATATACTGTGCATTCTTTCCGAACCTCACTCCGGTGGCAGACGCTGTGTGATCGTTGAACACCTTCAGCTCCTGCCACTGCCTGCACAAGTAGACTCTCACGTCCGTACCGGCTATGGCCAGGTATGTGCCGCTCTGGTCGAAGCACAACTCCTACAATTGAAATATTAACATGGATAGAATCTAGATTAGGACAGCCATGATCAGCGCTTGCGTCACAAACTCAAAAGGCGAGGGTTCAAATTCTGGCCGGAACACATGTACCATTGCCTTTTTCCTGCACCACCTACATTGCCTGATTCAAATTTGTTTTTGATTTAGGTTGTGTGGAAGAGATCGCTTTGAGCGACAAGGCCGCCTATTCTCTCTCTCTCTCACTTAGGCCATTTTCTGAACTAATGCGATATCGTTATAATTACCACATTCTAACAGCAGTGAAGGAAAACATTGTGATGAAACCTGCACATCGAGATAATGGATGTGTCAAACTTACCTAGCCGCCTTGGACAAGTGAGACCGTAATGTTGTTCATTCCCCTATAGTGGGAGGCATGAGCCCAGCAGTGGGACGTTTCTGGGCTGCTATTATAACGTTAGTATAAGTCAATTGAAAGGTGTGTAAACATAACAAACAATTCAACCTCTCCCAATCCCAACCAACCTACCCCTATACCCACCAACCTCTGCCAATTTCCTGTTCTCCTACTTCGAAGAATCCCAACCAATGTAATCCAACAATACCCAAGTGGATATATCAAAATATAGTAATATAATGAAACAAAATTAAACCTTAAAAACCATGTATTTTAATTTTTTTAATTCAAGAGATCAACAGACAGGCAGACGGATGATGGAAAGCGGTTACTATCGCTTATGGACATTTGTAGCACCAGATGTGCTACAAATGCGCTGCTGCTCTCTTAAGGGAAACTGGAACCTGGTCACTAATGCCGGAACATAACGCAAGGTTTTTATGGCGACATACTTTAGACCGGGGGTGGTAGCCATCCAGTCGGCTAATGCCCTACCACCTGGCTGTGGGTTGTTTTGTTGCCTCTTACGACAGCCTGCCCGGCCGCAGGAAATTGTATTCTTTCTCCGTTTCTGCACGGATATTCTCCTGCTCCCAACAATACCCAAGTATGTATATCAAAATGTAGTAGTATAATGAAACAAACTTCCTAAAAATCTTGTAACCTTCTCGTGTAAGCAAAGCAATGTTATATAATAAAAGAAAATATTTGTTACACTCTATATAAAAATTAAAAAGTATCAAACTCAGGCATATCGAGTTCACCGGGCCAAAACAGAAAACATACATAAAAACAAATTCACATTACATGGGTGAACTTTACAGATGGTATAGACATTTCTTAATTTTTCAACATACCTTAATAGCATAACCTTCCTCCAACTGGATCGTCTTGAAGTTCTTCAGCTTCCGCAGGTCCCATAGTTTGACGCAGGCGTCCTCGGCCGCCGTCGCCAAGTAGTAACCGTTCTCCGAGAACGATATCGAGGTGACTGGCCCAACGTGGCCCGGGAAGTTGGCAACGTTGCTCTGCTCCTTCAAGTCCCAGATCTTCACTTGCGAGTTCTCCGTCCCCGTACCGAAAATGAGACCGTCCGGATGGAATTGGGCCGTGGTGAGGCTCACACCGGAGAAGTCGCTGACTTTGGTCAGCAGTGCACCGGTGCGGATGTCGGAGAAGGCCCAGTGCTGGTCCGTGGATGTTGACAAGACATAGTCGCCGGTTGGGTGGAGAGACAATCCTGTCACTGGGCCTTCGTGAGACCGCAGGATCACTGTTGTCTGAGACCTAGAAAGATTGTAATGATTCTTATTAATCTTTGAGTGTTCTCTTCAGTCTGTGTTATGCTCAGTTGTGCAAGACCTTTACATAGTGAACATTTTGTTGGCAGCTTCATTGTGCTTATATATTTGTTTCAATAATTTATTTTATTATTAATAGCAGCTTCGCACGGTGCAATGCTGATACAAATTAAATACAAAAAAACTGTATTATACATATAATTTTGATACTCTATTATTAAAAAAACATAAATTTTAGTTTAAGATTAAGCACATAATATAAAAAAGGACTTTTTTATACTATGTATATTAGCATTTGCTCGCGACTTTGCCCATGTTGGACAGATAACAGAGATTACAGTTATTATGCACAATATAAAAACAAAAGTTATTATCAGCAGGGCAGATTTAAGTATGAAAATTCATAAATCACTTAAATTCCCGGAATAGCTCATAATAAATATTGTTACACAAATACAATTGTTATACTAAATAATCTATTAATCAGTGAAATTTTCGCATCAGAATCAATTTTTTTCAATATGGCTATGAAATATGACTTCAAACCTCTCCTAAGAAAGTTCCTGTAGGATTCTCGAGATGTAAATGTCGATCAGCAATGATACAATGTGGTTATCGAAATCGGCCCAGTAGTTTTCACTTGAATTACGAACAGATAGGCAAACAAAAAGCATAAGAAACAAAAGACTACACTTATAATTTTATAGATATTTTAACACCTACCATGTTAATATTTTTTATAGTACAGCCAATGTGATTCAAGTGACAAAAATTATTGGAAACAGTGTAAGTTATGCCAGCATCTGTTCTTACCCAAAATAAATTGATATCTTATAAAGTAAAGGATAGCAATTAGGGCCACGTTTAGAAATCACATAAACCAAAGGTCAAGGGCACTACATCAACAACTTTGGGACAACCTGGAGGATTGCAGGCAAGCTAAGTTGGCAATGCCTCGAGTAAACCTGCGTTTCTCCAGGAACATCTTAAAGCTCAGTCGGTCCAGGCTGAGCCTAGTTATTAGCGCAGCCACTGAATATGGCAATTTTAACAGACATCTTTTCAATATAGGTGTCACCGACAGCCCCCTGTGCAGAGCATGTCTGGAGGCAGAAGAAACAGCCGCCCATGTCCTGCTTGAATGCGGAGGGGTGGCCCAATACAGGGCGAAGTATCTGGACGCCCCAGGTGGCCTCCGCGAAGGCTTCAGCAACGTCAAGAAGCTGGTCGACTTCCTGGAGGAGCTGGGCTGGATGGAGTAAACCCTCATTCACCCTCGCACGCAAAATAGGCGCTTTGTCGTCGAGTTGCGGAAACCGCCCGCTTGCAGAAGAAGAAGAAGAAGAAGGGCTACGTTTCCATTAGACCATTAGACTCACAACAACCGCTATTTTTCCCATTCCACTTACTTGCCTTCGTTATCGTGAATCCCAGTGGAACAGTTTTGAGCGTTGTGTGACCGATATAGATGACGTCATTAATGACATTTTCGCCACAAAGACCGCGGACGCCTTGTGGAACGACCGCAGTCGCTGTGGAACGACTAATGGAGCACTCTGGGCGCTGTGAGCTACAAATGGAATGCGCTGTAGGTGAAAGATGGACTTACGTAGGCACGTTCCACACACGTATAGTATGATCAGGCGAGGCGGTGATGACTGTGTCCTCATCGGGATGGTATATGACCCTGGTGACCTTCTTGGTGTGACCCTTCAAGATGGCCACAACCTGCTCCGTGTCCTTATTGAACACCGTGGCGTTGCGATCATTGCCTCCGGTCAGCAGTTTGCTGTGATCTGATGGATTAATGTCCAGGGACAGTATGCCTGGAACACTGGCTGAATGAAGACCCTGGAATAAAGTGTTTCCTGAATTACAGATCAGAGTCATGTTTCATAAAATTCTCTCTTATTTCTTAAAGCAACTATGACATGCCGTGAAGTGGTGTATATATGTAGTGTGTGTAATGTGATCTAAGTCTTAGCCTACCAAACTCGCTGGAATGCAAAGACCATGGATTTGATTCCTAACATGATAATTTTGAGAAACAACCTTTGATCAGCTCATATGGTTTCATGACAGTCAAGAAGATCAAATAATTAGACACATTCATAGTAATTAATAATATATATACAACCAAAGTCGACTAATTGTTCAGACCATTTTTTTACCCTGATATATAGGAATATGAAAATTGTAGAGAAGAACATATTGTTACGAGTTGCAGGACTCGAATTAAAATGCCGTTGGAATCATTATAGAGTTTATTACAACTATACAGATACGTATAACACAGGTACAAGTATAACTGAACACAACCAGTGCAAACGTAATGCACGATTCAATCACACGCGCAAAGACCGTCACTAAATAGATTACCGAATGTAGTACACACGTCTTGCTTCGCTTGCGCTTATCGCTCGACTGCCTCATCCCTCCGTTGGGAGATTGCTTTATACTGAACAAATACAATATGTCTGCTCGCCCGCGTGGACTGAATTTTCAAGAATCACACCTGGCTAATGACTACCATAAAGATTACAATACACAATGGGCTGTTTTTCCGATCACAAAGTTTAAAAACAAAGTAAACCCAAGAAAAAGGTCATAAAAGAGTTTCAATGTTATTAGCTCCAACACCGACGGGTAATAAATGTGCTTTGTTTACAGATATGCAGGTGGCCCAATATGTAACAATATACTTTTATTATTAATGTACTTTATCTTCTATAATAAAAAGAAATGTTGCTAAGCGCAAAACTCGAGAGAACGACTCTACCAATTCAGTAAAAAAAATCTTATGATCTTCAAGGCAGACTGAAAGTTAATTTAAGAAAAAGCTAAACAGCAAAAATATTAAAGCAAGAATAGAAATTGAGTGGACAATAGTAAATAGACAATAACTTTTCTTTCACATAAAACTAGCTGTTGAACAGTAGCTGTACCCAAACGACAGAGCCATCCGTTAAAAAATAAAAATCTAGAAACCGATTTCAGCGCCATCTACTGCGACCAAATGTTTATCTAAACTTTTCTCGAATCCGCTTGAACAAAAATAAAATTTCATTACAATCGGTCCCACCATTTAGGAGTTTAACGTTTCTAAGCGCAGTATTTGATTTGATCTTTATTCCTACGTTTCGACCATTTTTCAGCGGCTGTGACCACGGAGCCGCGCTTAAAACCGTCGAAACATAGTTTTATTATTGGTTCGATAGTATTGAATAAGTGAAAACGTGTACTGACAGGATGCGAGGCGAGCGTGAGGAACGCGCGGATCTGGTCGGGCGAGACGAGCGCCTCGGGCACGGTGCGCCCGCGCCGCTTGCGCTCCTGCGTCAGCGCGGTCGCGCGCTCCTGCAGCCGCGACACCACCTCCGGCGACATGCCGATGGCCGTCACCCCACTGCCGGCCGCCGACGCTGCTTCCGCCTACACATTTTTCAAACATTTATTATCCCCGCAAATCGCTAATGCGCTCGAACCTTGTCAAATTGACATTCACGTGACTCGCCGGCCAGTGATGCTAACGGTACTGAGTGTTCGGCTACGGTTACGTCACCGAAATGGCGGCCACGCTCAATAGCAATTTGCGGGGATAATATCATAAAACATTTTTGAGAAATTAATTCCGGTGGGGTATAGATGTGTGCCCGTTTTGTTATTATGAATTTAATGAAACATACACGCACACACATATCCTATCTAATATATATGTACATGAACACAACCACATACGTGCTACATGAAGATCTGAAATTTTAACAGCGTGAGGAACCTCTGATCGATTCATATCACAGGTAAATTATACCTAGTTTGAGAGTCAGAGTCAACTTAACATCTTGTATAGTGTTTTAGCCTCTAGTGTGTTTCATTCTTCACTAATTCATTTTAGTATTGTGTTTTTCATAAAAGCATCATAAAGATACTTTGTATTTGTAATGGTGATATGTGTCAGCCCAGGGAGACAAAAACTGAAAAAAGCCACCCCAACTCACTACGCGCCTACGCGCCCCACGAAAAGTGCGTGCTTATAGTACTGAACGTCTCAGTGGTCAAAGTTGCATTAATCATGAGTTGTGTATTATTTGTCTGCAAAATTTGAATTTTCTTATAACCACTCAAAATTCACGTTATATCTCAAATAATAAACAAGTGTCTCATACCGCACCCAGTATTCCTACCTCTCCTTGCCCTCCCATAACTTACAGTAATATGGACACATATCTATACCACACCTATTAATTTCCTTGCATACAAATTATTTATACTGACTTTTTCAAAAAACCTGTCTAAAGATGCCTTACACTTACACACGTTGAGACTGTTTACCTCTTATTTACATGTAATGTAAGAGCAGAACTTAAAAGCATCCATGAAGTTCAACCACATCACTGCATAGAATACAGTTTTTAAGGTTTGTGATACGGTACATACTTGAATAATGGGGACAATGTCGGCCTCTCACTTATACACTATGGTTGTATGGTATCTCTTTCCCATTACACACTGTCAGGGATAGTAAAAGTTAACACTTAACTAACTAACTCTTAAGACAAATATGAGTTTTGCACATGGTATTTCATATGCAAATCCCTAAATAAATAAAAATAGCCTTTATTACTGAAAAAAACCATTACATATAAATCAGTTTATTTTCTGCTAATTTGCTCCTTCTCAGCTTGTCCTTCGACAAAGCCCTCAAGCTATTTGGTGCCCATTTTTTCCTGACTTCAGAGGTTCTCTCTGGTGTCTCTCATTATATTAATAAGTCCAGCTCCGTCCAATTTTTATTATTCTTCATGCAATTTAGAGCTTAGTAAATTGCAAGCCCTAACTTTCATTTTTATTTGACCATCTCATTGCACAGCATTATTAGAATGCACCTTCCAAATTACTCTACTATTTGTTGATAGTTTCCAAATGACATTTAATCAGCATTAGGGCCAACTGAGAAATAGATTATTGGGAATTAAGAACTTAACTATTCATTATCATATTTAACTATATATTGTTTCAATAATACATCATAAAGGTTACCTGGTGCGCAGGCTGAGGTGCGACGATACCAGCCTGGGGCTTGAGCGTAGCCAGAGCCTCTCTTGCAGCTGTCACCTCCTTCGTGAGACGCGCGATCACACGACAAGCGGCGTCGTGCTGGTATAGCGCATGGCTGAGCTCCTGCACCATGTATCAAACATTGATTAAAAATGAACCCACATACTTTTTCAACATGTATTGGTAATATACAATTTTTAACATATTGTAAGTGTTCATACAAAATATATTTTTTACTGGCTTTTGCCTACAGCTGCACTCGCTTACTCCCTCATATTATCACATGAGAACCATACATTTTCGGGGATAAAAGTAGCCTATTTACAATTCCTGACTAAAGTCTTTCTTGGTATAACAATTCCACTATTGTATATGTTTCTGCAAAACTTGGAAAGTAATTGACAGATTGTCTTAAAATAACAGAGCCAAGCATGATTGGGCTTAGCTAGTAATAAGTACTTCTGCTAGAGCTAGAAGAGAGGCTAGGTCAAATACCCACAACCCTGGCATAAGGTGCAGAACAGAACACCCAGGGGTTTTATTGAGTATCCTTAATTGGGGTGTGGCAATGGTATAGCACCAGTTCTGCCTGGGCATGCTAAAGCCAACCCCGATCTGGTGAATCCCACACACGGATCGAGAAATATCCCCCCAAAGTTTTGCCCTTGTTGTGGCCTATGGTCTTCAATTGGATTTCCCCCGGGGAAAAAATAAGTTTTATAGTTTTGGCCTTGCCCCATAGTGGACGCCAGATTAATAGTTTATATATGCTAAGCTACTACAAGACTAAGATGTTTTGGATTGTAATAGATTTTAATTCAGATCAGAGAAGTTTTGCACAGTGGATATTAGCAAATTGTCTTGGCTTGGACATTGTGACAGTATATCATTTCACTTCGGTGGAGGTTGCTATCAAAGTGTAAAACCTCCATGTTACATCAGTAATAACTACTTGCCTGCCTTGCAGTTTGCAGCTGCTGCCTTTGTGTGAACGCATGCAGCATGAGGGCATCCCATTCATCCTGCATGCTCTTCAATGTTGCTGGGATTGATGTGGCACTCGGTGGTTTAGGTTTCACTATCGGTGGGGCTGTTACATAATATTTAATAAAAGTACCGACCAACTTTCACTTTTAAGAGGTCTAAACATGTACTTCTGATCTAATAAGAATAAAAAAAATAGCTAAAAATCAAAATAAATAATATGGTACATTTAAAGAAACAAATGTGCACTTGATCATCCATGAGTGCCATTTCAGTAAAATAATACACTATAACTCTAGTCTAGTTTTTGTCTATTTGTCTCTTGTGTATTGTTTGTTTATATTTTTATATATTTTATCTGAGTGTGTGGCATTGGCAAAAAAGGTTATTTATATTTAAATTTTGGTCATTGTCATGTCTACAGATAATTGTTACTGTTCTATCCTACCATTATCAATAAAATGTTGATCTCTTGATATAAGTAATATAAGTTGTTTAAAAGTGTACTAGTTTAGAACTCTAAGATGATTACTGAGTGTACTACTAAGTATTTTATAATTTGCTATATCGATGGGTGAAAGACTATTTGTTTTAAACGACACTTTTATAAATTGTCGGGAGAAAAGTTTAAAGTTTCTAATGACCCAGAAAAACACATCACTAACGAACTATGTCCCATATTTAAAAAAAAGAACATCTGTAGACTGAAACTAGAGATCAGGTTCTTTATAATTCTTTAAGTTGAGATATTAGGATGAAAAATCCATCATGTTGAGTATCACACAAAATGTTGCTTAAAACAAATAGCCTTTCACCCCTCAATATGATTTTAGTTCATAATATTATTAACACTATATTACAATATGATTTAATTCTAACAAGTAGTCTTGTTAAAATTTTTACACATCATTCCATACAATCCCATCAACTGTCATATATTTTGAATCTTAATATTATATCATGAATATCAATATTATGCCTGCACTATAATGTTCATATTCATAGTCAGCTCAATCAATCAATATTTAGGTGACAAGTTTTTATATGGCTTTAATCTTAAGCTTTAATCCATAAATGTTTATGATGCTCTAGAATATGACTATTTGTAGATTGTTTATATTTGTGACATACAGCGAAGAAGTTAGATGCAACCATGGGCTCTATATCAAAATATTAACATAAATGTAAGGGGCACCCAGGCTGCAAGAATAACCAGTCATGATGGAGAGGCTTGTCTGAGTGCCACTAATTTACTATGTTTTAATTAATTAATACTTGTCTTATGCATAACATCTCAGCCAGTTCTGGTTGGTAATGTTCAGTACTACAGTAATCAGAATTTACAGCTATGAATGTGGTGAATTCAATGCATATACTTATGAAAATTAAATATTCTTAGGAAACCCTATGTCCAGTTTAATATATTTTTTATAAACACCCAAAAGCTTACTTTTTATTTCAATGAGATCCTCAATCCGCAGTTCCTTTCCATTTATGGGATCCACACCATTTTCAATAATATATTTCTCAACAACTCGCTTTTCGAATACAGCTCCCGACGCGGGAGATACCACGGGAACTTCAGGCACTTCATTTGATACTGCAACGTAAAAAGTTAGGTTATGTCCAAAAGAAAGTATAGTAATAAAATGATTTCTTGTTTTTAATCACACACAGGATTATTATATTTAGTTTATATTCAATTCAAAATAAAGGAAAATTGATTAAAAATGTGATCGCTGTCGAATTTACCAAGTAACCGGTGGCTACCCGCGTACTTTGTTTACAAAGAAAATAAACACTTACTTGCACAATAAAGAGCCATTTTATAATGCCTATAATCCTTTAAGGCACCGAATAATACACTAAACAGAAACTAAATGCTGAAATAACATTCAGATCAGATGTAATAAAATTAATTATAAAATATTTTTAATATCATAAACCACGGACAAGAAAATCTCAGAATATTTTTTTTCAGTGTTGCCAAAACTCGTAAGAGAAAATGCGCTATGTCGCGACTTCTAAAAAGCGCTAGATGTATACAAAAATAAGCGCTAAACTGAAGTGACCCATACAAACTCATAATTAGATTAATAAAAACCACGGGCCTTAAAAATGGATCGCAAAGTAGTCCACTTCACCAACAGAGATTGGACCCGACGCAACACTATGACGCGCGGACCCCTGCGATGAAAAATGAAACAAGATTTTGCGCATACCTGCGACTCCAGATCAGTATGACGACGGCATCCGGGGAGCGCGTGCGCAGCTCTGTCTTACTCTGTCAGCGGTTTCATTGCGGCACATTACTGCCTCGCAAAAGGAAGAAAGCGATGACCAGTCATCGTCGTTGTGGAGTATGGTTTCAACCAGTCCCGTCAACGAATCGATCTGCCCTTCAATGGCTTGGAGCTCAAACCTCTGAGGGTAGCTGTAGGTGTTGAATGCGCCTACTAATCATATATTATAACTATATAAGAAAATAAGATATAATTTTGTGGTAAAAATTATATTGACACAGTAAAGGCAAAAATATTATTAGTAGGCGCATTCAGCACCTACAATATCGTGCAGCTCATTCGACCAGCGTGTGAAACGCAATGTCTGATAGGTAAGCAGCCACGCCATAATTTGATGCATATACTTATCGAAGCACCCGTGCCCGGTAAGACCCATCACAGTAGGTAGGGAGGAACCGCCTCCACTGTATCAGTGCCGGCCTCAGGAGATTCTTAATCTCTGTGCCAAGTTTGGAACATGGGTCGCGATTTCCCGCTTCCTGATCACCTCAATATCTGCCTGGCAGCAAACCAGGCCCTCTGGCATCATGTCGGGGCATCGAATCCTGGCAAGCACATCCGCCTAGAACCACAGAGTACACTAATTTTTTTTCTATGCTTCTGACATTCATCTGCAATTACTTTTCATTGAATATTCATTAAGTAGAGTCTGTTGAAGTGGTCTTATGAAAATATGTATGTTTAATTGCGGGAACTTGAGAGGGTACCTAATGATTTGTTGTGCAGTTTTAAGTCTTACTTTCGCCGGTGTGTAATACCGATTGAAAGTTGACAATAATACGGTCGGCTTTAACTATCCAGGTGCCCTTCAGATTCGTGCAATTGGCGCCCTTCTATTTTTTATACTAGCTAGAAATAAATCCTAAACTTGAGAAAGTTCATAAAATTTGCTATTTACTAGATCAATAAATAATATGAAGCCAAACAAAGAGAAAAATATGCTTTCCAGGACAACATGTTTGGAAGTAGAGTAAATGAAAGATTTTATAAATCTTAGTTTTTTATTAAATGGTACAGAACAACTGTTTGAATATACTTGTGCCAAACAAATGGCACATTCCATTGGTAAAAACTTACGTAACGCGGTATTATAGTACCTAATATTTACAGGACTCATTGGATACCACAACCAATGAAATTTATACAAATACATAATTATCTACAATAAAATCAACTACAAATCTTTATTCGTATAACAAAATAATCCTAATTCAATAAATTTATGTAAAATAAAGTTCATTTAGTTGTATCTTGAGTGAATAGCTTGTAAAATTCACGAAATGGCATGGCAGTACACAACCGACTCTATATGATGACTTGTCTATACTCTCATTTTTAATTACATGGACTAAAATGACAGTTGCGGTCGCCTTTTTTGATTTAATAAATGAGTTATGCACAGACTATTAGGATGGTTGAATCAACAACTTACCATTATGAATTCAATCCTACGGATTTGTATAGGAGGAAAATTTAAAAAAATGGTTGAAAGTAGCCATCACTTTAGTCCGGGTAATTACAAATCAGAGTATATAGCATAGATATCTCAAGCTAAGAGTGGCCATAGATTTAAGTGTGCTACTTTCCAGTATTCATGGTCAGGCCTGAAATAAACTTAAAAAAATCTCAATAATTATTAATTGAGGATATGCCACTTGCTCCTAAAAATGCTGACATAATTTTGATCTCTTTCAGTTATTATAATATTCATAAATCTGTCCTAGTAGTTGATTAAATGAAGCTTACAAACCTGATAAAATCATAACGGGATAAGTACCAACCTAAACCTGATTAAAGCCAGGATTTTACAAAATTTGGTAACAATCGCGATCAGTTTTCATAACTAGTACACATATAATGAAACTATATCTTAACTGTTTTCAGCGCGGTATTTTATGTGACTTTTATTCTGACGTTTCGACCACTTTTCAGTAGCGGTAAAGACAATCATGTAAGTGTCTATATCGTTAAAACATAGTTTTATTATTAGACTGACCAAATTGCTCAGTGTGAAAGCCTCTTTTGACACAAACCTTAATTGATACTATAAAGCCACAGAAGTCATGATCAACAAAACATGTGTAACAGCTTATTCGTATAAAGTAATGCATTATACAGGAGTGCGAGTGAAACAAGAAGTTCTTGAATTGACACATTCTCATATATAAAAATGTTATTATAATAATGCTACACATTAAAAATACATGATTGTATATCAACTTAATATGAATATCTTGTAAATAATAAATGTATGATTATATATGCATCCCTTTCTAACAGGTTCAATGCCGAAGTGAAAATAGTTCAGATATATGTATTTCTTAGCTGTTTTAATGCAGTTACCATAGTTTAGTTCTTACGAAACCAGGAGCAAAGTCATCATAGATTTTTAATTTTTTATCCTTCATTTTACAAAGTCAATACAAGTAGGTACTATTAAGAAACTCACTTAAACCTTCTATTACATAATATGGAGGTACCATAAATATTAAAAAATTTAACCTTAATTAATAAGTAATCCATAGAGAAAATAGGAAATAGAAGTCCATTAATTAAACAAATTTGGCTAATTAAATAATATGCTTAATACATTCACCGCTTTTCTAAAACGTAACTGACATCCACATTACATTGACATTGTGAATGTTTATAAATAAAATAAAATATCTAACTTCTTCATAGAAAATGATAAAACACTTAAAAGTAAATTGCACAAATTAATATTAAGGAAATATATTAATTACTATACTATATTTACAAAACCATTACAGCCTACAAAAATATTTACATTCTTTTGAATTTTTTAGAATATACAAAATATGCCGCTGAGATTTTAATTTCAATTAAAAATAGCCAAAAAATATTTTTTGTTTTTACTAAGATATTAATTTAGACCATTTACAAATACAAACTCAACAGGTGAACAACGATTGTATATCATCATCATCATGTATCATATTCTACTTCTATGAGATAATTATATATTAGGGACTTTGTAAAGAATTTACTCCCTTTGATAAGAATTACACCATAATGGCTTGATCGGAAGGGATCCATTGTTGGAGAGACAAGATTTGCTTCATTTAGTTAAGAAAATCAAATATGTATATCGTTACATACCGACAAAGAAACGCGCACCTGGTTAATTGCCCCTCCCGCATTCAGAGTTCTTTTGTTTACTTCGTATTTAGAATTTGCAATTAGACAATAGCCTATTGTTAATGTTCGACTTTGTTGGCCGTTCGCAGGAATAATTAGCCAGGTGTGCAAATTACTGTTCCTCGGAAACCCCAGTGCACGCGATCGATTTTTGTACTATATAGTTAGTATAAAACTGTGCCCGAACGGAGGGGTGTGGCAGTCACGCGAGGATTATGATACGAGCAAGACATGTATAGTACATTCGATGACCGATATAGAGACGGACTTTGCGCGTGTTATTGAATCGTGCAGTGTGTGATTGTATCCAGTTATATCTGTTCTTGTTTTATGTGTTTGTACGGTTTTAATAAATTCTATAGTGATTCCAACGGCATTTTAATTCGAATCCTATGTAGCTCGTAACAATATATATATATATATATCAAAATACATAAGTCCATCCTATTATCTTATGTAAGCCACTTCTATAACCTCCTACTACTGTGGATCATTGATCACGTCATTTGAAGCAGATTCTCTTATTAAATACATAATAAAAACATCACGTGGTTGTATAATAAAAATGAGTCAGATAATATAATAAGACATAAAAGTCCAATGTTTTTTAACAGATCAATTCATATGCATGACCCTTATTCATATACATAGTTACATCATTAAAAACATTTTCAATTCATTTCAAGGAGCCAGCCATTAAATCAGACTCATGTATGTAACTATTATAAGGGGATAAGTTTCCTATTAAGCATGTATTTGTAAATATGTTTAAGAACCACGTTCTCAGGGTATGCTCACAACCTCAGCATTTAAAGCGCAATTCATATTTGTGCTACTTCGAAGGAACACCAATTACATTTTATAAACTCAAAACTATGAAGTCAATTGACTGTTTCCAAAAGTGTTTATTTGAAATACATTATTTTTCCAAGTACAATAAAACAGTTTGATTCTATTTCTATATATCTTCATACAGTCATAGTTATGTTATTGGGGATATCGACCACGGCGTCAAGGCCCGTATCACAGTAGCTTGGGCCAACTGGCGTGAGGTGACAGCTGTCATTTGTGACAGGTCTGTATCCATCATTAGATCTGCCCTTTTGTATGGCAGTGAAGTGTGGCCTATACTCGAGCGACACAAGCAAGAACTGCGTGTCACGGAGATGAATATGCTGTATTGGTTGTGTGGAGTGGAGCGGGAAGACCGGGGCAGGAACTCCCGCATCCGCGGTATTCTTCATGTCCGTGACGTAGAAGACAAGAGCAACAGTGTCAAGGCTAATTATGTGGGGAACTAGTGTCTAGCCATGTCCAAGGGAAGGCCCAAGAAATGTTGGCTTGACGTCGTGAAGGATGACATGCGTACCAATGGTTTAAGAACGGGGAATGCTGAAGACCGCGTGAAGTGGAGTAGAAAAAGTAGGAAAGCGGACCCTGGGCGTCGGAGTGAATGCTCCGAACGCAACCAGGATTTAACGCTCGGATGATGATGATTAGTCAAAGTTATATTATTATATGACTATGTGTTTATTATTGAATAATGCAAACTACTCAATCCATTTATAGATCAGTTTTACTATCAAATTAAGGAATGACTACCATTGTGTACCACTCAAAAAAAGCTAAAATTAAAGACTGAGACCCAAAAGGCAGTTAAATATATCAAACATAAGAAATACGTGTCTAATGGCAGGTTCCTATATCTTGAGTTCATTCATTTGGAGCTTATGTCAAAGTTTAATTGATAGCTAAATGAATGGATATAGGAAACGACCATTAATCATAGACAATAAAAACGTAAAAGTAACAAAGAACAGAAAAGTCAAGGAATCAATATTGTCAGTAAGCATGCACTGCCAATTGTCATAATTACCATGTGCTGAAGAGAAACATTGTAAGAACCATCACTTCCAAACTCTGCTGAATCATGACAAGCCTTAGTGTGGTCATTCATTCCACTGAACTGTGGAAGCCCAGCCCCAACATGGGCACGTATGCAACATTCCAATGAGGTGTTATTTTATGTATCATATTTTAGGGCTGATAGTTTATTGAGGGGTTAGGCCACTCTGAGGCTGAAAAGATAGGCATTTTCAGGGATTTTATTTCAGAAAAACTATAAAAAAGAGATTACAGAAAACATGCATATCTGTGTCAGTGATTTGATGTGACTTGACAATTTTTTTGAAGTGATGAATTTCAAAATACTGGCTATGCAACATTTTTGCCGATGATGTCTCATTTTTCCAGGGTCCAGGGGCCCAATTCTGCTATTACTATCTCACCAAAATCCCTGGAAATAATCGTCTTAATCATAGGTCTGCCAATTCTGCCAATTGCAATGGCATGCCTGTGGCACACCACATTAAAAAAAATTATAAGAGAAAACTTGTGAAAAACATTTTAAACTTTTGATACCTCTTCAATATACACTTCGGGTAATGGCATTCCTGCTGATAGTAATATGTTTTTTTTTCTACTACTATTCTGCTATAACAATATCGAGAAGAAATTGTGGATTTAGTAGAATACGAATTTTTGACACTATCACAATGGAATCACACTCTAAATATCTTGGCAACACCAAGACATAGAAATAGCAGAATTGGGCCCCAGGTCCAGGCAAACAAATTTTTTTAATTATAAAGAGCCAATTCTTTATTTATTATACATACTAACAGCTATAGAAGTATCTAGAATTTTTTTGTAATATCGCGATTTGACCAAATGGCGTACTTTTAAAGTGGGAAGTTAAAATTTTTCAAAAAATTGTTAATGCATAAATAAAAAATATATATAAAGAAATACCCTATATACTTCTATAGACAATGAATGTTTCAAGACATATTCATTTCAAGTGAATCGGTTAAAAATTGAAGTTTGAAAGACATGTTTCTGGTAAACTTAAAAAATCTTGAATAATTTTGCAATACCTAATCTATAATGCCTGCACTATACAATTGACTGTCAACGTCCATTTCGAGGTCCTAGAGGACTATTTAAAAAATAAAAAATCATTTTTTCAAAAATTCTAAAGTGGTTTAACCCCATAAAAATAATACATACATATTCCCTCCCCCATTGTTTTCGGGCAACTTAAACATCACAATTCAAGAACTAGCACATATTCTTTATTAAAATACTATAGCATCAGTTTTTAACATTAGTTCCCAAGGCTTGGAATAGGTTGAAATTTAACTAATTGGTTATAACCGGTTTTCGTTAACTATTTCGTGTGAAGTGGAAACCATAAAGAGAGTGTTATATAATCCTGAATTATTTAGTCTATTCAATGAGGAAAGGAAGTATTTCGACCAAAAAAGCTATACCACATGACTAAGCTTTGGAGGTATGCGGCAAGAATTTTTTGAAATAGTTGGAACTTGATTTAGTCAATAAAACCTATTTAAGTAATGTTCCTTAATATTAGTACAATCAATTTTTCATTACCTGTTTGAATGGAACAGAAGATGTACAGTTTAGACAGCAGTATTTGGAAAACGACAAATGCACAATGACTTGGTTACCTTGTTTGCTATGGGAACCTTTCGATTGTGGATTGTAAATCACAATCACTGAATTTTTTTCTTGATTGGCTAGAGGATTAGCTAATTGTATATTTTGGAAAACACTTGAAATGAACGAAAAACAGGAAGGTCAATGCGGCACTTGTGGGGTAGAAAGTTGCACTGACTGTCCGTGTGAGAGCAGCATCTGCATTGATAGCTCACATTGGGTAGTGATGCATTTGTTTTTTTACAAATGTTATGAAATACGCGGAAAAATCGATTGTACCAATATTACGAAATAACTAACTCCTTGTACCAAAACCGGTTAAATTATCTTGAAAGGAGAACAAACCTGGTTAATTAAATTGTCATGTACTTACATTATAACCGGTTCGACCAAGCCTTGGTGGTTCCTTTGAGCCAGATTGGAACCACTAACCTAACCTCTTAAATTCATCTTGGTACATGTAATTCACAGTTTTGAACTTCACAACACTTTTACACTGAGTCTTATATGAAGAGAGCGATGGCCTTGGTGCGCAGTATATGCGCCTGGGGGTAGGATCACGTGAGCGCTTCCCTCAGTTGCCTTATCGCCGCGTACACTTTGATGGCCGGCCCCAGCCTCAGGTGGAGACACGAGACCAGCTCCTCACGGGAGGCCATCACCAGTTCGGGTCCTGAGAGGCCAGCAATGCAGGCGGCCTCGCCGGCCGCAGTACCTGCTACTCGGGATACTAACGCCGCTACGTCCCTCTGAAAGAGATAATGATGTTATTGACGCACTCAGATTGTTAATAATGGCCCATTATCTTAAAAAAACTAACTTTTCAGGATTGAATATTACTCCAAATGAACTTTCTTTTTCTATCAAAAACTAAGAGAGAGAGATAAACAGACCATATTTACAATATTTTCGAGGCAATCCAGTAGGCGGCCTTAACGCTCAAAGCAACCTCTTCCAGGCAACCTAAATTATTTGAATCAGGCGATGCAGGTGGTGTAGGAAAAAGGCAATAGATACATAAATACTCAAACTAATTTAAGAATCAAATATAAAAGTACAGACATATTTTTACACGGCGAGAAAAGTGAATGCACACCTGCAGTTTATTACCCTGTCGGCATTTGGACTTCTTTTGTTTACTTTGTGTTTAAAATTTGTAATTTTAAAAAAAACAGCCTTTTGTGTATTGTAATCCTTTATGGCAGGCATTAGCCAGGTGTCATTCTTGGAAATAATTGTTATATGGTCGAGTATTGTTCCCCCAGGGGGTGCCGCCCTGGACTCCTTTCCGTCCAGGAAGCGGTACAAGGGGATGCGTCCCCGGGGCCCCGAGCGGCCACTGTCACATTCTCCCCTTCACTCCGTGACAGTGTTGTCCCACCTATCCACTCCCCTTTCCTTGTATTCCTGCCCTTCCTTACAAACCTCCTTCCCCAAATACCCCCTCCCTTCCGACGGCGACCGTCAGCGTCGAGATCTGCTCCGCTGGCTGTCGAGGAGAGGGCAGCGCGGTTCTGTCCCGGGCGCCCAGAGGACGAGGACAGGGGCGGCGGGTCCAGTGGTGGGGCGAGAGTCTTGTCACTGGGCGCTACCGCCGAGCGTTACCCCGTGTGGTGTCGTGGATCACGTCTCGCGGCCACACGGGACCGCGGGGCTTGCCTTTACCGGCCGGCCCAAGAGGAGAAAACCTCAATAAAAAAACCCCTAATACTTAAGCTGCGGCGCAGGGCGAGCTGTTTTGAGGCCGGGGGGGGGGGGGGTAAACCCGGTCGCTACTGCGTACCACACCCAGTTTTTCATGTTTAAGAAAGTAAAAGACTCGTGGGAACAAAAATGGATTTGAATATTATAACAAAAACATCTTCCGACGCAGTGCCCGAGAAGAGCGTAGTAGATGCAGGTGACGTGCCCGCGAAGGGCAAAAACAACGTGAAAGGGCCCGTGACGGGCGAAGACAAGACCTACCAGTCGAGGTTCCTCGCGGCTATCTCATCCCAGCCGGAGGCCTCGAATAATAGCGATAATGTAGAACCCCGCATCACGCGGAGTAGGCAGCGTGCCGATTCTGAGGCAGGATCGGCGGCCTCGTCCCAAATCCCATCTGAGGACGAGGCGGGGGCCTCCACTAAACCCACCAAAGAAAGAAAGGCCAGGGAAGTCGCGCGCAACGAGGCGTTGCGACGTTACCTGGCCCTGGATGAGCTCGACGAGCTGACGAAGACATCGTCGTCGCCATCGAGTTCAGAAGACGAGGAGGGACTGGTCCCCAAAACCCCCGCTAAGGCACAGGCTGCTTCAAAAGCGCCGGACGCCAAGCGGGGCAGAGGCCGTCCCCCAACTACAGGGATGTATGTGGGTCTGGCGAATGCTAAGAAGGCACTCGTGGAGGCCCAACGCGCGGAGCTAGAGCTCCAGGCAGAGAAAGAGACCGCAGAGCGGGCCTCGGCGATGGCTTCTGCGAGGTTGACCAGACTTCAGGCTGCTTCAACCCTTGCGAGCCAGGCCGCTCCCGAAGCTCGTGTCGCTCACGCGGAGGGCCTCCAGCGACAAATCGCTGATTCAGTGGCGGTGGTCATGAATGTGGCCAAAGTTTCGAAGGGTCTTAAATGGACCCTTCAAAAGGCCTTGAAGGACGCGGCTGCGGCCATTCAAGAGGCCTCAGAAGAGCTCCTCACTCGTACGACTTCTGAAGAGGTCGCCCTGCTCCGTGCAGCGAATCGCCGCATGGAGACAGAGATCGCAGACCTTCGGAAGGAGTTGAGGAGCCTTCAGACGGAACTCGTCCGGCCGTGTGCCGCTCCTGCGCCGCCGCCGGCTGAATCACCGTCCTCCATGGAAAAGACGATGGCCGCGAGCCTAAACCAGCTTACTCTCACGATGGAGAGCAGGTTCGCGGCCATGGAGGAGCAGATGCGCTCGGCTAGGTTGACCCCCCTACCGGGGCCAGCCCCCAGGCCAAGCCCTGCTCCTCGAGCCAGACCCACACCCCCACCGAGCCCCTCGCTCATCTTTGGGCGCTCGGTCGAGGAGTTCCCCCCCCCCTTCCCTCGAGAAGGGAATCAGTAGGGACGGCGGTGTCACTGGCTTCTGCGCCACCACCGCCCGCCTGTCCGGCGCCCCTCCCTCTCCCGGCCGTAGCCGAGGAGGGCTGGACGACGGTCAGCAAAAAGAAAGCCAGAAAACAGGCCAACCAACCGTCGTCCGGTACACAGCCGGCCACGGCCGCCGCCAACGCGCCGACCACCCGCGCGAGGCGGCGAGGAGGAAGTGGACGCGGGGGAAAGGACAAGGGGGATGTGGCGCAGGCTCCGGCCTCGCAGGCCCCCCCTCCACCACCCCCAGCGTCCAAAAATAAAAAGGAGAAAAAACCCAAGAAGAAGAGGTCCCCGCGCCTGCGTCCCCCAAAATCCGCCTCCGTCGTCCTGACGCTCCAGCCAGGTGCGGCGGACCGAGGGGTGACATACGCGGACCTCTTCTCTAAGGCGAAAACGAGAATTAAGCTGGCTGATCTGGGGATAGAGGGCGGTCTCCACCTCAAGAGGGCGCGCACGGGGGCGCGGATGCTGGTGCTTCCAGGCACCGATAGCGCTCCCCTAGCTGACGCCCTCGCTGAGCGACTGAGACTGGAACTCTATCCCGAGGACGTGCGCATCTCCAGGCCCGAGAAGACTGCGGGTCTTCGCGTCTCGGGCCTGGACGACCAAGCGCACGAGGAGGACGTGGTAGCTGCCATCGCGCGCACCACCGGATGCTCTGCATCGAGCATCAAAGCGTCGAAAGTCCGTCCCGGCAAAGACGGGATGGGCCAGACGGTGGTGGCCTGCCCGGTGGCGGCCGCCAAACAACTCCTTGCTGTTGGGACGAAGCTCTTGGTGGGCTGGGCCTCGGCTACGGTAGAAGCCCTCCCCCATCGCACCCAGAGGTGCTATCGCTGCCACGAGACTGGACACGTGGCGGCAAAATGCACCTCGGAGGTAGACCGCAGCGGCGACTGCTACCGCTGCGGTAAAGGCGGACACCTGGTGACCGGCCCCTGCTCAGCGAAACCGCACTGCCCAGTGTGCGAGGCTGCGGGCAAACCAGCCGGTCACCAGCTGGGCTCCCGGCCCTGCGGGGCAAAGAAGCCCACCAAGAGGAAGGTCCCGACCAGCCGGAAAGCCCCGGACGAAACCGCGGCCGTGGCGGATACTCCAGCCGCCGCGGGGAGCGGCACAGAAGACGCCCGTGAGTAAATGATTACCACGGGCGAGCGGCACCGGGCGTTGAGGTCTGGGGGATCCATTAGATCTCCGCCCGCACTAATGCCGCGAGAGGCAGCCGCGCGTCCCTCTCAGGGCCGGGAAAACGTCACTCCCCGGCCCGCACACAGGAGAGGCCGCCTCTGTTTACGAGGCGGCCAGCCGCTGCCGGGGTTGCGGGTGACGCTCGCGCATGTACCGTGACCCCGGCGCTAGGCGGAAGAAGGCTCCCATGAGGTTTTAGTGGGTATACCGGCGCCGATCGTATTGATTAATCGGCGTCGGGGAGCCCCACATACCGGCCGCACATGATCCCCCGCGCGGCTGACGATGCGACAACGCATTTCCTCATGTAAAAAAAAAATAAAATGGTCGAGTATTGTGTCGTGACATATTGTTAGGTGCCGTATAAAATAACATCCCAACTGAGAGATGAGGCAGTCTAGCGGTAGGCAAAAGCGAGACAAGACGTGTGTAAATTCGATAAGCTATATAGTGACTGACTTTGCAAGTGTTATTGAATCGTGTATTACATTTGTACTGGTTGTGTTCAGTTATATTTGTACCTTAGTTATAGTGTTTGTATAGCTCTAATGAATTCTATAGAAATTCCAACGGCATTTTAACTCGAGTCCTGCGTATTTCATAACAATATATACATAGTCATATATATACACATATACAATAATATATTTCGTAATACTTAAGTTATTATAATAAATGTATTAGCATGACTATAGTAGCTAAGCTCCATGTTGGAATGATGTTGACTTAGGTGGCAAGTCTACTGCTAACACTTATCAACAAATATATGAAATTAGTTTACCTGTGACCAAACAGTGGGGTCTGTTGGCAAGGACAGTTCGGCGACATGCCTGCCGACGTGCCCTCGTTGCGAATTGGGCGTCTGCAACACGTGCGACGACCTCGAGTACGTGCGCAACGGCCGCGTGTCGCTCTCCCTCGTGCTACTCCGCCAGCGTTTGCCACATCCGCTCGACAACGACTCGTCGTCCGACGCCTGGACACACGAGGACACATGAATTACACGAGTGTTTATTTTAAATTTGAAGTAACAATAGTACAGTATGGTACTAGTGTGTAACATCGGTGGTTACCGCCGAGGCGCCATTGAGACTCGAGCCGTAGGCGAGGGTCTTAAGAGAGCCGAGGACAGTAATCATCAATACACAGGTGTATCATACGACGTTTTTCAACACACTTGTGAATAAAATAACAACAAAAACTCATTATATTTAGTAGATAAAAAGTTAATTTAGAGAAACAATTAGTAAATGTGCAGTTAGTAAAAAAGTTATATAATGAGTGAAAGTTTTATTTATTAAACACGTACGAGTTAAAATTATCTATTTAAATAAGAAGTTGCATGAAATGAGCAAGCAATAGGAACATTAATTTATTTGTTCTATAGAACACGATCTTTTTTTTTGAATAAAAACTTTTTTAAGAACAAAGCAACTCGACCAATAAAATTTAAAAAAAATCTATAACTCACTAGTGAATTATAATTTTTTTTAGTCACAGTTTGATTGTGGGTGTCATTCTGTGCCTAATTGCGGTGACCATAGAGCCACTTTATGAGCAAGTGTGTTGAAAAGTATTTTATTATAGGTTTTATTACAATTTAATAATTAATTAATACAGAAGTAAAATTAGTTTTTATTAATTATTATTATTATTTAATTAACAAAATTGGGTATTTTCGGTCTCGTATTTTTGGTCTCACCTAAAAGGAAGGTTTGCTCTGAAAATCAGCGTTGTGTTGGATATAATACCAGCACAGCAATATGCTGAGTGCAAACATTGTTTGCTGAAAATGCGGCGTACAAATTCTCAAATTATGCTCTGTGTATAATAATGTATAAAAAATGTAACTGCGTCGCTATTTCTTATCTTATTTCTTCAAATAAAGTTTTTCTTTCTTTCTATCTTTTCGTATATAAAATTATACCGTAACGAGAAAAAATTAGAATAAAAAAGTCGGTTTTTGGCGATGTAGGAAATCTTAAAACATTTGAAGCGACTCCTTATTTTTTTTACTGTATTTTGGAGGGAGTTCTCAAAAAAAAACTTTTCTTGCGCCACCCTAATAGTCGTACGTACGTAATGTATGTGTAATCTCTTTATGAAAATAGATTTTGGTTAAGATAAGTTTGTTAAATTGAATAAGCACGTGTACGTGAACGTTCTGAGTTATCTTTCTCGAGTTAATAATATGAACATAAATATCTTTTATTCATATATTCAAATATATTCTCCGTGCAGGAACGGAAAAAGAATACTAATTTCTAAATACTTCCTTTATCAGCAAGATGCCTCAATATCGCAAGATATGAATAAAATAGGTAAAAAAAAACCAAAATTATTGGTGCAGCTAAAGATGTCAGGGAAGAACAACAGGCCTCTCTCCATTTAACGCCAATTCTACATAACGCCATAACATACACAGTCCCCTCAGTGACGTTATATAGAGTTTACACTGTATATATCCGGATGCCTTAAAGCCTTAAGACAACAACAGTAAGTCCAATGAATCAAGTTTCCACTGTATTTCTACTGAGTCTGCACTTGGTTGCATCTTTATTGTGTTTTATATTGTAAGAATTATAATTATTGTAAGCTTCTCAAATAAATAAATAATCCGACTCGAAAGACCAATGAAAGTATATCATAAGTAGTCGACTCAAAGTGATACAAACAAATAAAACTTCTAGCTATCACTTCAAGTTTGCCCTCTCTATTTTGGATATACAATGATTCTACTCACCGGGTCATTTTTGGCGACCTCTTCAACTCTCTTGTGCTTTGGCGGTCTCCCTCTTAAGGGTCTAGAAGCAGAGATAGATCAATTAGAAAAGTTTGATAAATATTGAAATATCCAGTTGAGATCAGTCTAGTTCTCATTCAGTGTTCTTCAACAGCATACTTCAAACTGCTATTGAAGTCCGTTAATTGAGTAACACATCAGTCTATATCGAAATTTATAATATAATGAAATTCAGAACATGCCGTGTCTGTACATTAAAGCTATTAAAAAAAACATCTGCAAGACGCATTTTTTCTGTTTGTTCGGGATTGACGTAAAAACTACTGGGCCGATTTCGACGCGCTTTTCACTGACCGGCAGCAAATCTACATTTGAAATCTGCGCTACTTTTATGTCGGGAGTCCCGCGGGATTTTTTTCTGGAAATTATTTAATTTGGCCAGACTGAAAAAGAACTTCAAATTCCAATGCGATTGTTCACTGATCCAATTTTATGTAATACTAGGCTGTCCCGGCAGACGTCGTCCTGCCCGGAAAAGCCTCAATTGATATGCCGACAGCAGCTCCACCTACCGGGTCCAATTTTGAACCTACTCAGAAACCTCTGACTCATGCACAACAACTTTGCTAAAGATCACATCACATCATCACATGATCAAATGTATAGTTTACGATTCTATAAAGGACATACAGATTCATTTTTATATATAAGAAGAAGATAATGTGTCATTTTTCTATCACCCGGGAGCGGTTTGTAATTTTTCGGGTACATTAACAGTAGCTTACCTACTCCGACATAGTTTTCATTAAGAAGATAGCAAAGCTTACATTCTTTCTTAAAAACTGCGGTACTTTACGTCTCGGGGAATTCAAATCAAGCGTAGACGAAGTCGCGTACATATATTAGCTATACTATACTTGCCTCTCTCTCTCTCTCTCTCTCTCTCTCTCTCCTTGACTTTTTGATTAAAACTCATCAAAATAGTCGGGAAAATCCCTACCATTCTTCGTTTGGAAAAAAATACTACTCATGGACCATATTATAGTTTGCGATTAACGATTTTACAAATTTAACGATTTCAAATAATTAGTGGTCGCTGTGGTCGAAATTTGGCCATAATAATTAATTTAAATTATAAATTTGAACATTACCAAAGTTCTGCTGTTAAAGACTATATACTTCTGTAATCACATATTTCGCCATGGTACACAGTTAATATGACATTAACAATAAACAAGAGTATATATGGTGTGTGGTGTGTGGGGGGGGGGGGGGGGGTGGTGTGGTGTGTGTACACGGTAATGTGTGTAATGTATTTTTATTGTATCAATGTATTTTTCATGCACGATTTTATATAAGCTATAAGCTCTTTCTCTATATAAGCTATAAGTGTGCGAAATTTCATACTCTTCCGTCCGCGAAATTTTCGTAAAAAGGGGGTACAAAGTTTTTGCTTCACCTATTAATATATATACATATCGAACCAAACCTTTTATTCGCTGTGACATTGAACATTTTAAGTGTGTATATATCCAGTCATACAATCACTTTAACAATAATAAAACATTGCAGCCTTAAGTCGAAATCACACGAGTTCACTGCTGAGCATCAATTTTGAAACAAATGTGACCAAAAATTCAACAAAATTCATGATAAAATTTCTTTGCTTACAATATTATTTCATAAGTGATGCACTCAATTGTTTATTTAAGCAGTTAAACAATATCACTTTTATTTCTTGCCCCATTTTTGAACCGTCTACTTTTGACTTTGCCGATTGAATTTGTGAGTATTTCAGATGTATAAAACATGAGCAGAAATGTTATAAAGGCAAATGAAGTATAGATACGAACCGCTGTTCTTTGGGCGTGTCGCTAGTCGGCGTGCTCGCGTTCACCGACTTAGCTTGTTTAGTAACGACTCTGAAAGCAATGGTTTGTTAGTGTTGTGTGTAATAGTAGTGGTAGTAGAATATGTGCATATTTTACTACCACTACTATTAGTAATGTAATACAGCAAAACCTCTGCAAGTCGAACTTGAAGGGAGACGCCAAAGAATTCGAGTTATAGAGTTTTCAACTTAAAGAGGATTTCGACTCGAGCGAATTTTGTAAGGAAACATTCGACTTTAGAGGTTAAGATTTATTAAAATAATCGAGTTGTAAATGTTGTAAAATCAAATATTGCTATGTTCGAGATTAAACGGGTCCGATTTATTTTTTCGAGCCATATAGGGACAATAAGTACTGAATTGCTTAAGGGACTCTCAAATTATTTCGACTTATAGAGGGTTCGGATTTCGAGGAACGGAGGTTTTGGGGGTTGAAAGGAAGGGAACACAAATATTTTTCGAGTTATCGTGGTTCGACTTAGAGGTTCTGCTGTATTGTAATAATGATATTTAAGACGGTTTTACTGAAATGAATACTGAATTTAATTAAATATGCCGGGCACAAAACAAAACGTGGTCTGTACTTTTGACCAGACCCCATCTATTCTTATTTGTTTCGATACACTGAATCCGAATCTGGGGTCCGTTTGGTCCATACACCCTCTCAATGTGGAGGGTGTATAACCAAACTGCCCCCAGATTTGGTATTTTGATCCATACACCCCCAAATTTGGAGGAACCAAAGCTGGGGTCAGTTTCGTCTATATATCTTCAAAATTTGAGGGCGTATGAACCAAAAGACCAAATCTGAGGTCAGTTTAGTCTAAACATCTCAAAATTTCAGCGCATATGAACTAAAAGATTAAATCTGAGATCAGATTGGTCTATATATCCTAAAAAAATGAGGGAGTATGAACAAAAAGATCAAATCTGTGATCAGTTTGGTTATACACCCTCCAAATTTGGGGGCGTATGGATCAAAATTTGGTTATACACCCTCCAAATTTGAGGGCGTATGGACCAAAAGACCAAATCTGGGGTCAGTTATATACACCCTTAAAATTTGAAGGCGTATGAACCAAAAGACCGAATCTGGGGTTAGTTTGGTCTATACACCATCAAAGATTCTTATTTAGCACATCTAAATACATGGAATAGATGGGTCGGGTCAAAAGTACAAACCACTTTTTTTGTAGGCCAGTATTATTAATAAGTGGAGAATGTAAAAATTATCCAATTATGAATCGATTGTACCACTTGCATCTTATTATAAAACATATTTAAATATTGAGAACTGTTCGAATTCTTTATTTTGCTCAGTAATTAGTAGCGGTTGTTAATGTAAAAAAAATGTGAATATTTAATTATTTTTTTAGTAGACTAGATGCTTCTACAATCGCGTCGAAATTATCGCACACTGGCACCATAATTGTTATTTTTGTACATACAAACTTATTCTCACGCCTGTATCCCATGGTGGTAGGCAGGGACTATGGATCTCCACTTGCGAAGATTCTGACAAACAACTTTTGCTTCATCTACTTTCATACGGTTCATTACGTTAACAATGTATCCTGTGTACTATAATTTACATTATTGTCTTGTGGGAGTTGTCACCGCAGCACTGTTTTACACTGCAAACAAACACATGTTTGTTTCTAATATGGGAGCAGCATACCTCTAGTCATCGCAGTGGACAACTAACTACTGGCTAGCGCAACGTGGGGGCGCACATACTAATAGTTGCTCAATCATCAATGTGCGAGCGAGCACATCATCCGTCTCACTTACACGTTGTGCTATATATAATACTAGCTATTTACTTGTACTTAAGGTTACCGTATACAAAATAAATTAGTTGACTAAAGTTTACATCAGCACTCGACCTAATACTTCGAATACTACTCTATGCCATCTGAAGTATGATTTAACCTCTACCTCTCGCTGCTACAGGATCAATAACATAATTATTATTATTTAAACATCACAACCTTTTTGTAGTGTTTGAAATTGTTCTTCTAAGGGTAATCAGTGTATAGAGTTATCTGTGTTGTGTGCTCACCTGCGCTCCCTGACGACGGCGAGGTCCGGCGCGTGCGTCGGCGGGGCCAGCCGGTCGGGCAGCGGCGTGGGCGTGGGGGGCCGGTACGGGCACAGCGAGGCGGCCGAGTGCTGCTTGTGCCCGCCGCCGTGCGCCGAGCCCAGCCCGCGGCAGCCGCCGACGCCGCACGCGCCCGTCGTGCGCAGCTCCTCGGGGGCTGCGCCGAGACCGAGGTCAAGGTCACGTGACGACAAAGGGGGCTACGTCCCCTTAAGCCGCGTTTCCACAATAAGAGTTGGCTCGCACCGAGTGCACTCGTACGAGTCGGCTTCATACGAGTGTACAGTGGTTTACGCACGATAGTAGTGTACTCGTATTGTGGTCATTTGTCTCCTTGCACAATCAAGATGTCGTCGACTAATCTGTTGCTGCGAGGTATAGAAGTTGTAGCAGATATGATATATATAAAAAACGAAGAGAGAAAAAATTTGGACAAGGAAATGGATTTTAAAACGTGACCAAATGGGTGTATCAAATAATTTTCTTCGTGAAGTTTTTTAGTTGTCGCCATTTTGTTTTAAAATGATCCGAGTGAGCTCGAAAAATAGAGCAGAGTCCGAGTCTACTCGGATTCGATGCCGGCGTCCGAGTACGCTCGGATTAGGTGTTTACATAATACGAGTATCATCCGAGTGCAATTGGTCCGAACCAACTCTTATTGTGAAAACGCGTCTTTAGGGACTCACAACGACCACGATTTATCTCGCTCCACTAGCATGCCGGCGTTACAATCGTGAGTGGAACGGCTAATCGACCCACCTATTGACATGGGTCGTTGTGAGCGTTGTGTGATCGAAACTGATGACGTCATTAGTGACGTTTTCGTCATGACCACACCGATCGCGATCGCCTTGTGGAACGGTTAACTGAGCGTTTTTGGCGTTGTGAGCCACTATCGGAACGCCCTGTTAGTCAGCTGAACTCACTGGTACACAGAGGGCTCCGGGTCTGATTCCTGGCATGGTAAATTTCGGAAACGATATTTCTGTTATTTACTCTGGTCTGGGTGTCTAGAATCAGCACCAGTGTTTTGTCGTATATTACCCATAACACAAGCGTAATTTGCTTAGCTCGGAGATATACAATGTGTGTCTTTGACTGCCAAAAAGCATGTGCTACTTTTGTTACAAATTAGTGGGATGTGAATTTAAAATGTCGTTAGAATATCACAAATATTATTAGGAGTACACACACATAATTCCCAGTTCTTACAAATACAACCGAATACAAAAGTTCAAACTGTAAAGCAGAAACTCGTAAAGACATAAATCGCGCGAAGCCCGTCATTGTAAGATAATTGTTTCGAAAGTACACTAGGTATCGAATCAATTGCAGTTAGAACGAAACTAACCCAGTTCCTACAGCCCAAGCTTATATATTTGCAAAATAGAAATTGCTGCTATACAACATGCAAATTATTTCTCAGAAATGTCGAACCTATAAGCTTAATGGCTTATAAGAGTGTGTGATGTCATTTGAATAACAGATGAAAGGATTTATGACGCCTTAGTGCGAGGCATAACAAAGAACTGTGAGTAATTAATGCTATCATATAAAAAGTTATAGATAATTTAAATCCTGAGGGGGTAATAAAACACCTGTAAAGGTAAACATTTATGCAGGATTACGCGCATACTAATGCATTGCATGCAACAATATGAATCAAACAGATATTGGTTAGATTGCATTTTAGAAACTAACTACTATTCTATGACTTTAGTCAATGTTTGGTGACAAATAAAAATAGTTGGAAAGTTTATTGCAAATTATACTGACATAATATTTTCTTAAGCTTTCACGACTTGTATACATAATTAAACTACCTCGTCTTCCGTGATCAGGAGCACTGAAAAATGGCCGAAACGTCGGAATAAGAGAAATCCGACCGAATCAGAAATTATATAGATGGTTTTCTTTATTATATTATACAATTTTATTGTATAAGAATTGCACTCACTCAAGGGAGGTTCGAGCGGATGTCCGGTCTTGAGGCACCAGCCCACCGGGTGTATGTCCGGGGAGTCGTCGTCCATCCAGCAGGACATCTCGTCCGGCCAACCATCGAACGAGACACGAACCTGGTGGCCCTTCACAGCGCTTATTGTAGCCACTCGTATCAAAAACGGTACCTGTAGAGGAATTGTGTGTACATTAATTACGACTGCTGTAGTAAAAAAGTTCTCGATTCTACTGTATGTTTGTTACGCGATCACTCCGTCAATTGTAGATCGATTTTCAGTAAAAAAATTATTGCAAGAGTTCAGCAGACAGGCAGACGGCCCACTTGATGGAAAGCGGTTACCATCACCTATGGACATTTGCAACACCAAAGGTGCCACAAATGCGCTGCTGCTCTCTCAAGGGAGACTGGAACCTGGTCACTAGATCCTGACTTGGTGACAATGGGACCACCACCGCAGGAGTATATTATTTCGAATGAAAAAATATTACTATTCCATCCATGCAGGAACGGAGAAAGATTCCCATTTCCTGTGGCCGGGAGCCTGTCGTAAGAGGCGACAAAACAACCCATAGCCAGGTGGTAGGGTATTTGCCTGACTAGATGGCTACCACCTTTGGTCTAAAGTATGTCGCCGTAACAACCTTGAGTTGTGTTCCGGATTAGTGACCAGGGTCCAATCTCTCTCAAGAGAGCAGCAGCGCATTCGTAGTACCTTTGGTGATGCAAATTTCCATAGGCGATGGTAACCACTTCCCATCAAGTGGGCCGTCTGCTTGTCTGCTGAACTCCTGCAATAAAAAAACAAATCGTATACTAAAGTGATCGATCCTATCCGTACTTACCCGTCGGTCGACCACTTCGAGCTTCATCCCAGGTTTGAAGCCCTGCGGCGAGCGGGTCTTGAACGCCCGCGGTGGCGCCGCCGAAGCCCCCGTCTCGGCCAAGTAGTTCTCCCACGAAAACGTGTCCGGATCCTTGTAAACTAATGACAACATATATCTGTATATTAACACGCGTAAGGAGTTCTGCTGCCTGCTTTTTAATTTTACTTGCTCGCACGTAGGAGTGTGCGTTAGGTATACTTAAAAGTTTATATAGAAGAGAATTGCAGAAAGCTATTTTTTGTAATGTCTCACTGCTAATAATGTCTAAAGAATGTAACTACGTCGCTATTTTTCTCAAATAAACTTTTTCTTTCTTTGTTGGGCTCAGGCCTCCATAATAGGGGAACCGACAGTATATCCTCCACGCCACGGCGCGGTTTCATCCGCGCTTTGTCCTTATCTTAATATATATAAATCTCCAGTCACGATGTTTGTCCGCGATGGACTCCTAAACTACTCAACCGATTTTAATCAAATTTGCACACCGTGTGCAGTTTGATCCAACTTGAAAGATAGGATAGTTTTTATACCGTTGGGACCGGTAGGTGGCGCTGAGATCGGGTTCTAGAATCCTCTTAACAACGGGGAGCGATTTTGTTTTTGTGTGTTTGAGTGGGTCCCCGGATGGTTTAAATCCACAATTGGAACCGGTAGGTGGCGCTGGGATCGGGTCTTAGATTTTTATTTTTCAGAGCAGGACAACGTCTGCCGGGGCCGCTAGTTATATTATATAACCTATAACACTCCCTGTTATCGTAGCTTTCGAATAGTAAAAGAATATAAAAATCGGTTTAGTAGATTCAGACATTACCCCTACAACGTGACAAACTCGCAAATTTTACCTCTTTACAATATTAGCCTAGATAGGTTCGCGTTTGGCTGACATTGTACCTGATGTCAGGTGGAACACGCTTACCTAGAAGACACCTGTTCACGCGAGAATTAAAGACACCTAGAATGTATTCTTCAGAAAAAATAGACGACGGTAAAGAGATTCACTCTTCAGCAGTGCGTACGATGAAAGTGGAAACATAGCGTTACGTCCGCTTCTTTGGTAATTCCACCACATATCGGTGGTGTGTGTGCGTACGTTTGATTTTTCGGTGGTCGAATGGTGAGGAACCAATTTGACACATCGGTTATCCCAAGGTGCAGGTCGCACCACGATGTTTTCTTTCACCGTTGTAATTGTAACAATATGCACATTAAGTCAGTAACCTCCCTAATTGGTGCAAGCGTTCTGGCCACGATCGAACCCGCTCTACATAAAGAAACCGCTAAGCTCAAACAAACCGCTCCCGGAAAATTCATTTTATTACATTAAGTTTGCTATCGATTTTTTTTTGTCTGGACATTTTAAGTTATTTCCAGAAAAAATACTGTGGGATTCTCAGGATAAAAAATTGCGCAGAGTTTAAGCCTATGAAATAGCTCTCTATCAGCGAAAACTGCATCGAAATCGGCCCAGTAGTTTTTGCATAAATCCCGCACAAAGAAATCTAAAAAATGCAACGTCTCCATCCTTCATATAGTCTATTCCTGTTGGGTTTTTTTAACAGCTTCAAAGTACAGACACGGTATGTTTAGATTTTATAATACTATATACTTTACTATAGTTATGACTTTAATACTGTTGCAACAACAGATCCATTCGTTGATGTAAATAGCATATATAAAAGGAAAGTGACCTTATGTTCACTATCAAACTATTGAGCTAATACGACTTTAAAGCTTTAATAATATCAACTTTTAATATAAATTAACAGTAATTAGTATCCTACTTATATTATAACGGCGGACGTTTGTAAGAATATGTGGATGTATGTTTGTTACTCTTTAACGTAAAAACTACTGAACATACGGTACAATTTATAAAGATACTAGCTGTACCCGGAAGACATTGTCCTGCCATTAAAAAATAAAATCTAGAACCCGATTCCAGCCTCATCTACCGGGACCAAATTAATGCTATATCATAAAAAAATAAAAAAATAATCTAAAAAATAAAATTTTGGGGTGGACACCGCTTATTACTTAGGGGTTTGAAAAATAGATAGTAGCCGATTCTCAGACTTACTGAATATGCATAAACAAATTCATGAGAATCGGTCAAGCCGTTTCGGAGGAGTATGGGAACGAACATTGTGACATGAGAATTTCATATTGTATAAGATAGTGGGAATTATCTAAAATATAACGATTTTCCATCACCACGCGTGTGAGACCGCGGAGCGCAGCTAGTATAGTATACACGCGATTTGTATCTGTGTGGTAAGTTAATAATAATGTATCCAGGAAACTACTTCACCTTTATTCGTACTAAATTGATTGTTTAACACTAGCTTCTGCCCGCGACTTCGTCCGCGTCGAATATATAAAAAACCCCCGATTTTTAAACATTCTTCATAGATACTCCGCTCCTATTGGTCTTAGCGTGATGATATATAGCCTATAGACTTCCTGATAAATGGGCTATCTAACACTGAAATAATATTTCAAATCAGACCAGCAGGTTCTGAGATTAGCGCGTTCAAACAAACAAACAAACTCTTCAGCTTTATAATATTAGTAATAAGATTAAGTACTCGGACGCACTGCGGCGCGTTCGGCACCTTTTCCAAAATCGGTTTCCCTTGGACGACTTCACACTGACAGCTCAGGCTCTGACTACCTATTTTATACGCCGGAGACAGTAATGTAACTTCTTTAAGATGCTAGACGCAATGTTATTTTAAACACCAGCATTAAAGTTCTAGTCCAAAATCTAAGCAATTCTGTCAAACTTACCCATTAACTTCAATGACCTAGGCTGTGTTCTAGTTGTCCTAAGGTATTATAGGAACAATACAATATAAGTTTCCTTCATTGTATTAGCTACGTAATTATCTGTACTCGAATAATAAATTTAAAAAAAACAACTTAAATATTCCACAATCGCCATTAAAATATGTGGGAATTAAAAACAATATTAATTCACCTTCGAAAGAACAATATCACGGCACCGCGCTAGTTTATTTCAACACAATATCTTATTACAACACGACTTGATGAGTAAACAAAACATAATAAAATAACTTTCACTATATCACATGTAAAATTAAATATAATACGTATGTACATAATGTTATATAAAAACTTGAATACCTGAACAATTAATAAACATGTTTTGTGAGCACGTTCGACTTACTTCTGTAATGCGAGCGGAGGCCACGCTCGGTTCGACATGCTATCAGCAACTAATGTTGAATTGTACATGACTATTTTTTTTTTATTAATTTATTCATGACCATAGAATCAAAGTCTTTCAGTCGGAAACATGTTAATTAATAGGTCTTCGTATAGTAACGCAGTTGTATTGCAGCTACACGACATTCAATGGATCTGTGAAACTCGAAGATCACATCTGACTATAAGTTACATTTCAAAAAAACATAATTTTATCAAAAATAATATTGAACTATTTCATTAATAATTAAAAAAAATAAAACAGCAAACTTTTCAGTTGAAAAATGTACAGACTGTGTTGCCATGGTGCAACAAAATACGGTGTTGATGCGAAATGTACAGATTTTCCGGTCTGTGTGGTTGCGCGGGTTAAGCCTTGGCCGGCTTACGTCACTGCAGCGCGGTGGTACCGCGTTCAATTGCTGACATGGTTATCGTAAATAGAACTTTCCGTTATTTATTATGATCTGGGAGGCTGAAATGGGAGCCAAGTGATCTATTTTATATTATCCATAATATAAGCGTAACCCGATTAGCCTGGAAATATAAATGTTTGTCTGAAAATTATTTATTGTTATTATTTTAATACGTTTTTGACATTCTAAATCACTAATCTAAGTCACTTTCAATAAGAAACATGTAAAAATATTTTTTTAACCCGTGTTGTTTTGTAACTCATTTGGTACCATCGCCACTCAGATATATAGTTTGGTATTCACATAAATAATCTCTTGAAAAAAAAATTGTTCGAGTATGTTTCGTGAAATAAATGTTTTTTTTTTTTTTCTTTCTAGTTATTTATGCCGTAAATATTTAGTATAAATTAGGGCATAATCTATTTGAGCATATAGATGCCTAATTTTATATATGAAATTCAACTCCTAAATACACATAGTCAAGTTGTAAAGTATTTTATAAAATTGAAATTAGGATTCTAGTGCCGAAACGAAAAAAAAAAAAAAATTGCATAAGAGAAATCCGTAAAAAAGTTAAACTAAATACAAGTACAAATAGTACAAATAAAATTACATATATAATACGCATTTCATAGTCTCACATCTCAATACCATATAAAATTTTCTCAATGTAGGTTCAAAGTCCGATAATGTCACTATATATATTAGAATATAGTAAAACCGATTTTCGAATATTTAATTTATATCTTAATCTGAATTCAAACATCGTAATATAACTACTTTAGTTTATTGGTTATTTTTTTCCGTGTGGTGGTAACACTAAGCACGTCTGACAGCTAAATATTCAAGTGAGCGCTGATAAATGCGCGCGCGCATCACACCTAGTTAGTTATCCTTGTTTCAAATTGGAACTTAATGATATTCATACTTTAAACATATTTTGGACTAGCTGTGCCCTCCACTTCGTTTCTAAGGCACATGAACTTTATGTCCATATCTTCTGAACCTTACACAATATCAAAGTGGGACATTACGAAAAAATATGTAAATCTCTAAAATTTTCATTTAAATCAAACGAGGATTTTTGAGATCGACATGAAATGGCAGACATAATTCAATTGTATTGGTATAGATACGAGATATAAACTTCACTTTTAACCGACTTCCAAAAGGAGGAGGTTCTCAACTTGAACGGTATGTTTTTTATATGTGTACACCGACTAGTCTGAGATTAACGATCCGATTTACGCGATTCTTTTTTAGTTCGATGCGGAGTAGTGGCCATTTGGTGCCATTTTTTGATAAAAAAAATCCGTTCCCGTTTCTTGGGACCTATATTTTTTAAGGCGCGCGCCACCTTTCGTAGGCCTCTTCATAGTTAGACACTAAAAAGTAACAAATATAAAAAAAAACTTCATTAAAGAAACCGTCTTCAAAAATTAATAAGTTATTTTATACTTTTAGTTTTTGAAGTCGGTTTTTTTAAACAAAGTTTTTTTTTTAATAAGTTTCAATAGTTATAAAATTAGGCTACCCAAATATAACTATATATATATATATATATATATATATATATATATATATATATATATATATATATATATGTGTGTGTGTGTGTGTGTGTGTGTGTGTGTGTGTGTGTGTGTGTGTGTGTGTGTATCTCGTCGTCGTTAAGTCGTTATAACTTAAAACATTTTCTTCTTTTTATTGCATAAGACTTTAAAACTAACACAACATAAACGACTTGTTTTCCACTGTAGACACTCACGTTCGCGAAAGAATAATGCTAATTAATTAGCTATTTAACAACCAGATTTGAAATGACACGATTCACATAAAGCTATGAATTATATTTTAATTATACAGCAGCAGATATTTATTATGCTTTATTAACCAAATGTAGTAGGAATTATATTACTTTCCATTCTCTATGGCAGTGGTTTTCAATATTTTTGAATACGCGAACCCTTTACAGACTGACAAATTTTAGTGACCACCTTGGGTCATAGATAAATAAAAAGTTAGCAATTTAAAACTCGTACGTTTATGTTTTTTTCTAACTTGTTACCTATATTAACTATAAGACCTATACTCCACGAAAAGCTGCGGAGCGTAGAAAGTACCTAAGTCTGAGGTATAAATTTAAATAACCTTTTCCCTTTTGCCGGCGACCCCCAGAGCAAGGCTCTGCCAAACCCCCTAGGGGTCGCGACCCACAGGTTGAAAAACACTGCTCTATGATGCCGTTTCTCAAGCTGGGGGTCGCATTTGTCTATAAAGGGGTCGCAGTTTGTTAAAAAGTATGACCTATATACAAATTAAACGTAGCTATAAATAATAATAATTCATTCATTTCAGAAAATTGAGTGTTTTCATATTGTTACGAGTACAGGACTCGAATTAAAATGCCATTAGAATTACTATATCATTTATTAGAACTATACAAAGACGTATAACATAGGTACGCAATAAGTCCAAACGTAATGCATAGTTCAATAACACGCACAAAGTTAGTCACTAAATAGATTACCCACAACGTCTTGCTTCGCTTGTGGTTATCATTTGACTGTTTCATCTCTCAATTGCGGCATTGCTTTATACTGTACAAATAGAATATGTCTGCTCGGCCGCGTGGATTGAATTTCTTAAAATCACACCTGACTAATGACTACCATAAAATATTACAATGAGCTGTTTTTCTTCAATTTTATGTTTAAAACAAAGTAAACAAAAGAGGCCTTACTTATAATAATCTCGTCGAGAACGAATTAGCCGTCTCTTAAGTAAGTAATTTAGTATTACCCTAGTGATTTTATAAAAATATAGCATTTTTTTAAAGTTAGCCCTTTAGCTACGGTAGCGCCACCAATTTAATACTTTTTTTACTGATATATTTTTATACACAGATTTGGTCGCCTTATACCCGTACTCGATGACAATTAGCTGTTTCAAATAAAAACACATCAGATTAACACAGGCTATAATTTATAAACACATAGTGCGAATTATCCAATATATAACGATTTTCCATCACTACGCGGGTGAAACCGCGGGGCGCAGCTTGTGATTGAATAAAATTCGATATTTATAAAATCAAGTTTTATGAATATGATTTTAACGGTTTAAAGCGCGGAGCTTATTTGATGTTGATTTCGACGTCTCGGTTACTTTCAGTAGCAGTGATTACGGAAGACAAAGATGTCGAGTATCAGTGAGTAACGTGAAAGTTATTATATAGCCTTCCCCCAACTCTATGGGAGCCTAATGTAATTTACCACCGTTTAGCACCATGAAGTTTGAAGAGAAGAATAGGCGCAAGAAACTCTTCAGCAACATGTCTAACTTCATAATTTATTGAGACAATTATCAATCAATTTGAGGTGTGTTTCGGCACATGCAAGAGTTCTCAGAGTTTTTAGGTCCTGCAGTTGTTTTTTGCTGGGCTTGGGTCTTAATAGTTTTGATGCTAGGATCCCAAACATGTGGTACAAACAAGATGCCGAGCTAATAACCCGTAAAGTTTTAATTAAATTCAATTACTTTAAGGGAATCAAATCATGTATTTGCTCAAAAACATAGTAAATATAAAAAAATATGATATTATTATGTTATTTTGTGTTTCAAAAAGTCGTGGTAGCGTAATGGCTAGCGCACGCGTCCCAAACACAGAGGGTCTCGGTTCGATCTGACCGGAACCACCACTTAGGCAGTTTTCTTAACTAATGTGCATTTGTTACATTTACCACGTGCTAACGGTGAAGAAATACCTCGTGACGCAACCTGCACATTGACATAACTGATGTGTCAAACCTGCCAAGCCGTCTTGGACAAGCGTGACGGGTATACTGTCCGTTCGTTCTATAATGGGAGGCCCGAGCCCAGCAGTGGAACATTCATGGGCTGATATTAATTTTAATATATTAATTTTATGTTTCACGTGTTTTTGCACTTTCAGGCATGCAAATTGTGATTAAAAACGACTCAAAAATCATCTAGTGCAATAAAAACAAAATGTAATCCACTCAAACCATAAATATTACATAAATACATATATAACTTCACGCCAGGTCCCTTGCGGGGTAGGCACGAACAACAGAGCGCCACACAGGCCCATTCTTACACACCTCACTTGCTTCTTTGACATTCATAGTTCTTGTCATGCACGCTTGTCTGTTCTTAAGGCTCCTGACATCATTATAAATATTAAGTTTACTTATTTTAATTTTATAGGATTAACAATAATAATAGGTATGTAAATATGATTCATCTATACTAATATTATAAAGAGGAAAGATTTGTTTGTTTGCATTGAATAGGCTCCGAAACTACTGAACCGATTTGCAAAATTCTTTCACTTCTGGCAACCTTTTTTTTAAGGCGGGTAAATGCATTTCGCATACTACCGGGTCCTTTGCTGGGGATATGGCCGAAGAGATGAGAGGTGAGCCACGAATAGCTACCAAAGTCAATGTATGGATTCGACTAATAAATACTCCACTAAAACCACCCTCCTCCAATGTGCCCCGCGCTCGTGGTAGGAAAAGCGTGAGTGAGTATTAGAACGTTGTCACACCGACGCTGGTCCTAGCACGAGTGCTTGAGAATTCCCCGGAAGCAGTGCAAACTCAGTTCATCAACAGGGGTGAAGACTCCTCCGCTTCCTAGATGCACACTATCCCCGGGTAACATGGCTATATTATATTTATTTTAAAATACGGATCCTTACTAAAACTCCAATAATGTAACCTAAGGTAGCTAGGCAGTACCTTGTGCGATATAGGCGTCACCGGGGTACGGGCCGTTACTCGCGCGTTCGGTTCCCTACGCAATGCTCGTGTGCAGAATCGAATCATTTTAGCTTGAAAATATTTTAAATTCGCTTAGAAAGCTAGCGAAATCCGTGATCTGGGTGTGTACCACGATAGCAAATTAACATTTGACGTTCATATCATTAAAATAGTCAATAAAGCTTCCAAGTCCTTGTTTCATTTAAGAATATCTAACTGCTTTAATGAGATAAAACACTCAAATTTTATACTGTACCTATGTCAGATCTCATCTTGAATATGCATCTCATATATGGAACCACGGTATCTTAAATATATTGACCGCATTGAAAGTGTACAAAGCGTTTATTCGGTATTTATATTATAGGGAAAAGATCCAGTACACTGGTAATATGTATCTTGATCTCTGTAAAAAGTTTCACCTATTACCACTGAAAGACCGACGTGATATTGCTGACTTTTTACTACTTCAAAAAATTATCTCCTCTGATATTGATTGTCCAGATCTCCTTAGTAAAATCCATTTTAATATTCCTTCGAAATCTATACGTTTCAATCAACCCATAAATGTACCTTTAAGTTCTACTAATTATAGACAAAATTCATTTTTAGTGCGAGCAAGTAACTATTTAAATAATGTAACTAAATACGATGATATCGACCCATTTTCAATCAGTATTTCAGGAGCCAAGCGGTGTCTAAGCCTGAAATTTTTCAACAGTGATTAGACTTCTCGGTGTCTTTTTAATGTTTTTTTTATATTTGCATGTTACTTTAAGATATATCTTATCCATGAAAACCTGTCGTAGGCTTTCTTGTATTAATTTTAGATATCTAACCAAATGTTTTAGCTGTAGGTTTTCCATAAATAAATAAATAGTAGGTAATTAAACTAAAAAAAAAGTTCTCTTTAGATATGGGTATCTAAGCGAAGCCGGGGAGAGCCGCTAGTTCCATATAAAAAAGATCACTTGCTCGCATATCTATCAAAGAAGAAAAATACTTACAATTAGGCGGTGTCAACGAGTAGCCATTCTCCTCTGCCCATCCAACTGGGTGTATATAGGGGGAAGTCGGGTCGACCCACAAATCGTACATCTCGTCCCAGCTGTCAAAGTTGATCAGCATCCGGTTGTCGAGCATATCCGTGATAGAGGCCACGCACACCAGCTCGTTCTTGCGATCTTCTGCTTCTAGCTTCATGCCAATACGGAAGCAGTTCGATTTGTACACCTGTTTGATAAATGTATAAGTAACTACATATAGACCACGAAAAAAATGCGTTTTGTTGGAAAAAACAAAACGTATTTTTTGAAAACGCCGCCATTTTGTATTTTTTTTTCTTTTAAAAGGTCTCGTCGTGCGATAACTACATCCTTCTTCTTTAAGGACTATTTATTATTTTCCATTTCAGGTCACTGGAAGGATTGATATCCCAAGATGTGCCATTTTTTTTATCAGTCCCAACTTTGCTGGGCTGCAGTTTTTTGAAATTTGATTTTTATTTTATTTTATTAAAGTATTGTACTAAAGCGCTATTTTGATTATTGATTGAATAATGGCTTGTTTGGGTCCATATCAAACTCTAAATTGGTGAAATTGTAGAATATTAACAATGGCATTGCATAGTAGCTATGTAATTTCCATAAATTAATGATGATTTTCTATAAATGAATGATAATAGAAAATTCTAAAAACAAACAAACAACAGTTAATGTTACATTGTTTACTTTGTTTTTTAAAGTATTGTAGCTTTGCGATAGCAATGAAAAATTTATGTAATTAATGAAATCTTTATATAAACTCACCGTGGTTGTTACGTGTGGAAACAGATGTCTAGGCGCTGCGACTGCTCGCATGTGCTTCAAATACGACGGCCAGTTGAAACTCGATGAAGTGTAACTGGTGGGCGGCTTCAAAGATCGTCCATTCTTGTCGCACCAGCCCGGCGGGAAGATATCTACCGAATCCGCATTCACCCAGTAATCAAAAATATCAGGATACTCGTCAAAGTGTAATCTCATCCTATAGCCCTGCACTTCGGCCACTGACATCACACAAAATATTGACGGATGCTGCGGATCGATAGCCTCTAGACGCATACCAACTTTAAAACCATTCCTATTGTATGGAAATGGGTTCTTGAACAACTTCACAGGCGCCGGTTTTGCCTTACAAATGTCAAGGTAACACATCCACGAGAACCCATTCTTCCCACACATCCAAGGGTACTTGTCATTCTCGACTAAATCTTCACTCATCTTCATCAGAGCTGCTTCAGGAATCTGGGTTCTGTTGGCATTGAGTTGAAATGCTTCAGTGGTATTTTATCTTCTTTCTCTGATTGTATGTCAGATTCGGACAATTGCTTCCTCATTAGCAGCTTCTTGATCTTGTTTTTCTTTTTTAAGAGCTCTATACGTTCTCGATCTTTCTTTTTCTGTAACGCCTTTTGGGTCTCGGTTTGACAAGTTAGACTGCAGTAATTCGGTGTGATGAATTCTGCCGCCATGCCGTGACAACCGCATCCATCGCACCTGTATAAATCTTCATCCGGTGATGTGGGTTTCTTATCGCGCTTGTCTCCGTCTGTACTCTCTTTTATAGGCGTGTATTTCGCATCTGGACTCCCCAATAAATCTTTATGTACATTACTTTCAACCAAATCTATAAGACCAAATTCATTTGTTTGAAACTGCAGTGAACTACCCCTCAACACTGCAACACCGTTGTTCCATATCAGTCCTGGCGGATCTTCCTCTAAAATGATTTCGCCATCTTTCTTAAATCTAGACTCCTGATACTCCTCCATTGACTGATAATAGACATCATTATTCTTCCCTGGACTTTCGTTCTTTTCCTTAAATTCTTCATGATCAGATTCGCCCAAGTGTTTCGCGTCCAACTCTCTGTCCAGTTTTTCATCACAAAACAATGAAGGAACCCGATGATCGTCGTTGGTCTCACTGTTATTGTTATCTTCGGATTTGCTCAAAAATGTTGTGTCAGTTAAGCTCAACTTAACATTTTTATTTGACAAGTTTTCTGTACATAATGATATGCGTCGCTTAATATTTGCGTTGACAGTCTTCCTCTCGCTATTATCCGAATTGGATCGTCTCAAAATAGCAGGTGCAGCAACAGTCACTGGACCTAAGTCATTCCTATCAATTACATTTTTATTCAATAAGCTCTTGCTTTTTTCTGGTATAGCTAAAGTGAATGATTTTTCCCTAGTCTGCCCGCCTTCATCATCAGCTATCGACACGGTATAAATATCGTCATTCATCGAGGCATTTGTTTCTGGGATCGATAATGTATATTCTCCCTGTTCCCCTGTAGGCTCGGCTCTGGATCCAGGTATAGAAATAGCAAAAGTTTTGTCCCTTTTGGACTCTGGGGTATTGTATTGTCTTTACCATTCATAGTAACGAGTTTGCCTAATGGTTGTAATGGAGGCATTTCATTTGCCTCCATTGGAGTAGTGTCTCTCATTACTGTTATATTGCCTTGATGATCATTCTGTATTTGACCATTTGCGATCTGCAGGTTTATTATCGGACCCTTCGATGCCATTGTCGCTGGTAGAGTAACGGGTAAAATGAATTTTGTATTTGGAATTTAGGCATTGGTGTCAGAAATAATTTCTGATTATTAGCATTAACATTTGTTTGATTGTTAGATATCAGAATAGACTGGTTTTCCGATATGTTTTTCTGATTTGGCTTTTTGACTGATCCTAGGTAGGCAATAGCTTGTTTTGCCGGCGTACCAGGAGCTATACTGACTGGTACTATCATTTTGTCATTACTTTTTGGTTTTTGTATGACAATTGGTTGTCCAGCATTAACTGGTGCAAGTATAGACGATTTATTAGGACCACTTACTTTAGGAGCTATGTTAGGTTTATTGCTTACGTTTGAAATTAAGTGAATATTTGAATTATTTGCTACCTGTAAAGAAGAGATTTTTTCAATATAATTTACACACATGTATAATGGAATGAATTGTTTTAATTGTAATATTTTTAATGCATAGGAATATACAAGTTAATTATTCTAGGGTCTTTAGGTCTAATTGGAAACTACAAGACAATGAAAAATGTGTCTTGCTGCAGATTTTGATGACAAAAACTGCTTTATTAAATTGGTTGGTCTGAAAGCACATCTTTCTAGTTTTATTTAAAACATGTATATGAAACAAGCAGAAAACCACTTTAATTCATATCTTATTCACTCCTACTGTATAATTTATAAATTTCTCATGTTTTCTTTTGGATTTCAAGTGTTCACTTTAACACTACATTTTTGTAGATATACACATAATTTCATATCTCTAGCCTTAGGTTAGTTATTATCTATGATAATAAGCTTTGGCAACTAAACAAATGTCTTAAAAAACAAAATTTTCCAGCTCTGGTTGATCATCTTATGCAAATTAAATTTCTTATGATTGATGCATTTGAATTCAACATTTATGGATGTGAAACGTACAGAAAAGTTAGTATTAAAATAATAATTCACTTCCAATAAATGGATCCATACAATTTATAATTATGGAAGCAAAATAAAATATCATCCATTACAGGTTTATCTTGAATAAATAAACTTAAAAGATTACTTTGCAAGTAGGTCACTCCATTAGTGAAATTTAACTTTTAGCTGATGGTATTGCATGTAGTTGGGCTATTAATAGTTGTACCACAGATAATTTCCTTAATGTTCAGTTATATATACATACAAGCTTTAACCTGCACTTCCTCAATATTTATTTTACTTTCTGAATAAATTAATAAACAACTGTAACACTGAAACTGGTAATATTACTTCAGAATATCCTAAACATGAATTTTCATATACAAATTTGAAAGTTTTTATTCAAAATAAGTTCCACTGGGGAACACTTTGGAGGTCATACATATAAGTTAAAATTTAATTTAACTTCCTATTCTATGTACACCGCTTGCAATGTGTTACTGCTGTTAAGAAGCGGCAGGAAACTCCCCAGTAACACATCTAGCTAAAATTGTATTCCTTTATATTTCTTATTCTATTATATTCAAGTTCTTTTTTATATTTTTATAGAGAAGTATGTTACAGAATTACTTTTTGGAGAATTAATGGATATATGCAATGGTTAACACTTTACATCAGGTAGGCTGTCTATATGTAAGTAAGCTGTAGGTCTGTCTGCTGAACACTGCAATAAATTTAAATTTAACATGAGGAATAGTTATTATGGGTTGTCCATATAATTATTACTCCATTTAAAATTATTTTTTGAGACAAAAACTAGTCAATATCCCTTCCCAGCATAGAATCTATTTGGTGAAACCTCAATAAAATCCACTGTCTGAAAAAGTAACAACGGGAGTCAGTATTTAATGGATAAAGCAACAAAATATTGTGGACCCGTCCATAGTCACTGCAGGACTATTTTAAGTTTGGACTGGTGGAAGTTATCCAGCATGTACCAAAATTACTGCAGAAAACATGAAATTAACTCATTAATTTGTCTAAAATTATCATTTATTTCTAACTTTTTTTGATCAAATAAAATCTAAGCTATCTAAGGCTGTAACACTGCTAAACTTTGGGAATATTTCCAAGGAGTGACAGTGGTTTGGGAGCAACTTTTATTTATAATTTTATTGTTGGTTTTACTTACTTTTTAAAATAGTTAATTGAAACTATTATTGTTGTAAATGGACTTTGTAAACATGAATATATCATTTATTAGAGAAATTATTTGCTAATTTTATTACCTTATCAGATTCCATAAAGGAATTGAGATTGGCTGCTTTTTTATTATTTAATGTAAGATACAGCTCAGGAGTGTATTCAGTTAAAAACTACTTAACAGGTTTAGTTCAGTTATTTTTTACTTTAATACTTTTAATCTCCATCCGATGTGGACTACAATTTTTTTCATAAATTCCAAAATTTTACTTTAAATGTTACTGGGCCAAACCTCTTTTTAAAATATATTGTTATGAAATGAAATGAAATTATTAGCATGTTGATAGTCTACTGAAATACTTTTTATAATCTTATGGTGGTTTGTAAGATTATAAAAAGTATTCAGAAGCTGCCTAATTTTTATATAACAATAACAAGTTAACACATCATAACTTGATTGAGTCAAATAGCATGTTAGTTATATTTAAACAAGTATTAAAATTATTTTTATGATATTTTTAACTGTACTTCAGCAGACACACTTTCATATGAAAATAAGTCTAGGTATAATTTATTGTAACATGTACATAATTTAGCAGATTGCTAGAATTTTCCTAATGTCACTACAGTATTATACTGAACTATAGTTAGGATAAATGTTCCTAGTAAATTTTCAATAATTATATGAATCCAGTAGGAGGAGCAAAAATCTGTTAATAGCTTCTGGCTGATGATGACAGACATACATAGTTTAAAAAAAATGAAATCAATTTTTCTATTTTCAATTAATGCTAGAACACATTAAATGGCTTTATATAATGAGTCAGTTAATAACTTTTGCAGTAAACTGATAGATACTATATGGCCGTCTAAATACAGTTGTATAATTTTTTTCACATAGTATCTAATTCTATCTCTGTTCTAGGATATCCTAGGAGATCCCCTTTGGATAATGGAATGAGTAAGCTTATGCCATTCCCATTTATTCATGAATCTGAATATTCACATTATAAAATTTCAATTTAATTTAATTCACTTTAAATCATCGTAAAGTTCAGATCCCACACTTTATTTTAGTGTATCAAAGCAAAACATAAACTTCTGTCTATATAAATAAAAATGAATCAAAAATTTATGTACACATATAACTTGAGAACAACTTTATCATTTTTAAGAATTTTTTGTGTGTGTTTGATTGGGTACCAGAATGATTTAGATTCACAATTGGAACTGTTAGGTGGCCCTGGAATCTGGCTCTTGGATCATCCTAATCTCCTGAACCAATTTTGATGATTTTTTGTGTGAATGAGTATGACCCCCTACTGGTTATTTTTAATTTTGTTTTAAATAAAAGGAGTAAAATAATCCTTAAGTGCCATTATTTAAGCTTTCTGGGCTACTATTATCAAGAATATAATATAAGTAGTTACTTTTCTTGTTTATTGACAGCATTGTTTTCTTTAAATTTGAAATTTTAAACCTTAACCTATCAAACAAACACAAGGAAAAATACTAAATAAATATTGATTAATACAATTATACACTTAACAAGTTTCTCATAAACTTCTAAAGTTTAAGAAATTTCTTACATTTGACATAATAAAAAATAAATTCTTACCGGTCTCCTTACAATGATTTGAGGTGGATTTCCGCTGGTGCTAGCTTGACTGATCACATCGGTGCTTGTCACAGGCTTCAAACCACTATGTGTCTGAATATACACTACATGTGGAACTGTCCTTGGTGCTCCCCGTAATTGAAGAGAATTATTTGAGGAGCTAGGTATTTGAACAATCCCTGAGTTTGTCCCAACTTGAGACACTGAACTTGAGTTATTTAACTTGACCTGTACTGATGTGTCAGGTAGTTGGAGCTGTGATGGATTAGGGACTGACATGTCTGTTGTTCCATCTAAATTAGTAGCCCGTGGATTTGAACCCATGTGTACATGGATTATAGAATTGTGGAGTGTTTGTGTAGTGCTCTGTATTATTGGCATAGAAGGTAATGCAGGTGCTGTAAGTTGGATATTCTGACTCGCAGCTGGTATTTGTAGAGGGACATTTATAGTCTCCCCAGCAGGCAATTGCACAGGAACACTGGTAGTCCCAGAAACCTGGAGTGGAAGACTCACTGGTGTTATCTGAAGTGGCACTGTGTTTGTTGGCCCAGACAATTGTACAGGCACATTAATATTAGAAGTCGAGCCTGGAATTTGAACTGGCACATGTACAGTGGAAAGCTGTAAGGGATAAGGACTGTTGCTTGTGTGAATCTTCACAGGAGCAATAGAGTGGGTCACTAAGTTATGGGCAATAGACATCGAACTCTGTGGGGCATGCACCGAGGTCACGATCATGCTGCTCGAAACTGGCGCCTGAAACACGATATACGTCACGTCAACACGACCGAACCTTAAAAAAATATACGACACAATTTCATAAAATTATTCCAACTCACGCGTAACGTATTCAGTAGCACATTATGCTGCGGAACACCCTGCGATATGTTTGGGCCGATAGACGTATTCGCTGATTTTAATAATCTTTTTTTCAAAATTTCCGTTCTAGGCTCATCAAAGTTTTGAAGTGAATTACAATGCTGTCTCTCCATTTGAAAACATTGACGAGCACATAACACACGCTCGCTTATTTTTTACAATCCATTATTGATGACCTGTAATGTATTTAAAAATAAAATATCGCGATGTGAAAAATCATCGACTCACGGAGACGATGCGTAATGATGTCCTTGCAATGAAAAACTTTTAACTGCAATTTAATGTAATTATTTAAAATGGAAAAAACACTTGTGTATTTTAAAAAGCTAATTTTAATTTGTTGATTACATTTTTCTTTCGCACTCTATCAACTGTGCAGCTACTTTTACTAAACCACAACCTTCTATTGAAAACTTCACGAAACACCAAAAGAATAACTTCTAACTCAAATTTCATAGTTAAAATAATGAAAGGAAATCTATATATTTATTTCTTTATATTACAGCACTGGACCTAAGTTCAAACCCATTAAAGAAAATAAAATTTAATCAACGCGACGATATTTACCTGCCCTGAACAACTGGTAATAAATCTGACAACTTGCGAAAAAGTTATGAATATTGGTCAGGTTGGTATGTCTGTAATGTCTAACCAATCATATTCCAGTATTTCCATAACGAAGCTTTCGCGCCCATTTTTTGGCTGCACAGGAAAAGAGTTGACAAAAAAAAAATTATGCACTTATAAATCTCGTGTTTTGCACATTTTTATACATTATAATATTTGTAATAGTATCCAGAATAGCAAAATATATGGTAATCTTTTTTGTTTGGTTTCGGTTTCCTAATAGTGCTTAATATAAAAATATCAATTTTAATTTATTCATCATCGACTTTTCATTTTGTTCATTGTTCAATTCGAGTTTAACCTATACTAGCATTTCATTAACTCATTCAAACATACTCTTTATGACTAGTTTTAATAAGGCCGAATATTACTATTTAAAGTAAAAAATAATATTTCGTAGGAAAGAAAATAATATGAATTTCGACTTTGGTATTTTTGCAAATAATTAACATTTATACCAAGGCTTCAATATTAAAAATTTAAATACTTTCAAATTGATAATTATATAGTAGTGAGAGAATAGAGTACAACATTGTTTTTTTCTAATTCGGATACGGATATCAAATACTTCCTACACATGTTTCCCGCTATCAGCTTCCGTCGATACAGCCAGTCTTAAGGCGGCCATTCACTATACTGTAGCCGACTGTATGGGTGGGTTTGCTGGACACAATGTTGCAGAACATAATGCAGGCTCGGCGCCGCAAATACAAACCAGCATCGCGCGGGGACTGTACTATGCAGGATCAGTGCTGCCTACTCTGAATTCTAGAGGATGATAGAATTCTTCTTAAAATACGGCAGATTTTGCAAAATAGCGGTGTAATTTATATTTTAAATACGGTAGAATTACAAGTGAGGTGTGTAAGAATAAGCCTAAATGGCGCTCTGTTGTTCGTGCCTACCCCGCAAGGGACCTGGCGTGAAGTTATGTATGTATGTAGAATTACCTTTTTTATTTAGTAGCATGCTAAGGGTCAGAATAATTGAAAGAATATATTTTTAATCAGAATCGGACAGTATAACTGTATCAATATTTTTATACATATCTATATTGTGCTTTTTAATCATAGCTTCGGTGGGATTAAAATTAACATCAACATATTCAAGAAAAGTCATATATATAAAACACCACCCTATTCGTTCGCGTAATTTTTCCAAGCTCGTACCTCGCTATTGGGAGAATTCCTGACGCATAAAACAGTGTTAACCTAAGGTACAGACAATAAATATTCAAACTAGCTAAAATTATTTTAGTTATACACAATCTACAAGATAAAAAAATACGATCTTCAATGGGTAGTACGGTGTGTTTTTCTATCGTAATAATAAACCTACGGTAGGTGGTAGATCTATGCTGATTACGGTGTTTTACTGTAATTGCGGTGCAGTTGGCAACACTGTGCAGCATTGTGAATGAATCCATTATAGTAATAATCTGTGACTACGCTACGGCACACCTTTGCACGGACGGCCCCACCGTATTTTTCATCTGCTGGGGCCAAATCTGCGATAATTTTATAGGTATTACGGCTGAGTGCCTCTTTTTAAAAGCGTTAAAAATAATGCCAATAGCTACATTAATATTATACATACACTATCTGTCAATATATGTCGTTATTAACAATAAAAAAACAATATCACATCATAAACAACGCATCACGCCTATTGCCACATCTGCGTGAAACAGTCTGTTATTTCATCACAAGAAAATGTCCGTCTACATTTTAATTGAAATTCCCGCGGGATCAAGAAAACACAAAGTACCGCAGCATTTAAAATAGAATGTAAGGTATTGGTTTAGTGAAAACTGTTGGAACAAGCTAATATTTATGCACCCGCACAACTAAAAATCCATTCCAGGATTCCCAGTATAAAGAATATCACACATTTTATTACATGAAATATGCTATCGATCAGTTAAAAAAGTCACATTTGAAATCGTTTTTTTTTTAATTTGGCCATTTTAAATCATTGCAATAAATTCCCGCGATAAAATATGGCGCAGATTACCATAGATCTGGTCCCAACATTAGATGGCTGAACGATGTCGTTTCGACAAATAATATGCATGTAATTCAATTCAAAATAAATATTTGCAAAAGGTTTTTTACGCGGCTCGTAGTAATGTGAACTGTCAGAAATCATCACGTACGGAAAAAGTGTAATGTATGTCCACAGGGTAATGTAATAGGCGTAGACAGAGAAACCTATATGTTTATGATAATAGGAGAGTCCCCTCCAAGCAAACAACCTTTAATGTAAATACTTTACCCATTGAGTTATTGTAACTCAATAACTTTACCTGACTGGGTTTCGCCAATCGCATAATTTTAGTTTTCTTTGCATTTTAGTTACGGCTTTTTTAAGTGTATTGAGTCATTAAACTAAAAGCAACTTTAAATCTCACTAGAAAAAACACAAGGTTTAGATTATTTATTGTTTACTGTACTGTTTATTGGCTTTCGTTTACTTTTGTTTATGCATACGTAGATCCATAGTAATTTATGTTTATGCCTCCCTGTTCGGACATGTATATTTTGTATCGTAATACAATTTTTAGTTTAATTATGGCAATACATTCATAGATAATAGACAATACGATATGAATATGTTCGATCTTTGTATGGTATATAATCGTTTGATCTGATTTAAAGACTTAGTTGCCAAGCCATAAATTTATTAAAAAAATACGTTCGAACAATCAATGTCGATGTGACATTTGACTTCAAAGTTCAAAATATTTTCTGTCTGGTGCTTTGTAATTGTGGTTGATTTTACTTTTGAAACTGAAATATTATTCGTCGCAAAAGTTGTAAGAGGTTTGTATATTTTTATACTTGTTTTACTGTTAGGATAGTATACACTGAAAAGATTTTGAAAAGTCATTACGCAGCGTCCTCTTCACCTCCATAAGTAAGCCAACCTGTTTATATTATAATAATTTAAAAAAATTATTATTATGATTCTCGACTCAGTTGTTCTGTAAGTTCTAAATTAATTATGATTTCCTATATCTCCCGTTTTTACGATAATAGTATGCTACATTACATGTAGATATAATAGTTCTAGAAATGTCCATGTTTTTAGCAATAGTTATTTTGTTATTATTTATATAGATTAAGCATCTAATTGGAATGGTACTGATGGCCGTCTTCATTGTCTTAAGCCATTTACCAGTAGATGACATTCAGATTAATTATATATACTTTGATTTTACATTTACAGGAAGTCTAATGTTGATGATAAAATGAGTAGCCAACATCAGTACATGACAGTGAATAACTCCTCACCTTCAAGAGTTGGAGAAATTGAGCATATCAGTTTGTATTCTGATTTTTATTTACGTTCCTTTAATTCATTTTGAAATGACACTTAATAATTTTTATAGGATAATTCTGCACATGATGCACTTAATCTAAAAATATTTTCATATCCGCTCTATCCCTCCTAACACCCTCTATCCCTCCTAACACCCTCTATCCCTCCTAACACCCTCTATCCCTCCTAACACCCTCTATCCCTCCTAATACCCTCTATCCCTCCTAACCCATACCGTCTATTTCATCCAAAAGGCTGGCAATGTGTGCTTTGCCCCTGGTGTTGCAGACTTATAGGCAACAGTAACTATTTTGCATTAGGTGGGCTGACTGTATGCTTGCCAGCCTCACAATAAAAAAAAACCTATTAGTCTTAAGTTGTTTCTTTGTTTGGTAGTTGTATGAGAGTACAATAGAGTTTTTCCTATATATAAAAGTGTACTTTTATTATTAACATTTTTTATAAAGTGACACATTTGATAAAACTCATTAAATGAAGCGGCTGTGAATTATTAATTGAGTATTGGGTTATTTCAGCAGGATTTTAAAAGTCTTGTGCATGCTACTATATAGAGAAGATAAGTAAAGTTTCTATTTTAGTAGATTTCGGTAAATGTAAATATTTTTTTATTGAAAAATCTATAAATCCATTTTAGTACAAAAGCTTAAATTAAAATTGTTAAACTAAAAAGAGGCAGATCATCTCTTTTTGGTTGTGTTATGCAATGTTAAATAAATAAAGTTGACAGAGGTCTGTAGTTGCTGAAAACAAATACACATTTTTTAAAATTTATTAACTAATTTATAAACAGGTCATTTATCAGACCACATTGGCTCCTTGTGCCTGTCATCTGAGTATTCTGATGTGACCCTCATTGTGGAGGGTCAGAGGATACCCGCTCACAAGGTGATCCTGGCAGCCAGCAGTGACTACTTCCGAGCTCTGCTTTATGGGGGGATGAGGGAAACTAATCAGGTTAGCAATGATTCATTGACCTCTTTATTTTAGTTTTGATAAGTGTCAATATAGTCAAAAAGAAAATAGTTATGTTGATTTTAAATACAAATAACAGAAATTTATTTTAAAAAAACTTTGTAAAGGTGGGGTCTCACCTGGGGTATTTTTTTTTTTTTAATGCTATGGCTGCAACGCCTTTGGCATTGATTTTGCCAATTTAGAAAGTAGAAAAGACAGGTGCTTTATTCTATGCAATCCGCAAAAAAGGTTTTGGTCGGTGATTTGTACGAGTTTTTGCAAATCTGTGGACAACACAAACATAAAGTTAAACTAGAGGGGTAGTGTTATAAATATTGATATAGCCACATCAGTATATATTATGTTATGGTAAATGTGAAAGTATGTAAGGAGTGGAACACACTGCCGGAGTCTGTTTTTCCCGAAACCTACAACCTGGATGTCTTCAAGTCTCGTGTGAATAGGTACCTTCCTGGTAAGTGTGCTTGATCTTGGACCATATCTCCAATATCTCAAAGCGAGAGATGATGGTCAAACATAAACCTATATGTGATAAAAAAAAAATATATTAATCTGGTGATTATATATAATGACCAGTAAATATGCATAATCACTACTACTTTGGTAAATATGATAAATAAATTAAAATTTATGAAATGAATTGCATAATTCCCAATGGGAATTTCTATAATAAATTGATAAATTTTCGTTTGTATATCATATTTACTGGCATTAATGGTTATTATTATATACTGGTATAATCACCAGCTTATTACTTTTAGCATAATATATACATACATTATCTGTCAATATGTAACATCATTAATGTTGCCAGCTGCTACTTATCCTTTGCAGGTGTATAATTACCCCTTTCAATTTGAGTGTTCTATTGTTGTCGCTAATCTTGTTATTCACGCTGCTGTAAGACGTCATAAAACCTTCTTTCCTCTGTTAGTATTTCATGCGAATTCATGGAAGCCATAAAGCATTTAGCGATTCCAAGAACCAGTAGGTGGCATGTTGCCAGGAGGCCATGTCTCATTTACAAATGGTGTTCTGACTGCAAACGAGGCGTTACCTATCGTACTTTCGGAGAGAGTATCTTATAACAATGAACTTTGTGTGATTTATGTGATAATGATTTTCAGCTTTACGGTTTGGTTTTGTTGTATTTGGCTATACTCCGAAGAACTGTGATTTATGTGTGTGTACTTCTAATAAACTTGATAATTCAAACAGCATTGTCGATTTTACATCCTATATATTTGTAACAATAATAAATTAAAAACACCCATCGCCACATCTGTGTGAAAGGATCTATAACTGGTACATCATCCCAAAGGAGTATACCTGCTTTATAACAATCAAAAGCAGTTGTGCAAAAAATGCCATTCTCCACTCATATTGTCCAAGAATGAAAAGGCCGTTTATTTTATAACTTTTTTCAGCCTGAAGTTGAGTTACAAGCTCCATTGCTAGCATTCAAAGCGCTGCTGCGATATGTTTACTCTGGTAAGTCTAATATCACTATATTACTTTTAATGTGTTTACTAGAAGTTGTATGATTTTAATTAGAATGGGATGTACTGGAGAAATCAAATCATCAAACTTGATGAATTTAATGAAACTACGTTTTAACGGTTTTTGAGCGCGGTAATTAACGAAACGACGGAATAAAAAATTCGACGGTGTGTGTGCCTACAAACAAAACATGCGCGTTTAGTGTAATAAAAAGTAATATCATACCAGTATGTGTAAAATTGCCGCGTTTAAAACCTGGTTTTTCTTACAGGTAGTGAATACTTAATAAAATGTTATCTTGATTCTCACCTTTTGAAGTTGTCTTGTATCTTTTTCTACTTATGCTTCAACACCCCAGGTCACATGGGTCTGTCGATGCTGCGAGAGGACACAGTACTGGACATGCTGGGTCTCGCGCACCAGTTTAACTTCCAAGAATTGGAGGCTGCCATCTCGGATTATCTTAGACAAGTTCTTGGCTTAAGGAATGTTTGTTCTGTCCTGGATGCGGCCAAGTAAGGAATATAATACTAAAAAATTATATTGTACTGACCAAACTTTAAGGGAGTCCTGTTATTTATATTATGACTATAATAGAGTGACACTCGCGGACCGCGTTCGTAATACCGATGTAAGAAAGAGAGTTGGTCTGAAAGAGAGTGTCGGGGTGAAGGTAAGGAAAGGAATGCTCCAGGGGTTCGGGCATGTGGAAAGAATGTATGATGAAAGAATCGGAATGCCACGACACACCTTCCATGATCAAATTGATCGTTTATTAGTAGAAGGTGATGTCAGGAGCCTTAAGAACAGACGAGCGTGCATGACAAGAGCTATGAATGTCAAAGAAGCAAGTGAGGTGTGTAAGAATGGGCCTGTGTGACGCTCTGTTGTTCGTGTCTACCCCGCAAGGGACCTGGCGTGAAGTTATTATGTATGTACTATAATAGAACAATAGCAATTTTATATAGTAGTACTTATTTTCTACTAGTGGTCCGCACGGGTATACATTACGGTACCGGTACAGGAGTTCCTATGGCCACCTTCCAATTCCATCATCAGATCAGCTCCATGGTGCCATATTATTGCATTGCATTGTCACGCGAGATACATATGCGTGCAAAATGTCACCTCAATTGGAATTCGGGAATTTGGTCAAATTTCACTTGCAAGATTCCACCCAAACTTACATACATAGGTACATCCATTGCAAGTTAAATAAAAGCTTTAAAAAGGTGACACATATAAAAATATATTGTTGATCTGGTGCCACTGCCTCGTGTTTATAACCGCACCGCCCGCCATTCGCCATCGACGGGATGTTCACCCCCATTTCTTTGCGCTTGAACTTCACTCTCATTAAACATTTATTCAATTATTTGTGTCATAGGCTTTATGGCTTGGATGCTCTGATGGACTACTGCTACAACTTCTTAGACAAGAATGCTACAGATATACTCCAGCACGAGTCATTTCTACAACTGTCTGTGGTGAGTTTGAAATATTTGAAATTTAATAATGCAAGGAAAAGAATATTTTTTAATATAGGGGAAATACATACAAAATGACATATGATTTGTTTTTGACTTATAATACTTTATTGATAATACACAATACAATCATAGACTGAATATATAAATATAGAAGAATGGCCTACACTGATTATCTTTATTTCTTTATTTATTGAAATTAACAACAATTTTCTGGAAAAATGTAAAAGAAAAAATCAATTTCTTAGTTTAAGTAAGATCAGATAAAATTAATTTTGTCCGTAGGATATGGCTTGTCGCCACCGCTACATCGATTATCTCAGGTTTCACACTGTGTTTTCCTTCACCATCAGCATGTACTTCTAACATCCATCTCATACTTATTTGTAACTACAATATTCCCGCGACTTCGACTTGAAATTCCCGCGGGATACCCGCGCAAAAAAGCACCGCAGCATTTAAAACAGAACGTAAGCTATAGTTTAGTGAAAACTATGTAGAAATAAGCTAATTTTTAAGCACCCGGACAACTCGCTTCCGGGATTCCCATGATAGAAAATATCATGTTGTATTACATAAAATATGCTATCGATCAGTAAAAAAAACACATTGGAATTCGATTTTTTTAATCTAGCCATTTTAAGTCATTCCCAGAAAAATTCCCGTGGGATTCCCGGTATAAGAATGAGCGCAATCTTAAGTTTAAGAATTAGTAGTCCATCAGCGAAAAACGCATCGAAATTTTATAATATTATATATTTTAAAATGCGTTTGTAGGAAGCATTGCAAGGACTTCTCGAACGCGATTCATTCTTCGCTCCCGAAGTGGACATCTTCAAGGCGGTATGCAATTGGTTCAACGCGAACCAGGTGTGGATGAAGTCTGAAGGGGGAGAGGCGCAGGCGGTGAGTCGATTTAATAGAAAATTATATCATTACCTTTGCTAATAAAACTAATGTTCCTGTCTCATAATAAAGACCTGGTACCAGTTTGAGGTGCAGACCTCAAATGACTGAATTATAACGTTTAATCGTATATATACCCAAGAGTATATACTCATTTCATACAAATCCTATATAAACAGAGCGAGACAACAAAAATAGTTTCGTTCTAAATTCAACCACAAATTCGTGCGAAATATGCCGTTGAAAAAGCGAGAGCGCGACCGCGAGTGTCACAACGTACAAATTGGTCCAAAAATAGTTAATAAGTGTACAGTTCAAAGTACAGGGTTTTGCCGACGCTACGGCCTAATTTAGGCTACTTTAATATTAGTATAAATAATGCTCACAAATACTTTATAATTGAGTTGCTATCAAGTTGCTATTAGTCGTAACATACGAATTCAACTACCACTAAGTTGAACCCAGGGATCAGCATCCAACACCTAATAGTACGAGAATAAATCCCTGAAAGCAACAAGGTGTATTTTCTTCACCCTATTACAAGAAAGCACCAGCACTCCACCAATACAAGCAAGAGCAAGTATGCAAACTGTATATTTAATGGTCCTTCGAGCCGGATCTGTACATTTAATGGTCCTTTAAGAAACGGGTATTTGGTACAGAGCTCTGACTTTATTTGCAATGGCGAATCGATTAGGCTGGCCTTCAACAAGCGGATCTCACCAGTCAAATTGATTCGCTATTGCAAATAAAGTCAGAGTTCTTACTAAATACTTGCGATTCCTCTAAATGGGGATCAATATTTTTTTTCCAAAAGCTGGCATCAAGATTGCCGCGCCAAGACCAAGAGATATCGTCTCTTTCTCTTTACTCTAATACAAATTCTATGTAGTTAGAGGGAGAAAGTACAAGTTCACCGTCCATTTCAATTGTCTGTATTTGACGACAAATTTGTGGAGCTACCCAATTATCCGTGTGTGACAGTTCGGCAACTTTGTGGTGGTTCCGTCTTAGAGGGATAAAATGAGCTTATGATTTTATAATGAAATAAACTATATGTCAACAGGAGAAAATCCTGAAGAGTGTTCGTCTTACACTCATGAGCCTGGAAGAACTGTTAACCGTGGTTCGTCCTTTCGCATTGGTGACTCCGGACATGTTGCTCGATGCTATACAAGAAAAGACCCAGACGAAAAGCACTGACCTTCATCATCGGGGGCTTCTTTGTAAGTGTTCCTTTAAAATAAAATTCTAAAAATGTCCATGTCTGTATATTGAAGCTATATAAAGAAAATCAACTGAAATCCACTATACGAGTATAAACGAGGGAGAACACAATGCAATTTTTTAAAATTTCTTGCCTTTTTGTTTGCGATTCATGTAAAAACTACCAGGTTACTTTTTATCCTGGGAATCCCGCGGGAATTTCTCTGGGAATGATTTAAAAGGGCTATATAAAAAATATCTAATTACAATGTCCATCTAATTTCAATCATCGATAGCAAATTTAATGTAATAGAATGTGTGATATTTTTGATTCCGGGAATCCCGCGAGGTTTTCCCGAGATCAATTTGTGTCTGTTTGCTCCATCGGTCATTGGTCACTGCTACTTCAACTTGCTGATTTTTCGAGCTATGTCGGTTAGCTTGGTTCGCTTGCGGATATCCTCATTTCTAATTTAACCTATAAGAGAAATACCCAACATAGCTCGCTCCATACTCAGTCAGTCATCGCTCAAAAAGTGTACGTCTCGGGACGTCCGGCAGAAGCGATAGTTTGCGTGATAGAAAGGGAAGCCAGACAGACTGGTGCCCTCCCATAAGAAGTTTACCGTGTGATGTGTTTCGATGAAGTGCCAGAGGAGAACGTGGCCGCGGCGAAGAGGGGCGCCCGCGTGATAGCCGGCGACATGCGCTCGGCGCTGCTCGACGGCGACACGGAGAACTACGACATGGAGCGCGGGTACACGCGGCACACCATCAGCGACGCCGAGGACAACCCCGGCATCCAGGTGCGGCTGCCCACCACCACCATCCTCAACCACATCAGGCTGCTGCTGTGGGACAGGGACAACAGGCGAGTGCTAGTGACGGCCCACGGCCCATAATCTCGCGCCTTCCCATTTATTTATTTATTACAATCATTAAAAAAGAAATAATAACAATGTAATATATACAGGGCCAGATTATAATCCAAACTATATGCTAATTAAAGACAAAGTAGATATGCTAAAAAATTGTTCATATTCATTTCGCAAATAATATGAAAAAAATATGAGTGAATAATTAACATACATACATACATAACTTCACGCCAGGTCCCTTGCGGGGTAGGCACGGACAACAGAGCGCCACACAGGCCCATTCTTACACACCTCACTTGCTTCTTTGACATTCATAGCTCTTGTCATGCACGCTTGTCTGTTCTTAAGGCTCCCGACATCACCTTCTGCTAATACATGATCAATTTGATCATGGAAGGTGTGTCGTGGCCTTCCGCGACTTCTGGATCCATCCACTTTTGCATTGTATATCTGTTTAGTCATTCTTTCATCATACATTCTTTCCACATGCCCGAACCACCGGAGCATTCCTTTCCTTACCTTCACCCCGACACTCTCTTTCAGACCAACTCTCTTTCTTACTTCGGTATTACGAACGCGGTCCGCGAGCGTCACTCCGCAGATTTTGCGCAGTGCTCGCATCTCGACCGCGTTTACTCTACTTTCATGCTCTCTATTCCATACCCAACTCTCGCTTGCATACGTGAACGTACGCAAAATTAACAATAGATATTAATACCGATTGTGTGAGAGAATTTTTTTGCAATTATCATAAACTTAAATTGACTTGACTTAAAAATATCAATTAACGCATTTAATTTGGTGAGTTCATTATAGAGGCGACACATTCGAACCAATGGATTGAAATAAGAAGTATTATTACGATACACTTGAAGGGAAAAAACTGCTGGTTTTCTACATCGATAATCGGTATTGAAGTTAAGTAAATAAATTCAATAGGGTGAATAGGGTGGGTCAAAAAAATCAACTATTTTTTTTTTTACAATTAATACGGAAAAATGGGTTACTAGGCACCTTAAAAAAAGTCTCACCAAATATGAACTCTTAATTTTAATAGGAAGATCTTCCGCGTCGCAGTTTTTCATTTTTTTCTCAGTCCAATAGAAAAAAATTCATTCCTCATCATTAATTGGTCGTACAGAAAATTTTTTTCTAAGAATTTTGTAGGAAATTTAATGCTCTACAAAAAAGGTATCTTATGTTTTTTCCGTAAACCTCACCATTTCACTAATATTGAAGATTTAAGATTGATTATTTTAAGTCAAATGTCACTTTTGTTTATGAATTTTATAACTCGACAAGAAATGGCTATTATTGAATAGGCAATAGAAATTTTTGTAGCAAATTAACTGCTCTATAAAAATGGTATCTTATGTTTTGGCGATTAAATTAAGCGTTCAAAAGATATTCATCATCAAACTTTCATGTATACCGATTTTAAGAGTTTTTGATTAAATAATCGAAAAATTTCAATTTAATCTATCAGTTTTGAGAAAATTTCATTTTTTGTCTTTAATGTAAGTATTATTTGAATTTTGTTTTCAAAATTTTTATTCAATAATTCCAAACTTTTCATTTTTCATCATTAGAAATCACGATCATGTTGTTTTTTTATAACGTCTTCAAAACGTCTTAAAAAATTTTTCCACTACAGCTGTATATTGTCCTTGGGAAAATTTCTTCTGTAGAGAATTTTTGTTTTGTATTCTATTTACTCTGTTTCCCTTGTGAACTAGCGCCACCTACATTTTTCTTTATAGTTATATTGTTTTTATTTGTTTAACTGATAGATTAAATTGAAATTTTTTGAATATTTAATCAAAAACTCTTAAAATCGGTATACATGAAAGTTTGATGATGAATATCTTTTGAACGCTTAATTTAATCGCCAAAACATAAGATACCATTTTTATAGAGCAGTTAATTTGCTACAAAAATTTCTATTGCCTATTCAATAATAGCCATTTCTTGTCGAGTTATAAAATTCATAAACAAAAGTGACATTTGACTTAAAATAATCAATCTTAAATCTTCAATATTAGTGAAATGGTGAGGTTTACGGAAAAAACATAAGATACCTTTTTTGTAGAGCATTAAATTTCCTACAAAATTCTTAGAAAAAAATTTTCTGTACGACCAATTAATGATGAGGAATGAATTTTTTTCTATTGGACTGAGAAAAAAATGAAAAACTGCGACGCGGAAGATCTTCCTATTAAAATTAAGAGTTCATATTTGGTGAGACTTTTTTTAAGGTGCCTAGTAACCCATTTTTCCGTATTAATTGTAAAAAAAAAAATAGTTGATTTTTTTGACCCACCCTAAGGGTGAATCAATACGTCCATGTAAAATTTTGTGAAGAGGTATAATAAGGTCTGAAGTGCTTCTACGATTTTCTATGGATGTTAGAGAGTAATATTTCAGTCGGTCATGATACGTTTTAAGAGTTCGAATTAAATTATATCTATATGAAACTATTCGCAATGCTTTCTTTTGTACACGTTCAATGTGATCGATGTGTAATGCATATTGAGGAGACCAGATAGTAATTAACACCTATAGTACAGACTTTGCCTAGTTTAGGTGTTATATGTTATGTGTATTCACTAAGTTTATTAATTATTTTTAGTTTTCCGTAGTCGTTATTTAGATTTACCTATTTTATTGCAATAGAACTATATAGCACACTCAAAAAAATTTTTTTAGTGCACCGACAATATATCCACAACGGTTATATGAGGGTAAAATCGCTACCGACATCTGAAACTATGGTCAAAAAATACTACCTGTTGTTGGACTTTCTCTACCTCAATGAGAGTTCTGTTTCCTTTGTTATGGCCCACAACATTTGTGTAGACCAATGAACATTTAAGTCTCAGAATAACTTCAATATAATATGAATCATATTGTAGGTCATACGCATACTACATAGAAGTGTCCGTGGACCAGAAGGACTGGGTGCGAGTGGTGGACCACAGCAACTACTTCTGCCGCTCCTGGCAGAACCTCTACTTCGAGCCCAGGGTTGTGCAGTACATCAAGCTGGTCGGCACCAGTAATACTGTTAATAAGGTACTGTTAATTTTATTGAAATGGTGGTTTCTGGTTAAAGGATAGACTTTTATATTGACTCACACAGAAATCGTCATATATTATTAGTTTATAGATGGTTCTACTGATGAACATGGGACTTCCCATTTTTCTGATGCAGCTCACTGCACCAGCACTTTGACTCAAAACTGTAATCACGGGAAAATGCATGCATCTGCTCGTTTTAAGAGTATAGCATATGCAGGAAAAGTAGGTAGCGTAGTAGCATAAGTAACAAAGCAGTGGTAGTGGTGAAGGCAGTGCAAGTAAGCAGCATAGTAGCATAGTCAGAGAAGTAGTGGCTAGCGCAACACACACACTTTTCCTTCAACAACATCGATTTTGGATATCGACGCGTTGGTGAGGGGGCTTCGAGCAGGGGGCTCTTTACCCCGGCTGCAGCTCGGAGGGCCACTACCCTCCGGTATCTGTATAATGGAGCCGCCGTGGTGTCTGCGGCTCGTGCGGGCCAACCCGCGGCTGCGATGGCCTTCCCGGGCTTTGGTTGGCCATCATTGGCGTCTGGTGGCCTATCTGTGGCGTTAGGGGCATAAATCGCGACCTCTTAACATCACCCTAATCCCGGCGGATGAGGTCACGAGGGGTCGATAGCCAGGTTCTCCTTCTTACGTCAGGTGGTCGCGTATGTAGCGGGGCGATCCCGTTCAGGTGGGTATGGCGGCAGTTGTCGGCGCGGTCGAACATCCGACGCGCCGACATCGCCACGAAGTCCTCCACCGACGGGACGCCCAAGTCGCGAGCGATGACGTCATTACTGACGTGTCGACCCGCGTCCGTGCACATCCGCAAGGTGATGTTTTGCTGCTGCTAGCGCAACGCGGGTGCGCACATACTAATAGTTGCTCTATCTCGCTCGCATATCATCCGTCCCGCTCACACACTGTGCTAAATATCTTAGTAGCAGTACGACTTGTTAATATTTGTACTTAGGTTACCGTTTCCAAAATAAATCAGTTCACATCAGCACTCGACAGTGAATACGACTCTCTGCCAGCTGAAGTATAATACGGCCGGTGTATCTTGGCGAATGTGAACATAGGCTCTGCGAACTTTAGCGCATGTAAACTCGTGAAGAAAATACATTGACCAACTAGTACAAAGCAATGAAAAATACGGGGATGAAGGGCGACGAGTCATATGCCCCCTCATCACACGAGTGTACACATACTCTAAAGTTCGCAAAGCCTATGTTCACATTCGCCAAGTTACGCCGGCCGTATTATATCATTTAACCTCTACCTTTGCATGCTCTCGTTTCGGAGACAAAGGCCAAGACTTTGGGTCCTTGAGCCAACGGAGTGAGTGAGTGAATTGCGATGTCAGGTGTTCCACGCCGTGGCGCTGGAGGCGATGCACACGGCGCGCGTGCCCCCCCTCTGCAACGGGCTCGTGAAGCCCGTGCACAACGTCGCCACAGTGGAACTCTCCGCTGTTGTCATCGAGGGTATCAGGTGAGCGATTGCAATTCAATTTATTCATCTTCTGTACATATTTATTAAGGCTTGCGATGGTTTGGCGCACGAGAGTAGCGAGGGCGCTAATAGTTCGTGTGCCTAAATAGGCCTTTCACCTGAGTTAAACAATTTACTTTTCATTTCGAATATGAGACGAGCAAAATAAAAACTTATTAGTTACACAACTACTTCTCTAATGAAATCGATCGTTAAATCCATATCTAAATCTGATGGACTCATTTAATATGTCACATACGAAACTTCAACTAAATTTCTTCTCCTGTGGCATTCTACCGGCCAGTATTTGTGGCACTGAAAATAGTAAATATTTAAGTAAAATTTATGTAAAATAGTTTAGTGAAAAGTAAAAATTATTACGTTGATATATTTTTTTATTACAATTTATGCCGCGATTTTACAGTGTTATCTATGGTTCACAGTTTTTAATTTTTTTCGCAGAAGGGTAAATCGTTTCCTAGGGACGAAATATACTGCTCCCATCCCTGCGATCAGGCCTCTCCAAGCGTACTTTCAGATGTTTTGATGCGACACGTTGCTTGTGCAGTCGTTCCCGGAACGCGCTGCTGAACGGCGACACGGAGCACTACGACTGGGACCAGGGGTACACGTGCCACCAGCTGGGCTCGGGCGCCATCGTGGTGCAGCTCGCGCAGCCGTACCTCCTCTCCTCGATCCGGATGCTGCTCTGGGACTGCGACTACCGCCACTACTCCTACTACGTGGAGACCTCGCTCAACTACTGGGACTGGGACATGGTCGCCGACAGGACCAGGGACGCGTGCAGGTGAATATACCCCACCTCGCACCCGGTACAGTCGACTCTCGATAACACGGACGAAGGAAATATAATCAAGTAAACAAAGAGTTTGATCAAAAGTAATTTATTATTATAAACATTTATACAATTGTTCACGTGTAATTGTCTGTTGAGTAAGAGATTTCAGTCTGTCATTGTTGTATTGATTTTCGAAAGTGATGTGAGTTGGGAAGAAATCGTCACTTGTGTCGGCTTTGAAGGCATAGGTTAGCGCTTCAAATTATAGAGAATAGGGAAACCCTGAACCAAACTATTGATATACTATTCTTTCAACTTCAAAAAAACCGAGGGACTTAATATTAATAAATATTATTATTTAGGAATATTGATTTTATTCAATTTGTCAAGTATTTTTCAAGGGACTCGAAAAAACCTAATATTTTAATTAACGAGTGTCAAATTATCGAGAGTCGACTGTACTGTTAAAGTTTTATTTAGATTACCCCAACTTGTTTATTTTAATTATTATATAAATTTAATATTTTAGTTATTATAATTAAAATGAACAAGTCGGCGGTAGGCTGTCTGTGTGTCTGTTTCTTGGCAGCGACCATCCTCGCGTACATGTTGACGGAGCCTTGTATATATTCATGTCATTTACAGGTCGTGGCAAGTCCTGTACTTCTCGCCGCGGCCCGTTTCGATCATACGAATCATCGGCACCAACAATTCTGTCAACGAGGTAATATTTTTCTTAATTTTGGTCAAAGGGGTAGTGTTAATGATCGATTTATTTAGATGAACGCCACTCTCGGTGTTGTCTATATAGTAATATAATTAGTAAAATCTATATGTTAATACGTAAAGCAAAAACACAGCACCTCTTTGTGTACAAAGTGTGTAGTGGCGAAATCTGTGATCATAGAAGTATAGTCTTTGATAACAAAACCTTAATGTTCAAACTTATAGTTTAAATTAATTATGGTCGAATTTCGACCACTAGTAATACATAATAGCTGTCTGAGAGCATAGAGAACAACCTAACGCACGTACTTCACTCGGGATTAACCTGAGTCAGTTGCCTGCGACTGCCAACGTGCTATACGTGCCATACATTCGATTCTCTCTAAGCACAAAATACCCACTGCCAGGTGGTAGGGTATTTGCCCGACTGGATGGCTACCACACTTGGTTGCATGTTGTGTTCCAACATCAGCAGCCAGGTTCCAGTCTCCCTTAAGAGAGCAGCAGCGCATTTGTAGCACCTTTGGTGTTGCAAATGTCCATAGGAGATGGAAACCGCTTTCCATCAAGTGGGCCGTCTGCCTGTCTGCTGAACTCTTGCAATAAAAAAAAAACAAAAATGTTGATGGAAATTAATTTGTAATCACTGCTATTCATGGGGTTGCCTGCGAGAGACCTTGTTTTTATTTATTTATTATCTACATATTTTTTGTTGTTTAGGTGTTCCACCTCGTGCACCTGGAGTGCCCTGCGCAAGTCGAGGAGCCGCGCGACGAATCCGCGCCCAAGAAGCAGAGGCCCTCCCCTCAAGAGAACCGCCTCAATCCGACCAATGGTGAGTCCTATTTTCAAAATTATATATGTGCGTACCTCTTGTTTAAAGAGCAGGCCTTAATACCTACAGGTTACGTTGTGTTAAATTTTTATGTCAGTACTATTTGCCCCCTGAAGATTCACTTAATTTATATCGCAAACTAATCCATCTTCCGGGATGAAAGCTATCTACGTCCATTTTTGGATATGTACAAAACTACACCAAAACCGATCCAGTACTCCAGTAGTTTTTCCGTGAAAGCTTAACAGACAGAGCGCGTTGCTATTGCATTTTTTATAGATGATTTTTTGGATCTATAAACTAAAGAAATGATGGAGAAATGATTCCCATACCAACTTTCATCCCCTATTTCAACCGGTTCTAGTATTATTTACCTATCCTCGTTTTAGATAAACGGGGATAGGCAAATGAAACTTTGTACTGCACAAATGACAAAAACGTTCAAAATGTTCAAAATAATAAAAATGACGAAAATAGCAAATCATAAAAAAACCAAAACCTCTGGGATAAAATTTCTGGGATAACCTTTACATAGATCTCTCCCAAAATCTGCCCTATAATCCAGGATGAACAATGTCCCTTGTCCACTTTCGGTATTAAAATTGGGATTGTTCACTTTTTTTCAATCTGGCTATTTCAAAAACCATTTCGATGAATAGTGTCCCTAATCATTTCTGTCTAGTTAAAATTCCAAAAAACGTACGATCTTGTATTTTGTAAGAAATGCGTTTGACCTTTATTTGACCTTACTAAATCCAATCAGGTGGGCCGTTTGCCTGCTTCAGGTGTAAAAAAATCTAGCTGTACATTATTTGGATTTAAAATATGGATTTTCCCTAAAAAACACTTATACGATAACTATAATAATAATGGTTGAACACGTAAAAACACTAAAGTGATCACGATACGTAATGAGTAATGACAGTGACATTTAAATAAGTAGCACAGATTACTATGATTATACATGGATAAAACATACTTTTATTATTTTTGTTTTCTAGACAAAGAAATCAATGTAAACTTGTTCCTTATGACGTCATCGGAGATATAATTTTAAAATCGAATTATAAAAAAAACTAAAAAAACACGCTTTCAAAACTAACGCTTAAAATAAAAAAATATTCAAATTAGTATGTTAAAATACCTTATTTTACATAATAAAAATATAAAATCAGAGGGTAATTTTTTGTGAACAATCTCCATTACCGATACCGAATTCCAGCCAAATCAGTCAATCAGTTCTGTATGATTCTTCAAATAACACTCAAAATTATTATTTTTTTGAGGCGGGGGAAATACCTTTCGTGCACTACCGGGGCCTTTGCTAGGGATATTAGATTACAGCGATGAGAGTTAGTCACTGAAGGTAACGCAGCTAACATAGTCGATCGCTGCCTGATCGGTACCTCCCACTATGTGGAGAGGTAACCGGTAACCCATGGACCAATACTCCACTAAAACCACCCTCCTCCCATGTGCCCCGTGCTTATGGTAGGAAGCGTGTGAGTCTTCGAACGTAGTTACGTCCACGCTGATCCTGCGCATCAGAGCTTCAGAATGCCCCGGAAAGCAGGGCAGACTCACTTCGTCAACAGGGGATGTTCGGACTATTGCTAGCCTTTTATTTCCCTAGTAACTTGTACAACAGAACAAAGAAGGATTCACCAAGGCTGCGCTGTTGAGGGTCCACACGTCGCGTTCATCACCAGCTGTCCCTGTAATCACAGCAGTTAATCCGAAACAATGTACTGCCGCCGTAATTATACACACGTCTGATCAAATGTCTTATTAAATCCGCCGAAATGATATGCACGTTTTTCCTCGTTCAAGGCCGCTGGAGGGCAGGGGCGGCGGCGTGAGCGTCGCCCGATTATATCGATACTACCAAGTCCGTGTACAATGTTGCATGAACAGGGGGGATGAATCCTCCGCTCCCTAGGTTCTGGTAGGCCCCACTGCAGCGGTATTACGGGAGATCTTGCGCATACCTGTGTCTCCGGGGCCCCGATTGAGGTCGGTACCCACGGGACTCATAACGTTCAAACTTACTCCAACTCCATATGAATGATTGCTAAACGTGCAGCCACGAACCCGGAGCAGGAGCGCTCGGCGCCGCCGTCGCCGTCGCCGTCGGAGGGCAGCGCTGGGGCGCCGCGCAGCCGCTCGCTGCCCCCGGCCGAGACCGCCACCGAGGCGGACGAGCGCTACAGCGACTGATCTCCGCTACAGGTACGACAAACTCACTTCACTTCACTTTTAAGCTATTGCATAGTTTTTATCGCAGGCTTTGAGCGCGGCGACCGAATCAAGAAATTCCGTAACGAAAATAAACCTAACACCTCCCACTCCCTGCCTACGAGTGTTCGCTCCGCCTAACGTGTATGTGTACGTCCACTTAACGTGAATGTGTACGTACCACGAAAAAAAAAAAAAAAAAAAAAAAAAAAAAAAAAAAAAAAAAAAAAAAAAAAAAAAAAAAAAAAAAAAAAAAAAACGTGGAATGTGGACGTGACGGTGGAATGTGCGGTGACGGGGGCCTGAGGCGGGCGCGGCGAGCGGAGGCGTGCGGTGGCCACAGTGAGCCGTGAGCTCTCATAGCGGTTCGAGATATGTCAGGTATTGCAAATTATAGACGACTAGCTGCTCCGAAATCGGACGATACGTAAGCAGCTGTTTGTGAGAAAGTATATAGGTGTATAGGTATCTTATATCTTTATAATGCCACACTCACCGCATGTGCGCCCCGTAAGTATACATGTACGTATATATGTATAAATAGCTGATTTACTTTCTGATCGGTCACCACGCTCAAAAAGTGTAACTTGAATTAATATCAAAGATAAAAATGCTGCATAAATAAAAAATAAATAAATAATTATAATTGCATAATGAAAAATGCTATGCAATACCTTTACCGCGGCAGTCCCCGAGTGCCACAAAGAGTTTTTGTTTAAAAACAAGGTTTATTAAGATGGCGATTAAGAAAACACAAAAAAGGAGGGAAAGCAAATAAAAATTTGTTCCAGTATTAATTCACGACTTCCGCTACCTGAAACAATATCACTGTATACAAAAGAGGACAAAAAAAATTATATAGGAGGTATACACAAATTTTGTCATAGGATTATAATTTTATATTATTAATGGAAATATTTAAGTTAGAATATTAAATACAACGATTACATACGAACGAACGAACGATTACATATGAGGGAAAGGCGAGTTTTAATATTATTTTGGAATTTTAGCTGGTAAGATATCATACAGGGAAGTAGATTAAAGGAGGCAGTTAAAAAAAATATGATTTACGACAATCTCAATTGATGTGATTGCTAACTACCCTACTCTAAAACTGAAATATAATGTCATTATTTTCAGATTATCAACGGCAGGAACACTACTGGTTGATTTTAAAAATAATTTTCACGATGAGATTTAGTATTTGAAACTTTTATATTATAAAAAAAGAAAGCAGCTATTTAAATCGCGCGATATATATGTTTCACTCTATGTTACGGTATAACTGTAAAAAGTATGACGAGGGGTGAAAGGATATTTTTTTTAAGCAACATTCGGAGATAACTAACTATCCTGTTTTTTAATGTTCTCAATTTAAGCCTTTTTATCCTTTCAACCCTCAATATCATGTCAGTGCAGGACCTTGTAACTATATCTTTAGGGAAATTATTTTTTTGTAAAAAAATATTTTACTAAAAAATTTGTGAGTGTCCATAAATTACGTCACATGGTAAGGGGTGGGAGGGGTCCAAAATTGTAATTACGATATTTAAAGAAGTACAAGGATAAGGTAGTGACTTTGTCCACGCTTGACTTAAAATTTAAATTCGGCCATTTTAAATGATATCCAGAGAAATTCCCGCGGGATTCATGAAATAAAAAGCACCGTGGATGTTAAGTCTAAAAATTGCTTCGATCAGCGAAAACCGCATCGAAATCCCGAACAAATAGAGAAGAAATTTAAAAAAAGTCACCATCGTTTATATAGTTTTTTCCAGTTGTTTTTTTTTAATAGCTTCAGTATACTTACGGCACGGCATTTTTCGAATTTTATAATATTATAGATTATTATTTATCTATGACCCCCCTCTGCTCGACTTATCTCCGCTCCAGTAGATACCGGACTTTCAGTATAAATGCCTAAGCAGCTATAACAGCCTTAATTTTCAATTGTATTTCAGTTCTAAATAAAGCATAATATTGAATGAAAGTTAACACAAGCTTTGTATTAATAAGCACATAATTGCATTATTTAAAAGAGAAGCTTTTTAAAGTGTATTTTAGGATAATGTAGATTGTTTAGGTGAACATATCTAGTCTGTAATTCATTCTATCATAACAAATAATATATATGTGCTTAATCATAAAAAAGATTATTTAAAAAAAAAATTGATTTTAATAATGCTTAAAATGTTGAGCATTACACGAATCGTTTATTTCATATTTTTGTTAATATATATTTAAATTCCTTCCAGTTTAATTTAGTGTAATATTTCTTGATTTTCTCTGTGCTATGAATGAATGAATGAGTCATATAGGATGATGTAACTCATTCATTCAATTTATAGTTTACATTCAAATTGTGTGAATATGTATTTTCAGAATGTAGTCTTGAATGTGTTGGTTTTAATATGTAAGTCTTAAAATGTAATTTATTTTAATTAATTAGAAAACGAAATTGCTATTGAAATTATTCTAATTTTAATTATTAATAAGTGTTTTTTGTTTTTGTACACAACGAAATATTTAGGAAGTAACTGTCCACAGAACTTTATTAGGGTATTCCATTAGTATACTTACTCTATGGTCCTCTTTTTACTGCAGATACTAAGGCTGGTGTGCACCGAAATTTAACTGACGGTTAACCAAAAATAATCACTGTTTTTCCATACATTTTTGGTGATTATTTTATTTAACCATCGGTTAGAAGTCGGTGCACACCAGCATAAATACATGGTCGGTTCTTATATCTTACAAGCATTAATTTGACTTATTATTGATTAAAATTTGACATAAGCTTCAAACAAGTAATATCAAATTTCAGCTGATGGTTTCTTCACACGGTGAAGCGCAAAGCTATTATTATCATTTAATATCTGATCGCCCTACACGTGTCAGTTTTACACAGTCACTACGACATTGGCAAAATCAATGCACGCATAAAGCGTTGGAGACATCGCCGGTCCCAAGAATAGAATATAAAGCTAGTAATGGCTGATTCGTATATTGTGCTATTAATTCAGTCACACATTGAATGCACAAGTAGTCAAGTTTCTGAGCACCCATATTTCGTATCTAAATTATAAACAGTCCAGGTGGTGGAAAGTTGACTTTACTTGTATGGAGTTTATCAAACATCAACCAGTAGTAAGGCAAAGTAACATAAAGAAATACACACAGTATATGTAAAAATAGAGTCTCTTTTCTCCAAGATCCTTAACTAAATGCTAGATTTTCAAACTAAATTAGCATATAATATGTTGAATGTTTATTTTTATTTTTATAAGGACTAGTATCTTAGGTAAGACTATAATTTGTGTTATTTTAATGTATCGTATTTCGTGTTTAGTAATACTGTTGGGATTTATGGATAACTGTTCACCAAAGATTTAAAGAAATGAATCACTCATTTAAATGAACAAATAAAACTACTATTTATTGATTATATAAAACTTTATTTAATTTCAACAATTTTTTACATGGTACATACAAAGAATACACGAAATTGGAGTCAGGATAATTAAGTTTATTTCTTATTTAAATAAAAAATATGAGTTTTAAGATAAGTTGATTTGATAATTTGTAATCCCAAAATTTAAAGTTTTATTTACTTAAGCTGTATGGTCAAGGATTATTGTTTCAAACATGTACATTGTTATTTTAATTATTTCTATTTGCATTTTTTGTTTCTTTTGGTGAACTGTTATCCCTTGGCTACTGTGATAAACATATATAAAATGGTTTGCTAAGTTTTAGAGTAAATCAAGAGATTCATTGTAATTTGTTTCACATATTTTTTAAGAGCTTAATATTATTATGATTGTTTTAATAAATATTATAGATAATTTGTAGTTTAATTTATAATCTGCCTTATCCCCATGCTGTTATTAGTGCATATATAAGTTTTTATATCTCAAGGAAACTCAAACCTGAATAATCGAACTCCCTTGGAATCAATTTTGATCAACATATTTGTCTCACTTTAATATTATAGAAGAAATGAGATGACAGGTCATTCTAACCATAGATAAAACTTTTCTCATTTGTATCACGCGCATGTGACTCTAAATATGTACTACCACTTAATTTATTTAGATTTATGGCTTGGCAGCTAGACCTTTAAGCCAGATCTTAGGTTACAATAGTTTCATTTTCTTAAAGCATCTCATAAGTTTTGGTTCATGGAAAGTGTCTGATACACTCATGATACTATTTTAGAATAATATTCTACAAAACATATATAAAAATCAGCCATGTAAATTTAAGTAACTCTTATTTTTAGTTGCCTTTCTCACCTAGTACCTGCCCAGGTGTCACAAAGTGAACTCCACAAGCATTCAGGTATTTAAAGAGCATGAGCCACTGCTGAGAACCTAAGGTTTCATCTATGTGAAAATATGTTGTCTGATCGCTCTGGGATCTTGGAATATAACTATGACTGGTTGATTGTCATTATTCATGCAAATATAGTATTTTAAAATTCATATTCAAGACTATAATAAAATAATAGTTTGACAATTATATTTCACTATAACACTTTTTTAAACTATTTCTTTTTCATAGCATACAAGAAGGTTAAAATTTAAAAGTTATGGATGAGATTTCAAGGAAAAAAATTATCATTTCTAAATATTTATTCATTATGTCTAGGTGATCTGAGGACCTCTTTCTCTTACCATAGCTTGATTCCTTCTTAACACTACACTTGAATCTTCTATATTAGGATCATTTTCATCTGCAAACTCATCCAGTCGTTTTCTCAACAACTCCTTCAACTTTTCTATACTTTCTCCTCCTTTTAGGGCAGAAATACCAATCACATCTTCAAATGAAATCAGATTTTCTGGCCTTATTTCTTCAGGTATTGTGTCAATTACACTATCTATATTTTGAAGAGATTCTCGTACATTTGTCAATATATCTTGTGCCCCTGGCAAATCCATCTTGTTGATTGCTAACACTGCAGGCTTATGTAATAGTTCTGAATTGTATAATTCCAATTCTTTATTTAGTAATAATATAGTCTCTAAACATGATCTTCTTGGATGCTTTGTGCTTAATTGAAATCCTTGCACATCAGCTATAAATAATAGCATTTTGGTCCTTTCAACATGTTTTAAAAACATGTGACCAAGTCCGATATTCATGTGAGCACCTTCTATAAGACCAGGTAAGTCAGCCATTGAAATTTGTCGGGTATCTTTATACATCATAACACCTTTATTTGGCTTTATTGTTGTGAATGGATAACTCGCTATCTTTGGCTGGGCTCTAGATATGGCTTTCAATAATGAACTTTTTCCAGCATTTGGAAAACCGACCAGACCAATATCGGCGATTAACTTCAAGTCGAAGCGTACATGGTGGACCTGACCAAAATGACCAAGAAAATTGTTCTGTGGATTGCCGCCGGGTCCTCCTCTAGCTATAATAACTGTATCGCCTTCTTTATTTACAGAACCAAGAACTTTACCATCATCTCTGTATATAGTAACACCAAGTGGTACTTCGAGTTGTATATCGGAGCCAGGGTTTCCAACAATTTTTGTTTTTCTACTATCCTCGCCATGACCGGCAGAAATTGTCTTACCACGAAATTTCGACATTATGTTTTTCAGATTTGCGTTTTCTTTCCCAATGCAGTAAATACAGCCGCCTTGTCCTCCCAATCCACCGAATTTGGGGAGTCCAGTACCACCAGTTCCACCTTTAACATGAAGTCGAATGGAATCGATGAACTTACTGCGAAGATAATTACGTGGCTTTTTTAGTTCTTTAGCAAATAGAGTTTTGAGGATAAACACCATTGTAATTAGTGAAGAAAGATTCAATATTTTACTTATGTTTACTTTTTAATAAAGGTTATTTGCTTTCTCTTTCCAATTTTCATCAAGAATTCAAGACCCGATTGATAATGTCACACATTTCTGACGTTGATGGATCGGAATGGAACACGACATTTAGGGCGTTCCACCAGTAATGCACAACGCCCAAAATGCTCAGTTAACCGTTCCACAAGGCGACCGCGAGCGTTGCGGTCGTAGCGAAAACGTTACTAATGACGTCATCATTTTCGATCACACATCGCCCGCAACAACCCATGTCAAAAGGTGGGTCGAAGTGGGCGTTGACCACAGAGCATTAATTCTCGCTTGTCAATATATTGACAAAGGCGCGAATTTTGAAACAAAGATGGCGAATGAAAAAATATCTTTCTTTATTAATTTTGTAAAATTAATTTTAATGTATTTTGAACAGCTATCTATCATTTTCCTTTATTTGTTATTAACTTTTATTTACATAATTTATTTCTAATCAGTTTTCATTATTGTTGACTTGAATATAATTATATAATTAATGAGAAATTCATTGTTTGTAGACATAGCTTTTGCTGCAGAATTATACGAAAGAGTTATAATTCAGAATTCAGAACTATAGATAGATAGATAATTCAATGTATTTCTTGAAAGTCTAAAGTGGCTTTTAAATTCTTCATCTGAATAACGATCAACTATATTTTTTAATTGTGTAATACGTGGCCTGAGATCACGTTTTTTAGTATTACGTTTTATAAACTTAACGTCCACTCTTCAACTCAGCTAGGCGAATTGCTTTCTTCTAAATTATTACCGCGATGAAGTAGCCGATACCCAATTGACCCATTAAGGACATTTTGTATAAATAGCTATATATTTTTAACATAAATTAGTCAACCCTACACATTGAAAAAGGCGCGATTTTCATATCAACCAATGACATTTGCGTATGACATTAATGACATCAACGCCTCATAACCCGTTCCACTAGCTTTTAGGATTGTAACGTCCGCCAGCAAGTGGAACGGCAAAGATCGCAGTCGTGAACGTGGTCGTTGTGAGTCCCTAATGGAACGCCCTGTGTTAAATTAACCCATATTCTAATTTTAAGTACGCAGTATATGTATATATATATATATATATATATATATATATATTATCCTCCTAGCGCCCACGGTCCTTAAAAAAGGACTTTAATGAAATAGTGATTATAGCCCAACACTAAATCCAATTTCGTCAAATGAAGGCCAGGGTACTATTCTAAGTACCCAACTTTAACCATTGTTATTAATTTTAAGTTGCACTTTTTAAAATGTGATGTCACCGAGCGTATGTTCGAGGTTTTTGCTTGTGTATGACCAAGCACTAGTGCCAACAAACACAAAAGAAATGTATCTTTCTTGACTTAAAATGAAACAAGATCCATCGAGTGTGAAAATTAATCTTAATTTATTCATGAAATCTCTACGATTTGTGTTCAAATGCTTATCAAAAATAGTTGCTCATGTACTATATTTGCTGTTTACATCAAAACTTTATATGGATCTGAGATATAGTGAAAAAGATCATAATTCAAACTTTAAGATCTTTTAATAGACCTTTGGTTAAATATCTATCTAGGACTATCATGATTGTTTCGAATGTTTTAAATAAATAATAATAAAATAAATTTTTCTCTTAATTTTAAAGGATTATTTGTTATTAAATTGGTTTTTAAAGTTAAATTTTGTTTTAATATTTTTGAAGGTAGTTGAAAAAAGAATTATGTGGTAAAGTTTCTTGTATGTAGTCTAGTGCTTTTGACCCGAAGGCCTACCAAAAGGTAATCTATTTTTATCCTTTTTTTGCTTCTCCTCATTCACCTGATGCAAGGAAAAAAATATCATACTTGTGCGATTACTGTAAGATAAAAATTTTAAAGTTTAAAGTCTTGGGTTTTTGCCATTGAAACCTTTTTTAAGGACTTTGGGTGTTTACTTTATGAAAGCGTTGAACAATCCAGGCGTCAGGAGGTTAAATATATATATGTATGTTAGTTTTCGTTTCTAATCTCCTGGCGCCTATGGTCACTCAAAAAGTACTTAATGAAAAAGTGAGTAAAGTCCAGCACTAAATCCAATTTTGTCAAGTGAATGCCCATGGTACTATTATAAGTTTCAAGTTACCACCTTTTTATAAATTGATGTCTCCGAAGTCTGAACTTTAATTTCATTTTTATATTTTTGAAGGTAGTTGAAAAAATAATTAAGAAGTATGTTGTTTTTTAAGTCTAGTGCTTTTAATTCAAAGGCCTACCAAAAGATTACTTATTTTTGTTCTTTTTCCGTTATTCTCGTTCACCTGAGACAAGAAAAAAGTCATACAAACTTGTGAAGTTACTGTAAGGCACAGTAATTTTTAAAATTCAAAAGTCTTGCGTTTTCACCTTTGAAACCTTTTTTAAGGACTTTGAGCGTTTAATCCATCTGCGACCTGGTCGTTATCTATCTTTCTAAAATGTTACATATATTGTTAAATTTTATATGTTTACTGGGATACGATTTGACATTTGATACATATTAAAAGAAAAAAAAATGTAAACAATAAGATTCTCGTAAGAGAGTAATATGTTCCTTGAAGATGTTTGTCATGGGCTTGTAATTACGAGGTATTATGAAAATAAATAACTATTGCTAATGTGAATGTAACAAAACTTAGCTAATATTCGCTTAGGTTTGCTATTTCCCAAGAACAGTGTTCAATAAGTTTACAGACCATGTATAAGTTTAGTCTCTTAGTCTTAATCGTGTATAATAATTTCGTTCCGATATTAAGTAGCAACGGTGACCGATCTATAATATATCAAAATTGCCTAAGAAACTACATTTCCGATAATTGCACAGATGGCAAGTATCTAATTTTATTTAAACGAAACAAACTATTTTTCCATAAGTTTTATCAGCTGATGTTTTGTCAAGTTCATGCTACTGCACTATAAACAATAAGGACAATAAATCATCAATGTTTATTTTTAATTTGTCATTTCGAAACATTGTTCACTCCATTGAAGCCTTACAATATCACTCACGTTATGGTTGTTTTGTTACACACATAAACTATAAATCCATGTGGTGTGGTCAAAATCTCATCATTACTATTTTCTTATCTTGGGGACATAAAAATGTATTTGTCTGCTAATTATTACTCCTAAATTAAGTATTATATGTTTACTTTTTCTAGCAAGTTTCTTCATTTATTTAGCTTAAATTTTATACATAAATACATATTATCTCATTGTTTCATAGGAGTAGGCAAAGGATGATGCATTTCCACTTGCTATCTTGAACTTTTGCCTCATCTACTTTTATTAATCTCTGTGTACATGCATGTTTATTTATGATGCTTTTATTTGTTTATATTATAATATTTGTCTAATTTCAGTTGATGACAAATTCAAATCCAACCAAGATATTCAAGATGTATGGTCTAAAATATTCATGTGGAGTTGCAGTGATGAGTGCAAGTACCAATGCATGTGGCAAACTGTGGATGCGTTTCAGGAGAGATTGGGCATTGTACCCAAGTTTTATGGAAAGGTGTGCATCAGGAAAGCAATTGTGCTTTGATTAAAGACATAAATTAACAATTGCTAGGTTTATATAATTATCTTCATAATATCTATTATTTTATTTTTCTATTGATAAAATATGTCCGTAGTTAATCATAGCCACATTCCCTCAGCTGGGCTGATAACCTGTCTGCTGTCTGCAAATAAATTTTTTTTTTGTGTATTATGTCTATGTCATGTTTTAACCAGTAGTGAAGATTGACAGTTTTTACAGTAACACTAGTTTCATAGCTGCATGGGGATTACATTTTGAAATAGTAATAGTAGCCCATAGCTGCTATACTTATCTAAGGTGGATTAACAGGCTACATACATAGGTAGTTTATTTATTTTGTTTTATACATACATATTTATTTATTATTTGATATATAAAGTGAATTTTGGGTGGTTTTGGAAGATTTACTATGAAGTATCCCCTTAGCCTTCTAGCCTAGAAAGATCAGATCTATTCATAATAGTTCTTAATACATAAATAAATGTGCCTTATATCTACCCCACCTCAGGTTTCTTAGTGGCAAATATATAATTATACTATAGCAAATAGCAAGAAATTTGTTTCTTAAACTTACCATACCAGAAATCCAACCCAGAGCCTCTGAGCTGCAACGAGTTTGTCTGTCTAAGACTTAGCCCACTTTACCACAGAAGTTGTAATCATCTGTTCTGATAAGTACAATACATGGGCAAATGCCTTTTTTATTTGTTTTAGTGAGTGAAAATCTTTACCTGCTCAAACCCCACTTGGGGTTCCTTTTTTCGCCTTATGCCGGGGCTATGGGAAAAGCGGGAGCTCTATTAATCCTGCTGAATTGCCAGAAAAGCGTCCCAAGGGTCACATCCACCGCCAGGGGCAAGAGTTTTAATTCGCCCCATGGGAGGAGAGAAGAGCGCGCGCGGAACACGACGAGCTCTCATCACAATGACATTATTGGCGAGTGGGAAATACTTCCACAAGGAGCTTACTCGCATCAGCCAGTCATGGCTTCGATGGTTGAAACATGCCCCGTGTCACTGGCGCGTTCCCCTTTATGGGCAAATGCTTGACAAAACACTAATGTCACTTTCTATCTATCAAGTGACATTTTGAAATCACACATTATACTGTTTCTATCTTAGTACAGGGAGTTGCCATTTATTTATGTGCTATATTTGTTATTTCAGTGGCCCTTCGTGAGGGTTCTGGGCGCCCAGGAGCCAGCATCTGCATTTGCATCAGTACTCAACCTAGCAACCAATGCATATATGTACTCCAAATTGCGAATGCTTTTCCCAGTTAGATCAACACCACTGGTACTGTTCTGGCATGTGTTTGCTATTGTAAGTAGAAAATTGTTAAACTAGAATAATTTACTTTCTAAGACTGACATATGAACATATCCTAGAATTTTCTAGGATTCTAAATCGGAAAAATAATGTTAAATCTATATAAAAATACAACTTCTTATAATAATACTAGCTGTCCCGGCAGACGTCGTTCTGCCCGGTAAAAAAAAAAATTAGGGGTGGACTACCCCTAACATTTAGGGGGATGAAAAATAGATGTTGGCCGATTCTCATAGATACCGGATGAGCACAAAAAATTTCATCAAAATCGGTCAAGCCGTTTCAAAGGAGTATGGCAACGAAAACTGTGACACGAGAATTTTATATATTAGATATTTTTTTAAAATGTTACGGTATTTTTTCTTATCCATCCATCTAATGGGGTTGCCAACTGTTCAACCATGTTTTAAACAAATATATCTGATTTGAACTAATTCACTACATTTTTCCAGATTTGTATAAATGCATGGATTTGGTCAACGATATTCCACATAAAGGACACACCGTTCACGGAGTTCCTTGACTATGTGTGTGCCTTGTCTATGGTCGGTGCCTTGTTTGTAGCAGCTGTAGTCAGGTATGTGATAATTTATTGCATTGCATCATCCATCATTTATATTTATCACATTTCATTTTGTGTATTAATTGGTATCACATGCAAAGTGTAGTTATAAATCTAAAACACTGCGATTAGATGCCACATGCATATTCTGTAAGTGGTAAAGCTGTTTTGGATCACAGGATATTGGCGTCGAGTGGTTAGTCTTGAGCTAATCGGGTTTCGCGCTGGTATACCGGTCTCGTACCCAGAATGCGCTCACCTCACCCCTTTTCTGCTACATCAGCATTTCCTGTCTTTAAATACTCTTTCGATCCCCATACACAACTCAGTTCCATCCAATCCTTCATTGGAAGCGGTTCAAGCTCTTTTTTTTAAATCCTTAATGTCTCTGTATAAAAGCGCGTTAAGTGAGTGTACGGTAGTTCACTTTCATCCCTTCATATCCCATACCCTCTCTTCCATCCTTGTTATCCTACCTCCCTATCCGATTCCCTCACCTACCCCTGCTGTCATTACTTCTCTTTAATCCCTAATATTCCATCCTAGAGGCAATGCGTTAGCACCGCGCCTGGTGTTTCAGACGTCCATAGTCGACAGTACGTTCCATAAGGGCTGCGTTCCATTAGATACTCACAACAAACTCGTCCAGGACCGCGAGTATTCCCGTTGCACTTTCTTGTCGTCTTTACAATCGTGAACCCAAGTTGAACGGTTATTCGACCCATCTCTTGACATGGGTCGTTGTTAGCGTTATGTGATCGAAAATGATGACGTTTTCGCCTCGATCTCGTCACGGTCGTGGCGCGAAAGGTCACCGCGGTCGCCAGGTGGAACTGCTGACGGAGCATTTTGGGCGTTGTGAGCTAGTAAAGGAACGCGCTGTATGTAGGTCAGCTGCCTATTTGACAGTTTCAGGCATTTAAATACCAGCGCCTCTAGTGGCGCAGATATTATTTAACGCCCTGAGTATCTTTTGCTTTTTATTAACTGCTGTATATTGTAATTATTTCAGGGTGTTCTATGGGAGAAGGAACCTGACGTTGTTGATATTGGCATACCCACTTTTTTATTTCGCGAATCATGTGACATATCTATACACTGGAAGAGTTGACTACGATTTTAATATGAAGGTTAATATATTTTATGGTAAGAATAATGTCAAATATGCATATTTTTTGCTCTAACTTTCCTTTCATGAATTTCAATTATATTAGACATCGAACTTTTTTAATTTTTTTTATTGCAGGAGTTCCGCAGACAGCAGATGGCCCACTTGATGGAAAGCGGTTATCATCGCCTATGGACATTTGCAACACCAAAGATGCTACAAATGCGCTGCTGCTCTCTTAAGGGAGGCTGGAACCTGGCCACCATAGCCGCAACACAACTCAAGGTTGCTACGGCTACATACTCTAGACCAGGGGTGGTAGCCTTCCAGTCGGGCAAATGCCTTACCACCTGGCAAGTACCGACCAGTACCAACTTGTACAAATACTAAATGCTTAGCTCAAAACCGCTAAAACTTATTTTTTAATATTGTCACGAGAATATGACATTACTACATGTTATGTTAACTTTATGGACCAAACTTAATTTAGAATTTGATTATATGTAAGCTGTGCCCGCGACTTTGTCCGCATTGAACTTTTTTCGCGCAACAATAAAAAAGAAAAACAAAATTATCCAAGTGACTCCTTATAACATCAGCTATTTGCCAGTGGAAGTCCCGTGAAAATTGGAATAGCCGTTTCAGAGTTTAGCCCGAACAGTAGCCAGACAGAAAATTTAAAAATTGCATTTTCGGAACCTCCAGATTTTTTCATATTCTTATTTTGACCTCAAAAACAGGCACTTCGGTTTTATTTATCTGTTTAGATAATTTATGAAGGTTAAAGATAAGGAGGACAATCTTTGTTTAAAAAAAATGCCCATCAAAGCATATTAAACTGATGGAGTTACTGTAGCTAAGGAGCACATTTTGAAGAAAGCCCAAAAAATACAACACTGAATTACAGTTACTGTTATGAATTTTGTTTATTTTCTTTTATTACTGAGGTTTCGCGATATACAGCGACCCGCCCGTGACCCGTTAAAAAATACTGTTCTATAAATAACATAGAAATATTACGGTTTTGATTAATCCGGTGATTATATATTATAACCGGAAATTATGCATAATTTACTTATTTATTTGAGGCACACCAACAGCATACACATATTACATTACAAATCGTTTAATATAAAAGTTGTGTTGTGTGGACTTATTAAAGAAGTTCACAGCATTTACAATTCAAATCTCAATATACTTACTAATAATAATAATAATCACCACTAAATTTGGCAAATATATATATATATATATATATATATATATAATGACAAATAAATTAAAAGGTATCAAATTACCCGAACGGTTTCTTTGCACGATTCCCAATTTTACGAATTAAGAATTGTGTAAATAAAACCATCTATTTTCATTTATTTATCATTTACCGATTAACGGTGATTATGCATAACTACCGTTCATTAATTTTACCGCAACAGATACAATATTCGGTAGTGCTTAATGTCAAAGCAGTTGATTGGATGATTTAACATTATCAGGGGTGGCAGGCTCCCTGATGTGGCTGACGTGGGCTTGCTACCACTTTGTACATGGCGCCGGATACATGTGGCGCCTCGTGGCGTTCACGACGCTCTCGGGCGTGACTCTGGCGCTCGAGGTGTTCGACTTCCCGCCCTTGGGCGGAGTGTGGGACGCACACGCCATGTGGCATCTCTCGACCGCGCCACTGCCGTTACTGTTTTACAAGTAAGTTTTACAGTAAAGATGTGTAACTCAGGAGTGATTCATTTAAAACAGTGTTTTTCAACCTTTTTCATGACACGGCCCCTTTAGTATAAAGAAATATTTCGCGACCTCCCTAGCTACCCCGATACTTTTTTTCATGTATTTTATTTTGTGTCAAATATTCAATCCAACATGTTTAATAATTTTCATAATTACAGTTCTGATAAATACATAATTAAATACGTAAAAACCATTTTTTTTCCATCGTGACGCAATTTACACGCATACGTACGACCATGACCGATGCTGGCTAGTTATCGAGTAGCTCGTCCCATGGCTAGAGCAGGAAAACCTCAAACTATTGCCGAAAATTTGTTTTTACCAGCGGCTTTTGATATGACGGACATTATGTCTGGCAAACAAGAGGTTGGAAAACCCAAAAGTATACCTCTGTCTGACAACACCTTTCAACGCAGGATAATCTATATGGCGGCTGATGTTCGTGATCAAGTCAAGGAATAAATAAAAGTACCTCTGTATCCTTGCAATTGATGAATCCACGGATATTGCAGATTTTACTGCGTAAGCTTGCCCAAACTGTTGCAACTACATTATAGAAGCGACCCCCTTAGAGAGGCTTCACGACCCCCCAGGGGGTCGCGACCCACACGTTGAAAAACACTGATTTAAAAGATGTATAATCTTTCAAAATTCGAAATCACGAAATACATCTTTAACTCATTACGTTAAGATTGATTTTAGTCACATGGAATGATGAAAACTAACAAATCAGATACTTAGATGTAGTATGAGACAATAGATACAGGTTATTGTGAATTGAAAAGAGATAACACGCGCACTCTAAGAAATACAATGATGATACACAGTAAATTAAACTCTCTGCGTTACTGAAAAGTTTAAAAGAGTGTTTTACAGCTTTTAAGGAAAAGATTTGTAAATCACTGATCTCATTGGTGATTTAGTTTGCGCATCGCTATTTTACAATCTGCCCTATGAATGTAGATACTGAAGATGCGAGAACAAGATAGAAGATGAGGCATACATATATTGACGTAAATACCTTTGTTCCAGGTTCGTGATAGACGATCTCACTAGGATGCGTTTGATACAATATGAAAAGTTGCCAATCAAATCGTCTTAAAACCAACTATTGTATAAATATTAATTTACAAATCTTAAGCTATTTAAAAAAAAATTATTCTCATGACTTGACCTATATCAACGTAAAATTTATTTCTTTACATTCAGTTCATATTCTTATTTGGGATGATTGATGATTGGAATGATTTTATATAATTATTATATTTATTACAAATTTACTCTATTTAAGATAAGCTTATATTCTTAACTTTAATTAAAGGAAATTGTACCATCGTTGGCACCCTGTTAATTAATTGAAGATATTAAGAAACACTAACATTTTTGTTTATTTTGTAGTCATAAAATAATATAACACTTACGAGCCAATAGATGGCGCAGTGCAATAATTGATGTCGCAAGCGATTCCAGACATGTACAAAGAATATTTACAAATTTCCAACAATAATACATGGGCTTAGGCCTGAGGGGTATAGCAATCGATCTTCCTTCGAGATAGAGAAGCATTCCATCTTGCTCCTCCATGAGTCCAGGCCTCCTTGGGGTAGCCCTATCAATATTATTTTAAATAATACCGGCATTTTTTTTTTATAGTATATAAAAACATTATTTTATTTTATATTAGTCATGGGAAAAATCACTCACCAAGAAAAAAGAGTGATATATATCTTTTTGATACAATGATATATATCACTCTTTTATATCTTTAACTCTTTATCGTTACAGTGAATAGTGTCAGTGCCAATTGCAGACAAGATGAGTTATTATTTGTGAGTGACATACTGGCAGAGCCGACACGCGTACATGTGGCAACGCAAAACAATATAAACAAAGAGTGAAGAAATATAATAAAATTAATTACATTAAAACTAAATTACACCATAAAACTACAATGTTACGATGTATTTTGGCTTGCAATTATATTCTGTTTCCTCGTTCACTCACTACGCATGCGCAGTGCGCGGGCCAATCATTCTCTCTCATCGCGTGGAACAGGAATGAACTAAAGAGTTAAAGATATAAAGATACATTTTGAACGCAAGTGATATACGGATCTAATCACTCTTCGCGTCGGATATATATCTTTTGAGTTAATCACTCAGGAGTTACATACCTCTATTTTATATAAAAAGTATCATTATTATTACTTTATGACTACAAAATACATAATAATATTAATATTGCTTAAAGCAATCTCTTCCAGGCAAACTTTGGATTACAACTTTAAAAAGATGAAGATTTCTTAATACCTTGAATAAATTAGCTGGCTGCCAATCACTGGGGGTGGCAACAACGGTATAGCCTACTCTATAATCATACTGATACTTATTGATATTATGTATAGTCTGCAAAAATGGCATCTAGATATTTATTTGATTAATAATTGTAGAAAGCTGTTGCACAGCCATACATTGCCAAATTAAGGGTAGCTGAAATTGTGTTTCAATATCATAAGAAGACTGATGTAATTATTTTGACGATGTTGTATTTATCCGCCATATAACCGTTTGTTAAGTGAACCTTGTTAGAATTTATCGTGTGTTCCCATTCCTATTGTGTCCCCTTCATTGTTTGAAAGTTTTGTTGATATAGCATACTCTATCCTTTACCTGCATCTTCGATGGTACGAATAGAAAAAGGAAGTCACAAAAATCCCATCCTTTGTAAAAACACATTATTAAAAATTGAACTGAGTGGTGGATGAAATAAGTTGTATGGTGCGTGGACGATAGTGTTACGTGTGAGCGGGGGTACGCACTTAGGATTGAAAGAAAACACAAGTTTTTAACTAAAAGCTTTTATTGACTTACACAGCCGTACGTGAGTCTTCTTCGCAGGGTTGTCCCTACACGCATGGTGTAGACCACCTCCTGTTGCTGCGGTGTTCACGTCCGAATTTACCGAGCGTAGTTCGCTTCTGGACCTCATTTTAAACTTTGTTAAACTCCTTCACTGAACTGCCCAATAAACTTTTCGCTAAATTCACCACTATACTCGCCACTGTCTTCTTTCACACTTCTCTACCAACTTTATCGTATCGCACTTGTCGCTTCGCTGTCTTGAACTGAACTCAATTGCCCGGTACGCGCGCCTTACGCTGCTTATATACGGAAGAATCTTTTGAAAACCTTAATTTCGATCTTCTTTTCGTTATTCTTTTATTTACTATCTATCCCTTTCAAAACATCTATCTATCTCTGTCTTTTCCTTCCCGAACCTTCTATTCAAGAATTTTCGTTTATCGTCTATCCCTTTCTAACATGTATCCGTCCTTGTCTTTTCCTTCTGGAATCTTCTACCTTTTTTTAGTTCTCGAAAAGTTCTACCCACGGTCGCCACAATAGCTACCCCGTCGGATGGGATGACGCACCACTGGTGAGAGCCTATGGCTCACTCGCCGAGAGGGGAAATACAAAACAAGACGAAGACTTGTTGTGCTCTTGTAGTATATCGCTTTCTTTTTGGTTCCCAATTTAACATGACTATATATACAAAACTCATATCGTCTACGTGATGTGCACACCAATATTCTAATAATTTTTTTAATGTTATATTTACACGTTTATGAGATTGGACATTTCTGTTGATAAAGACAAATGCCCAATCTTATTGGCAGTTCTAACAGAGACATCTATTATCTGTATTTAGATATTATCACGTTCATGCATTGACCAAAGTCTTTAACTGTGCTAAATTATACATCAATAAGTCGGTGCATGAAACGTGATGCAACAAAGTGAATTATTATTAACACATCTAAGTTAGAAATGTTGCTATAATAAATAATAAACGTTTGTGATTTATTTTGTTTTGTTTTATTGCAACCCTAATAGTGTCTGCTATATCATGAAGAATTTTGTCATCTTACAAAACGTTGCAGCCTCATTAATGTACAAGCGTGCTTGCTTATGGCGTCATGAGTTTATACAAGAGGAGTCAAAAAAGCGCATTACGTAATTATTGTTTAGACAGTATTCAGATAATAGATTGTTACACGAGAGGTGAGTGACCTATTTAGGCATGATGGTTTGGCGTACTAGCGTAGTGAGAGCGCTGTTAGTTCGAGTGCCTAAATTGGCCGTTCACACGATGTTTTCAGCTTTCATTTCGAATATGAGGCAAGGAAATAAAAACTGATTAGTTAACCAACTACTTTTCCAATGATAACGGGATTAAATTAATGTATAACTAAAACGGTGAACTTATTTAATACGAAACGTCAAGCAAATTTCTTTTTCTATGGCATTCTACTAGCCAGTATTTTGTCACTGATAGCAAGCAAAACTTTATGTAAATTAAGTAATAATTTACTGTAAAGTAGTTTTTAAGTATAAAATAATGTTCCATAATTTTTGATTGTTTTTTAATTACATTTTATGCCGCAATTGAACGTAAAAATTTGGGGTATGAGTCGCATATGTTAGTTATGGTTCGCCTAGTTTTTAAACTTTGACAGCAAGAAATAGTTTCTCAGGGATGAAAGTACTGTTTTCATCCCTGTGATCGGACAACTCCAACCACACTTTCAGAAATGAGATATGAAAAATTATTTATTTCTATAACTGGTATTTAACTACCACACATCACATTAAGCTTTATAAACTCGCTAGTTTATTTTGGAAGTTTTAGTTCATGTTAGAATTTGTATGTTCACATTCCTATTGTGGCCCCTTCTGCATTAGAAAAGTTTTGATAACATCGAATAGGGCATCTTCTATCTGCATTGCAATTTCGATGGTACGAATGTACAAGAGGCAGTCACAAAATTCTAAAAGTAATGTAAAAAACATATCTGTAATTTTCATTTAAATGTATTCATAACATACAATTTACACCACAAATATATATTGCTAGAATTTAAACAACACTTTCTACAATGATAATTGAAAACCGCGTGATTATCCTTCAAGTAAGATTTTTTTCCATTGTTCACCACAATGTAGTCCCATTTTATGTTTCTTTAACCATGCTAGTCCTTTGGCTGTAACTTTATCAGGGGAAGATTTTCTAACAGCGGTATCGTTAGGCAAATCTCTTTTAATCTGACATCTAGGCCAATCTGGATATCCATGGTTAGAGGAGGCCCTATAATGCATGTTATTGGTTGGTATATGTCTCAAACCTCCTGGTGCACCCAATTTGGGATCAACCATAACACTTCTAGCTTCGCAGTTTTGGTAGTAAACTGGTCTTGTTCTGGGTTCAGCAGAGAACGGCTGTTCTGAAGAATATCTTCTGGCTCGGTCTTTAAACAAAAGGTTCTCGTTCCAATGTCTTCTATATTCCTGCTCCATATATGGTGTTCTGCTATAATGGTCTGGATTTTTTTCTCTATTGTGGTTTCCAGCGTAAACGATTTTGGAGTGACCTCTCTTTGAATTCCGGTTGATCCTAGGTTGTGATACCTTCTCAACTTCGTGGCTGTAGATTGTCTGATAGTCTTCAGAGTCGCTGCTCTCGGATTTTCTTATTGTTACCTTTGTCTCTTTTTTCTTATTTTTAGATTTGAACATTGTATTGAACATCTTGGAAAACAATCCGGGTTTTTTCTTTTCCTATAACACACAAAAGTAATAATTAGAACAAAAATCTAAAATAACTGACTGAAAACAAGCTATACAATAATAAATATACAGACGTTTACTGATCCCTCAACTATAACTTCGTGTTCACACTCGCCGTCGTTTGTTGAAGATTCAGAACCATGATCTGTTGTACTAATACTTTGTAACTCGGCGATTGATTCTTTGTCATTGTTTTCTGTCGCAGTCGACTTATCATCATCTTCATCGCTTATTTCATCATCTTCTTCATCCTCATCATGATCTTCTTCAATAAAATTTCTTTTTATTTGACCAGTATTTGTATGATGAGCATCGTCGGTACTAACTCCTTGGGATTGAATATTTACTGAGTTTGATAGAAACTTACTATCAAGCGTTGTATTCGTGTCTTGCGTTCTTAATGTATCTGCTCTTAGTGATGATTTTTTAAATATCTCAGAAATTATAACCTTAACTTCTTTATTATTGTTACTTTGAGAATAAGACGTGTGCGTAGAAACTGGTGTTGTCCTGAATGATTTTAAATCATCATAGTTGCTGTAAGATGTGTCTTTTGTTGGTAAATCCAGCGTTAATGCCATAGATCTGTATATTTCTTTTATGAGCTTTTCCGTTTCTTTACTATGCTCCTCTTTGGTCTCTTCTGTGTTTGTTGCAGCCGTGACGTTATTTGCATGACATTTAGTAATTTGTGAGCTTCGGAAACAACTCGAACATCTCCGACGACCTGGTGATTGTATGAAAACGGGGTAGTTGTGCATGCACTTCATTGGATGCTGTTGTATACTGCAGCATGGATGTCCCGCTGGCATTTGTCGCGAACATGTTGCATCATAAGGGTTCATGCTAAAAGGGCTGTACGTTAAACAATTTAATAGTCTCGAACACCCTTGCATATTAGTCTGTGATACTCCCTTTTGAACTACAGCATCTTTCTTCACTTTATCGTCACTTTGTTTAATTTGGCTATTTGTTTTCACTTCAGTCAACACAGATTGAAGTATACTTTTAATATTATTTAATGTTTCCTCAGTCTTATCGAATGTACGTGTCTCTTCCACACTGAAAGATGTGGTTTGGCAGTCTGTGTTATTTACAACTGTTGTTAAACATTCTGCATTTTTGTATACAGGTCCCACCGATTCAGACAACTGTTTTGTAATTACTTTTTTATTAACTCTTTTCGTTTGTACTTCGCCTAAATCTACACAACAGCTATTCGAAGTGTCATTATAGACCTGTTCGGCAAATTGCATTTTTCTATCTCTTTTAGATGTAATATTTTTTAAGTCTTGCTTCGTATTTAACCTTACTGTTTTTCTTATATCATTCGTTGGTATAACTGTATGATAGTTGACAACATATGGTTGAAAACGTGGTTTAGGTCGAACGTTCTGAGGCCAGCATTTAATGTCGACAGTGCCCTCTTTTCTCTTTTCTATATTTCTCTTAAGGGTTACTGGCTTTTCCTTAACAGGAACCACGTCATATAAACTGGAATCGTAGTATATACCTTTATCATATATAGTCGACGTTTGAAGCTGGCTTCCTCTGGTTTGGTTGGGGTGCATATTCGTTACACAATCTACATTTTCAAATCCCTCGTGGCAACAGGAACAAACGTCAGATTCGAAAGAGTAGGGCCCTGGGCGAGTCGGATTTTCATCTCGACACACGGGCGAGGAAAACTCGCTCGTGTCAGAAAGTTTTTCCAGTATCATTCCAAGCTTAAACTGCTTACGAATCATATCGTTTATGTATGTTCGATTAACGGTGTTATTTTTGGCACCGCTTTTTAAATTGCTGTTACCGTTGAAAGCCAAATTGTTAGTTTTAGCATAATAAACTAGTTCAGTTTTGTTTAATTTCTTATTTTTAGGATTTTTTCTTTTGATATTAAACAGATTCCTGCGAAAATCATTCTTACATTTTCCTTTACAGTCGCTATAGGCATCTTCCGATGAAATCATACAATTGTCACCATTATTCGGAATTGCTGGAAAAATGAATGATACTGCCGATTTTCTTTGTTTGGTTGTACAATCTCTGTAAGGCAAAGAGCCTTGATGAGTTGATCCATACTCCACGTTTCCGATACTGTTTGTGCTAGAATAATCAAAATTGGAATCGCAGAAAGCAGTGTTAACTACCGACGTTTTTTTCTGAGCACCTGCTGTAGATTTCTTTGGTCCTGGTTCTTTAGCCATTTTAGTCTCGGGACTTTCTTTTCCGTTTTTGGCGTCTGCATCTTCTTTTCCGGATTTAGTATCTTTCGTAGCACTGCCTTTGCGTGAGCCTGTTGCACTTTCTTTGCGAGTGCCTGTTGAACTTTTGCGAGTTTCAGGATCAGCTTCTTTTATTTCCTTAGGTGTAGCCCCGTCCAACTGTCGTTCGAGCTGAATGATTTTTTGTTGCAGATCCGTCACATCTATTGGTATACATGATATTATTTTTACTTCTGTCTGGGATGGTGTGTTTCCTGGAAAATAAAACAAGACAAACTAATACCAATATTTACTTATCCGAGATTTATAAACAGTTTGTTGAAGGTACCGGATCTCAGGGGAGTGAACCAAGAGGTTCGCGAAATAAAACGATTTTTATAGTTTAAAAAATAGCACTGCTCGCGAATATAAGACAAACTAATACCAATATTTACTTATCCGAGATTTATAAACAGTTTGTTGAAGGTACCGGATCTCAGGGGAGTGAACCAAGAGGTTCGCGAAATAAAACGATTTTTATAGTTTAAAAAATAGCACTGCTCGCGAATATAAGACAAACTAATACCAATATTTACTTATCCGAGATTTATAAACAGTTTGTTGAAGGTACCGGATCTCAGGGGAGTGAACCAAGAGGTTCGCGAAATAAAACGATTTTTATAGTTTAAAAAATAGCACTGCTCGCGAATATAACGGCGATATATAGTCGCGTCGCGGGCAGATGCTGCCGGTCAACTGAACAGTGGACTACTTCTTTACATGCTCAAGGCGCGGTGCTACTTTTATTACACGTAAGTATTTGTTTATCAGTGTGACTATTTGTACGGGTACTGGACGAATAAATTATATTTATTCGTACAGACATTCAATTATTATTTTTTAAATTGTGGTGTAAATCCTTCTTTATATGATAGTTCTAATTTGAAGGTGTCAAATTGTAAAAGAAAAGTTTTGACATCATTCCTTCTATAATTTTGATTAGAATAAAACCAAATATTAAATTGGTTTTGTCTTTCCTTTATATCAATTTATTCTAATCATTAAAACAATACGATGGAATCTAAAGCACGCTTATTACGTCCGGACAAACTCGAAATAGATCCAATCTCACCGGCGGCTGATGTAAATTACCAGCACTGGAAGGTAACTCTCTCAAACTATATTGACGAAAATGCTTCCGAAATCTCTGAACAAGTCAAACTAAAAGTATTAATCAATAACATATCTGCTAAATTATACGCATACATACGGGAGGCCAAAGATTACTCCTCCGCAATTAAATTGTTGGATAAACTCTATTTAAAGCCAAAGAATGAAGTCCATGCTAGATATATCCTTATGTCGACTAAACAGAAATCTGGACAAACTGTCGTCGAATATATACATACGTTGCAACAACTGGCACACGACTGCAGCTTCAGTGCAGTTGATGCAGAACAGCATAAAAAGGAATATATACGAGACGCTCTCATAGCTGGTCTCTTTTCTCAAGAAATTCGACAGCGGTTGCTAGAAAACCTTGAAATAACTCTAGAGGAAGCAACAAATCAAGCGATGTCCCTTGAAATGGCGAAGAACGACTCCAACGATTTTAGTACTAAACCTTCATTGGAGTTCCATTGTGTAGACAATGAAATGAAAAACTCCACAAATTTGGCTGCGTCTAAATCTCACAGACGATGTTTCTTTTGCGGTGGTAATGTTCATCAAAGGGTTAAATGTCCAGCTTTTCGAGCAGTTTGTCAAAACTGTGGTAAGAAAGGTCATTTTGCCAAAGTCTGTAGGAGTGAGTGCTCTGCAATCGAGTCTACGAGCAACTCTATGACCGAAACAGAACGTCAAAACCTTGGGGCTTTTCTAGCTGCGTCTCCTGCTAGTTTACGGAAAGCTACGATTTCCGTATTCGTTAATAATTATAAAGCTGATGCTTTGATTGATAGCGGAAGCTCTACTAGCTTTATTGACAAGAATTTCGCTAATTTGTTACGCTTGAAGTGCTATCCTTGGGAAGAAAAAGTAACCTTAGCTTCTAAAAATAACATTTCTACCGTAAATGGAGTATGCTATGTAACTCTCCAAATAGACAAGCACAATTATAACAAAAAACCACTATTCATACTCGACTCTCTCTGCGCTGATATTATTATCGGCCATGATATTTTAAGTTGTCACTCAACTCTTGTACTTAATTTCGGGGGTCCAAAGGAACCTCTTAAGATATGCAACGTTATGGCGGCGTCGGTACCTGAAGTTTCGTTATTCACGAATCTCACGAGTGGCATAAAACCTATTGCAATAAAATCTAGAAAACACTCAGAAGATGATGTTATGTTTATACGAGAAGAAATTGACAAACTTCTAAGAGATGGAGTCATTGAACTGAGCAATTCACCATGGCGAGCTCAAGTCCTAGTTACTGGAGGACAGACGCATCGCAGGCGTCTCGTTATAGATTACTCTCAGACTATAAACAGATTTACTGAATTGGATGCCTATCCCTTGCCTAACATTGAGTCAATTGTATTAAAAGTTGCTGAAAATAACATTTTTAGTCAAATCGACTTACGGAGTGCCTATCATCAAGTACCTATTCTGAAAAATGAGAGACTCTATACTGCTTTTGAGGCTTGTGGAAACCTATACCAATTTACTCGTATTCCTTTTGGTGTAACTAATGGAGTTGCAGCCTTTCAAAGAACTTTACATTACATTATAGCTAAAGAAAAGCTGAACGGTACATACGCGTACCTTGATGACGTTACTATTTGTGGAAAAACCGATGAAGAACATGATCAAAACCTGAAACAGTTTAAGGAAGCGGTCATAAAATATAATCTTACACTAAATGAAGAAAAATGTGTATATAAGCAGCATTCTATTAAATTGCTAGGCTATAAGATCGAAAATAACACTATTCAGCCGGATGAGGATCGACTCAGTCCTCTAATGAATCTACCTATTCCAACCGATACGCGATCTCTTAAAAGAGCTCTTGGTATGTTCGCCCACTACGCTAAATGGATCAGAAACTTTTCTGAAAAGATCAGCTCTCTTACGAAAATATCTGAATTTCCTCTTAACAAAAATGCGATCGATTGTTTTCAAAAGTTAAAACTGGATATAAAGAAATCAGCACTGACGGTGATCGATCCAAATGAGACATTTACTGTTGAAACAGATGCTTCAGAACACTCTATTGCGGCATCTTTGTCACAAAATGATCGACCAGTAGCTTTCTTCTCCAGATCTTTATGTGATGCTGAACGTCGTCATTCCTCGATTGAAAAGGAGGCTAGCGCTATAGTTGAAGCTTTAAGAAAATGGCGCCACTATCTTATCGGACGACGCTTTCTTCTAATAACTGACCAAAGGTCTGTCTCTTTTATGTTCCAACAAAGTCTTAAAAGTAAAATAAAAAATGAGAAGATTGAGAGATGGCGCCTAGAATTGTCGAGTTTCAAATATGACATTATTTATCGCCCAGGTAAGGAGAATACTACAGCTGATGCCTTGTCACGCGTCTGTTCGAACATAAACACCAAAGACAGGTTGAAAGAGTTGCATGACATAATGGGACATCCCGGTATCGTTCGGATGGCACATTGGATACGATCCAAGAACCTACCATATACAACTGACGACATTAGGGTAATGACTTCAAGCTGTCGTGTATGCGCTGAAGTAAAACCTAGATTCTCAAAAATGCAAGGAAAACTGATAAAGGCTTTAGCGCCGTGGGAGAGACTTAATGTCGATTTTAAAGGACCATTACCTACTAACACAAGTAATCGCTATATTTTGACAATTATAGATGAATATTCACGTTTTCCATTTGCTTATCCATGTAAGGACCTTTGTGCAAGCACTGTAATAAAATGTTTCATGGACTTGTTTTCTACATATGGCGCTCCACAATATATCCACACAGATCGAGGAACAGCGTTCATGTCAGACGAACTACGACGTTTTCTGTTATCGAATGGAGTTGCATGTAGTAGAACTACACCTTATAATCCTCAAGGAAATGGGCAAATAGAGCGCCTCAATGGAACACTATGGAGAACTATAAAATTATATCTCCGTTCAAGAGGCCTTGATCCCGTTCACTGGGAAGAAGTCCTTCCATCTGCCCTACATTCAATTCGATCCCTGTTATGTACTTCCACTAATACAACTCCTCACGAGAGATTCTTTAATCATCCTCGTCGGACAGCAAACGGAGGATCCTTGCCAACCTGGCTCCTAGAGCCAGGTCCAATATTAATGAAAAACAATAATAAACGCTCTAAATACGACGCGGATGTGGAAGAAGTAGAACTTTTGGAAGCGAACCCATCCTATTCTTATATTAGATTAGCTGATGGCCGAGAGACAACCGTGTCAAATAGACAGCTCGCTCCTCTACCAAGAAACCAACATATACACGATTCAAGTGACCAGTTCTTAGGTATTGAAGTTGATGAAGAGGTCGATACAGAATCACCATCGACCGGTAATGAGGATTCTCCAGCTGAAACGAGCGAGCTGCCGATACTTCGACATTCTACGAGAGCTAGGCAAGCTCCACGTTACCTGCAGGATTACGAAGTAGGAGGGGTGAATGTGGTGTAAATCCTTCTTTATATGATAGTTCTAATTTGAAGGTGTCAAATTGTAAAAGAAAAGTTTTGACATCATTCCTTCTATAATTTTGATTAGAATAAAACCAAATATTAAATTGGTTTTGTCTTTCCTTTATATCATAAATTAAAAATGAATTGGATGATTAGCTTGTTTTTTAATTAGGTTAGGTTAGGTTTTTTTTAATGACATGTTTTAAAGAATTATTGAAAACATGAAAATAAAAATAAATAAATGTATTGAATTAAAATGAGGGTGGGGTATAGATACACGGCACATTTATTTATTATGAATAAATGGGAACATTTTTAATATAGGTTAGTGGTTATTTTTTTATAACCACCCAAAAATAATTTTCCGACACATACACCACGATTAGTCCCTATGTGTACTGGCGCTGTACATTACGGAACAAGATCTGCTTATATGTTACTACAAAGTATACGCGAGTATTTGCGTACTGCTCTTGTATGGATTGGAAGAACTTCGTAAAATACTTATTTTCAATCTTTAATTAGGTTCGGTTAGGTTTTTTTTTGGCCGAGCCTTTTTAAGAACATTTTCAGTACCCGTATTAATAGACTCAACCATTCGACGTGACTATTTGTACGGGTACTGGACGAATAAATTATATTTATTCGTACGGTACCCGTACGAATAGACTCAGCCTTTGTTTATATATGTGAATATTACTACTAGATTTTATTCTTAATAATTTTAATTTATGTTGCAGGTAATATGATGATAAATAAACTCATATACATTACCTTACCTAAGTTAAACGCAATTCTTCGTAAGAAGTTCTCTACTCCCTTAAAACGCTGTTTACACTTGTTTTCTTTTTGTTGTTGCTCATTTGTTTCCATAGCGAGACACACTTGAATCTCACTTGTTTATGTTCCGCGATAGATTTTATTAAATAATACATTTATTGCATTTTGTTTTGCCGAAATATATTTTTATGTATACTTTAGAATAGGTGGAATATCAATTAGCAAAAATATTTATCGTTATAACATTTGATTTGTAGTGACATTTATAATTTTGAGTTCTATGAATGATTTAAGCAAATGAAAAGGATAATGACCAAAGAGTATATTGAATATATGGAGAAGAATGACTATAATTTGGTTATGATTGTTGAAGAGTTTAGATAACGGTTTGTTATTAGCACTGAGCTATGAACAGACTTCTCAGCTTGTCTATTTTATTGGACGCACTCGAGCCCAGTGCAAAAAGGACGAGAAATTCAGCAGAACACAATTACTGACTGATGTTCCAACTAAATTTCGGTGTTACTTTAATACATACATAACTTTACGCCAGGTCCCTTGCGGGGTAGGTACGAACATCAGAGCGCCATTTAGGCTTATTCTTACACACCTCACTTGCTTCTTTGACATTCATAGCTCTTGTTATGCATGCTCGTCTGTTCTTAAGGCTCCTGACATCACCTTCTGCTAGTACATGATCAATTTGATCATGGAAGGTGTGTCGTGGCCTTCCGCAACTTCTGCATCCATCAACTTTAATAGAACAATAATATATGTAATAACAATGGTCAAAGTTAATAAGAATAATATAATCGACCGCCTGTGTGGTTCAGTGGGCTAAGCATTAAGCTTTAGCCGGCCCACTTTACTGCATCACAGCGGCTCGATGTTCGACTCCTGCGCATAGTACTTTAATGAATTTTCCGTTATTTACCATGGTCTGGGCATCTGGTATCGGCCTCTTTATATATACAATGTACTCTGTGATTCGACCCCAGAGTGGTCCGTTGTATACCTATTACCCATATCCACAACTTACTTACTTTTTGGATGTATAATAATTATGCTTGTCTTCCGATTTATAAAAAATATTTGGTTTACCGGAAAGTTCTGTCCGCGCGGTTTTACGCTCTATAATTTGACAAATATTTGTCTCTTTTTAACACTTATGGTATACATACTGACCTGCCACAAAACTAAAACCACGATGATTGATATCATTATTAAGTGAGACAGGATTATGTAATTATGGCTACTGATAAATTCATTATTGTACACATTACATATTAAATAACAGTTAGAGACACTCGAGTCAATAGAGAAAAGAGCTAGGAAACTGATAGATATTCGATGACAGGCTTCAGAGCCTAAGTCATCGACGTAAAGTCGTTAGTTCGTCGGTATTCTATGGGATACACTTCTGGGAGTGTGCCACGGAACTACATGAATTGGTTCCTCCCTCACCATTTTACCACCGGACAAGCAGACGTACCCACTCACGCCACCGATACATGATGGAAATACCAACCACCAGTACCAACCAAAACTGCATTTCTGCCTGACATCAGGCGCAATGTCAGTCAAACGCAAACCCATTCACTATAATAAACAAGTAAAGTAAAAAAGTGGTAACAATGAAATCTTGGAAGACGTTAGATTGGGACAGTGTAAAAAAACAGAAAACACATTTTAAATAATTTAACACAACAATTTTTAACAAAACGTGAGACTGCACAATTCCTTCAGTGACATTAAAAGAACATTCGGGGCTTGTACATCCGAGGAGGGGCACCAAAGCTGGATTTATCCTTCCCAAGCAACGTTTTCACAATAAGATTCCTCGGCGAAAATGGGTTTCTCTTGTAGAATAACTTCTTCATTAATGCTTTTTTCATATTTACATTGCCTTGTGCTAATTCTCTCTGCGTTTTTAATGTAAAATTCATTGGATCATTCAACTTAGGCTCAAGGTTTTGAAGATTTTTCCAATTGAACAAAGTTGGCTTGGTTTGAGCAGTTTGTGTAGAACACGTCTTTTGATAATCCATATTCTGTGGAATCTGTCCTGGTGTCTGTATCTTTGTTTTCATCTTTCTCAAAAACGACATCTTTCGCTCACTTTGTGTTCCTATACTTTTCACTTCGATTTCTTTTAGACATAACGGTACCTGAGGGTGTAAGTGATTGTAATTCTCGTAGGAATGGTAAGGTGGTGCAGAGGGGCCTGGATAATGGTGAGAGGGGCCTGGTTGGTGAGGAGACAGCCTTGGTTGTTGAGCGGGTTGGTAATGAAGTGGTTCGTGATGCTGTGTCAGATGAGGTCTATGAGAGTTATAAATATCATTGACTGGAGGGTATTCGACAGGACTACAAGGTGGGTGGTACTCTTGATAGCATTGTGGGTTTCGTGGTTCATACGGCCCTAGAGGAGGACGATGAAAGTATTCTTGCCCGTACATCGAATAATTCGTAATATCCTGTCGAAAAGGGGGTAATTTTGGTTTAATATCAACTTCTATTGTGCTCTCGCTTTCACTAAGCTCTTCTATTACATCTTTCTTCTTCTTCTTGAATATGCCAAATGATTGGAGAACTTTAGCGAACTTATTCTTTTTTCTCTGAAACAGTAAACATGTTAATTTACCATTTTTTTTTTCTTTTTATATTGGATATATGCTATTTTATAATACGGTTCTATTTTCAGGTAAAGCTATAATAGAGTCCTTACAATGATAAGTTTATTTCAAGAAACCATACAATTCAGTTAAGATATTTTTATATAAGAAAATACCTTCTCAACGTCGGTAGTATCGAAATCCGTCTCCGATGTACTATCTGTTGCCGTTGCCTCCAGGCTTAGCTTTTCCAGTATTGTATCAGAATAAGTAGCGTTAGTACCACTGTAGTAAGTGTCTGATATCATCCTTGAACCTATAGCTTCGCAACTTTTGGAATAGCACTGCGTTCTTGGCGTTCCTACTTTCGCATCACGTTTCGAAGCTTTTGATCTTCCACCCACGCTTCTTGATGTAAGTATTTTAGTTTCAACCTGCTTACCTTCCCTTACACTTTTATCAGGTCGATCGTTTTTGTGGGTTCTAGGACTCTGGGCAATGTACTTATAGATTTCTTTAATTAACTCTTCGGTTTCCGGATTGCAAATATCACTTTCTTTGTTGCTGGTTTTTTTACATTGTTTATCGGTTTGTAGCGCTTCTTTTGGAGTAGGATTTGCGCAGTTTGTGCACGTATAGCTTGGACTTGGAACAATATAGCCGTTTTGAACACAGTTCATTGGACAAATTGGCAATATTGGGTAACAGCAAGGGTTCGGGAAACCAGGCATATATGGAGGCGGCATACTACAATGAGCTAAATTGTTATTAAAGCTGTGACCACTGTTTGGCTTTGTACTAGTGTTATTTTTTGCATTATTTTGCTGCATTTCACCAATATCTTTATTGTTAACCTTATTGGAAATGTCAGACTTGTCGCACTGAGATGCAGTCTCTTTCTTTATTTCATGCAAGAAATTCTGTAAAATTTCTTTGATTTCGCATAAAGCTTTATCAGTTTTATCCACAGAGAAGTCTGTTTCTCGAGTTTTATTTAACGAAGTATTCGGTGTTACGTTTGGGTCATTATAAATTGGATACTGTAAGCTACTCATAGTACCCGCATCTTGCGTGATTTGTTCTGCAGGTTGGCTTGGGATCCGTTCTTGTATTAATTTGTTTTGATATTCTAAATTTCTGTGCCTTTGTATTTCAGAAGATAAGTCACTTTCAAAAGTATCGACAACTTCTTCTGGACGTCTTACGCGATTTGGAGAACATTTTATGTTAGTCGTTTTTTGTATGTTGAGAAGTCTTCGTAGTCCTTGTAATACTGTGCTTTAAGGTTTAATTTAGGTCGGAGAGTCCTAGGTGATGGTGGAACTTCCCTATAACAATAAGCTGTCATATTATCTTCTGTAAATTTTCTCCTTGACTTTGGACTAGATCTTTCTTTAACAGGTATTAGATCGTATAGATCAGAGTCATTATAAACGTTTCCACAATCTCTTCTATGTCTATGGCGTTTGTGCCTCTTAGAGCTGTACAAGCGTGTGTCACAGATACTTCTCATTTCGCACAAATCGTCATGACGCGTCCTTATGGGTCTGTGATTGTCATAGCAACAAGAACATAGCTCTGTTCCCTCCTGAATGTCTTCATGATATGAGAACTCCTGGTCTCGACAAATTGGAGCTGAGAACTGGCTAACCTCCGATTCCCGTCGACCACCAAACATTTTTACTGGTCTGTACTGTCGTTTGATTATATCAGCTATAAAACCTTGGTCTAATTGTCGTTCGGAATGTTTACTTTTTCGAGGTCTGCCTTGTTTCTGTTCAGGGTGTCTTATCAAATTTTGTTCCCTGTATTTTAAATATTCTCTCATTTTGTTATCTTTACCTGTTCAGGTATTGGTTTAAAATAGTCTCGTTTAGTCGATTTTCTAATATGGCGTCTAGAGAACTCTGGTTCCACTTGTGCCATTCTAGCTTCAAGTAAAGAGTGAAAGCTGCTTGCAGAATAAACAGCAGAAAAGTTTTCAGATACAGATCTAGGTCTGTGTCTACGTAAATCATAACTATTGTCCAATTTACTCTTTTTTTTATTTATCTTTGAATAATGTTTATTTACTTCAAATTGTTCAGATCTTGATTCATTCGAATGACATGTCGTGGGAGTACAATCACTTTCAGATTTTCGATAGTTATTAGCTGTAGGTTTATATAGAACTTTAGTTTCACCACCCTGTTTTCTGTCTAAAGATAGTTTTGTACCCGCTTTTACATCATCAAGAAGCTGCGTGTGGGCTACACTGTCAGGTTTCTTAGAATAATTTTCCGAAGAAACAATTTTGCTGCAATGTTTGCTTAATTGATTAAGCGGTTGTTCTAAACCTACTATCTTATGCTTCAAATCTGTAACGTTGCCTGCTTTGATTTCAGGTTGTGACGAACTTCCTGCGAAAAATAATAGCGAACTCGTATTAATGTCGAATAAAATAAGTGTAGTGTTATAATCTATATCTATAGAGATAAATAAAATCGAAGTGCCTGTTTGTAATATCAAAATATATCAAAAAATCAATTTTAAAATTTTTGTCTATCTGGATGTTCCGGCTAATCTCTGAAACGGCGGGACCAATTTTGACGGGGCTTGCACTGAAGGAGTAACTTAGGCTACTTAATTAAAGTTTCTAGGGTTCCGCGAAAAAAAAATCCAAGCGGACGCATTTATATTATTACTATGTAAATATATTACGGGCTGTCTGGAAGAGATCGCTTCTTAGCGATAAGACCGCCCATTGTGCACATTTAGAATATTTTTAGGCATAAGTTCATCTGTATTTTCTGTAATGGTGTATCTAAATTTTTTGTTCACAATTGTTTTAAATCTAGAACATGAAGAGAATCTAGACCTAGATATTTCCATGTGTCCTTAGTGGGAATACACAGCGAGTACATTGAAGAGCTTAGCTACAGATTAAGGATAAAGTGTGGACATCGACACTTTTTTTTAAATCGCCTTCTCCGTCATTTTCCAAGACAGAGATATTCTTTTTCTCGTCTCTTTTACATACATACATACATAACTTCACGCCAGGTCCCTTGCGGGGTAGGCACGAACAACAGAGTGCCATACAGGCTTATTCTTACACACCTCATCTCACCTCTTTTACCTACCTATTTTAAAACTATATAAGGGAAATAAGTGGGGAGTATTTTTATTTCTATTTCTTTTTGTCTTTTCTTTTCAATAAATCTTATGTTTCTAATACATTTATATCTACTTTATTTTATATATTATTTTTATGAGAGTGTGATTGACATAAATAAGAAAATGCAATCGGACAAAGATTCGCGATGGAGCATTCCAGGGTTGCTAGTAAACGTATCTTATTCGAGAGAACAGTAGTTTACCTACGGCTCGACGAAAAAACTCTCTTATAGCCCGGTACCTTCGCTTGGTCCGGGGCGAGATGCGTCGACGTGGGGTCCGTAGGGTCATTCCCAAACTTCACCACAGCGTCTATGTAAAAGGCAGTCAGAATCTTTAGCAAGGCTACGCACACCCTTTGTAACGGGTCTCTTAAACAGTGTAATGTAATAATAGTATAGTGCTGATATTAAACAGATCAACCTAATTGAATAAATTGGGTTGAAAGGCACAGAATTGAAAGGACACGGCGGTATTCAATGACATCGAATGATTCAAGTTTGTGTTTATATGGATCAAATTAGTTGACTCATCATAATTGAAAGATAAATGAACCGTCTGATATCGGCTTAAGGCTTTAAAAATGTTTTTTCTTAAGTTTTCGCGACTTGTATACATAATAAAACTACATTTTAATCGCGACGCGCTGTCGCGCAAAAAACCGTTAAAACGTAGTTTTACTATTTAAAAATAGTTTTATTTTACAACCACCCAAAGTTAATTTTATATCTCAAGTAATAAATAAATGTGCCGCACCCAAGAAGTTTGTTTGAAGAATAACTTTCTTTCTCTATATTATTATGAATATCAAAAACTAACCTTTTCTCAAAGCGTAAAAATTAAAAAAACAATGTACAGATTTCATCATACAAAAAACTTTCCATATTTTTATGCCCGAGCGTTTCTAAAAAAATACCAAAGATTATTAAATAAATATTTACGCTTATTGTTATAATTTTATTTTAAATAATATGAATGTAAATTATGTTTGACTTTTGAATTTCATTTGACGTTATTTGCCATTTACATGTTTTCAGATTTAAAGTAGGATTTACTTCGGCTTAGATATGGCCATTTGTAAGGTTCCTAAAGTGACATATATTGAATTCTTAATTTTACGTGGATTGACAAGCAGTTTGCCTATTTGATTTTACCCAAATTTAATTCAGCACTATAACTTAACGATTTAAAAAAAAAATTACAATGAAAAAGCATGAAAAGTTTTAATGTATAAAAAGTTTCAATACTTTAAACGACGTTTTAAATTAAACTACTTTTACATTTTTTTAACTATGGTCACTAGCATTGACCATAGATAAAACTTTTATAGAGACATTCATATAGGGCGCGTTCGTCTTATAACTCACAGTGTCCAAAATGTTCCGTCAACCGTTCCACGTAGCAAGCACGGTCGTTATGGTCGTGGCGAAAACGACATTAATGACATCATAATTTTTGATCAGGCCACTCTCACAACGACCATGTCGAGAGGTGAGTCGAATAACCGTTTCACTAGACTTAATGATTGTAAGGCCCGCAAGCGAGTGGAACGGGAAAAGTTGCGGTCGTGAACGTGGTCGTTGTGAGCTACCAATGGACCGCGCTGAAAGAAGTGGGTGTTGATGACAGAGAATTAATTCTCTTTATCGATTGACATTTAAAAAGGCGCAATTTTGTATTTCGTCGAAAATGAAATCAACGCTCCATAATCCGTTCCACTTGAGTTTATGATTGTAACGCCCGCAAGCAAGTGAAACAGTAAAAATCGCTGTTGTTCGTTGTGAGCCTCTTGTGGAACGTAGCAATAATAGGAGATCATAGACATATTCTGTCACAATTATCATTTTTGATTCATATTTTATAAATTACTTTTATTTTTATAACATATCTTCTTCAATACGTCCCAGAGATGCTGTCGAAGATTTTTAAGCCTCTCCGTGATATATCTCACACCAGTTCGTTAGTGTTAAACCCAAAGAGACACGAGCCCGTTGTGATGAGCGTTCGGTGCATTTTCGATGTTCCTCCGTCCCAATACGATATTCCTATTCCCAATAAGCTGCGTATCGGGTATGCATTGAGAGTGTATTGGGAAACGATACCTCTGTTCTTAACCACATCATTTGCAATTGGTGTATTATTCAGTTCTGTAATCTGGGCATGCCGGAATAAGGTACATTACATTACTTGGATGCGATATATATAATAGATATCCGGGAATTGAGCTTTAACCCTCGAACTATAAACTTATTTTTTTACACGTAAACTAAAAATATCAAATGAAGTGGTGATTTTTCTTTAAATTAATTTAGGCTGCGCTTTGACCTAGAGTGGCATAAGATTAAGAGGTAAACATACGTCTTTTATATAGCTAATCGACCTGTTATATGGGGCAGAAAACACGTGTTAGTGTCTGCCAATAAGTTTGAATGAATCCATTATTAAAAAAATACGTTAGATAAACAAGGTTATGTCACATAAGTTGGTAACAAAGCGTGATTTGTGTTTAGAAATACACATATGCTCAATATATAAACACTAATTAATTTTTGAGTTTAGTAAATAAGTTTCGGATTACTTTATAGTGAGCGAGCGTGCCGCGGTACCAGCCGGCGAGTGTCAGAACAAACTGCTCTCCATCGTCGCCGTACGATACGACTTACAATTACGAATAACGAAAAGAACGAACGAAAATAAAATAACTCAAGCACTACAGTCTCCTGGACATGGGGGCTATTGAAAAGAGAAGCACTCCTCTCCCCCACTCCTCCTCTTCCGCTCCCCTAATATTTACAATTCAGTGACCTATAAGCTAAAGTTTAACCTAAATTTAATCCGAGGAGGAACGCAGAAAGAATACAATTTCCTGCAGTCGGGCGGCCTGTCGTAAGAGGCGACAAAACAATCCACACCAGGTGGTAAGGTATTTTCCCATCTGGATGGCTACCACTCCTGGTCTTGAGTATGCTGCCATAACAACCTTGATTTGTGTTCCGGCATTAAAGACCAGGTTCCAGTTAATAGGCGATGGTAACCGCTTTCCAACTCATGCAATAACATATATTAATATTCCATAAAGAGGTCGAATTTATACATCATTAGCCAATCACAGTCCTCAGCTAGACATAATTCTCCACAAATTGGCGCCACACATGCTGTCCTCCAAATTTGTACATTGAATTTAAAAATGTTAGGAGAGAAAGAAAGAAAGAAATATTTTCTTTGGGACTACTCGGACTAGCAGAGTCCGAAAATGGCAACTTAGAATATTGTCTGTCTGTTAGAGCATCACCTGCAAACTACTAAACAATTTCTAATGAAACTCAATACATACATAACTTATATTCCGGGTCAACGTTTAGTATAGTTTCAACTTGATAAATGACGTCGTTTCCGTGGGATAGATGCTCAAGAAATGGCGCTGCGGTGCTGTTTGACTTATGCTTAGACGGCACACCTGATGGAAAGCGGTTACCGTCTCCTATGGACATTTGTAACACCAGAGGCGCTACTAATACAATACAATACTCTTTATTGTACACCAACATTACATAGGAAAAAATACAAATACACAAAAGACTTACTTACTAAAAGGTAGTACAGTGGGCGGCCTTATTGCTAAAAGCAATCTCTTCAAGGCAACCAATCTGCTGCCACTCTCTAAAGGCTTACTGGAAACTGGCCACTAATGCCAATAAATAAGAGAGGTGCTCTTCCCGATTATATAATTCGCGTCTTGTAATAATTTTTCGATAATTTACAGGTTGATACTGTCTCCACAACACATAGTCGTGCGAACATATCTCGCACGATGGACCTTCGCAATCCGACTGTGCATAAGATTATTATCATCAACCAACGTTACGAGCCTTGGCCGGAGATGCAAGACGTCTTAGATAAGATGCGCACTGCTGAAACAAGGGCGTTGGCACGCGCTCAATCTTGCGCCCGTGCGTAACTTCATAATACCAAAAAAAGGTTAAAAAGAGCTTGAAGGTGGAGAAGGTGGTCGTCAAGAAAATTTTTGCGCGAGTTCAATTTAAGACTAGACTCTAGTGAATCAAAATAAAATCTAAACAAAAAACAGTAAGTGGTAAAACAAATGGCAACGGACAAGTGGCAAAACGGCAAAATTTTAACTTGAAGTTTTACGGCAGGTTTTAAATTGGACAAGTACGTTAACAATTTGCCGTAAAACATCAAGTTAAAATTTTCTTGTTATTAGTTTTTCCACTTGTCCGTTGAAATATCACTTCAACATTGTCACATTTCGATTTTTCGCAATGTTACAGAAAAACATGTTTTGGTTAAGTTCGGTACATTTTAATTAATGCATTTTTTATTTGAACATATTTCATCAAACAAAAAACTGATTTCGATCCCTAATAAAAAAAAACATCCATAGTCTAGTCTAAATTTATGCCGCCTCACCACGTCTACTCTAAAGTTATGCCGCCCCTCCACGCGGCCATAACGCTTTTTCGTGACAGAAATAGTCTAAATTACCTTTTGCAACAAAAATATACTTAGGTCCAAGGGACGCTTACAATAAAACGGCGATAAACACTCGTAATATTTCATTACAATTATGTTTAGGACAGTAAATATCTAGAGAATTAAATAGAACGTATACACAATATTAGATTTCTTAAAATTATTGTTGATTCACTAACATGGGTATCAGAATCGAAATCAGGTATCAGATCAATATAGGTAAACATGTTTTTCTTTGTAATCAATAATACATGTGAATTTCTACAATGTGTTTTCATAATAATTAAGGTCGAGGATATTGTATTAATGGAAAATACCCAAAGCTTTGTTTATTATTTCTATCTATCATTGCGATATTAATTGTATCTTATTGCGCAGTAACAAAATAGCGTAATAATTATTAAGAAAGAAAAATATTTATTTCTAATCTTATACTAATATATAAAGCTGAAGAGTTTGTTTGATTGAACGTGCTAATCTCAGGAACTACTGGTCTGATTTGAACAATTTTTTCAGTGTTACGATAGCCCATTTATCGAGGAAGGCTATAGGCTATATCATCACGCTAAGACCACAATAGGAGCGGTGCACCTATGAAGAATGATTCAAAATCGGGGAGTTTTGAAAATAAATTCCACGCGGGCAACGTCGCGGGCACAGCTATTATATAATAACAACCCATAAATGTCGCACTGCTGGGCTCGGGCCTCCCATTATTAGGAACGGACACTATACCCGCCACATATGTTCAAGGCGGCTTGGCAGGTTTGACGCATCGGTTATCTCGAACTGTAGGTTGCATCACGATATTTTCCTTCACCGTTGTTAGCACGTGGTAGTTGTGACAACATGCACATTAGGTCAAAAAACTGCCTAAGTGGAGCATGCGTTCTGGCCAAAATAGAACCTGTACCCTTTGTTTGAGTTCAGGACGCGTGCGTTAGCCATTACGCTACCACGACTTACGCTTTCTAATAGCGACACACAGCAAAAAATTGTGCTAATATAACAAAGTATAGATAGAATTATACAGAAATTATATGTCGCAATTTGAAAATGAGGTTGGCACTCAGCATTTTGCTGCGCTGAACGTAGTCTGGCACAGCGCTGATTTTCAGTGCCCACCTCGTAAATCACATATGGTATGCAACTCGTGCTAAACATTAAAAAAACAAATCATTATACGATATGTAGTTACTAACATAATATTTCATTCAATAATAAACATACTAAGTATATAAAATACTATATAAGTAAGAATTATATTCAATAGAAATATATAAATAATCTATTAAAATTACATACATAAATATTGTTCCAATTTGGGCCACCTGATATCTGTAAACAAAGTACATTTATTACCCGCCAGTGTTTGAGCTAATAACACTGAAACGCTTTTATGACCATCTTCTTTTGTTTGCTTTGTGTTTAAAATTTGTGATTGGAAAAACGGCCCATTGTGTATTGTAATCTTTATGGTAGTCATTAGCCAGGTGTGATTCTTTGAAATTCAGCCCACGCGGTCGAGCAGACATATTGTATTTGTAAAGTATAAAGCAATGCCCCAAAGGAGAGGTGAGGCAGTCAAGCGACGATTACGATACGATCAAGATGTGTAAATTCGATAAATTATATATAGTGCCGGACTTTGCGCGTGATATTGAATCGTGTATTGTATATTGTACTGGTTGTGTCAAGTTACATTTGTACCCGTGTTATAAGTGTTTGTATAGTTCTTATAAATTCTATAGTAATTCTTACGGCATTTTAATTCGCGAGAGTTGGGTATGGAAGAGAGAGCATGAAAGTAGAGTAAACGCGGTCGAGATGCGAGCACTGCGCAAAATCTGCGGAGTGACGCTCGCGGACCGCGTTCGCATGCGAAAGAATGTATGATGAAAGACTGACTAAACAGATATACAATGCAAAAGTGGATGGATGCAGAAGTCGCGGAAGACACACCTTCCATGATAAATTGTTCGTGTACTAGCAGAAGGTGATGTCAGGAGCCTTAAGAACAGACGAGCGTGCATGACAAGAGCTATGAATGTCAAAGAAGCATGTGAGGTGTGTAAGAATAACCCTGAATGGCGCTCTGTTGTTCGTGCCTACGCCGTAAGGGATCTGGCGTGAAGTTATGTATGTATGTATGTAAATTGGTGGATGAAACGTGACACAACAGAACTCCTGACGGATAATATCCGTCTAATATCAGCAGTAGGCTTCTATAATGCTAATATTAGAGTGATCAATCAAATTGAACCAATCTAGTTGAAATGTGTTGTGTCACGTTTCATCCACCAATTTTTTATGTATAATTTAGCATAATTAAAGGCCATGGCAATTACATGAACGTAATGCCTTACAGATAATAGATATCGGTTGTAGTTGCCGATAAGATTGGGCATTTGTCTCTCTCTCTTTTCTTTCACCATATACCAATTATTTGGGGTTGGCAAAATATGTCTTTTCCTTCCACAGTCCCTACTCTGACATGCATCTTCTGTGACACTACATATCACCCTTCACAAAATTCATCCATCTTTTTTTGTTTACTTTTATATTTGTATCCATCTTGTAGTTTAACATTTTTGTCACGCAACTTTTATCGCTCCTCATTATATGCCCATATCAACTTAATCTTCTTCCTCTCAATTTTTCAGTCACGGGTGTAACTTTCAAAGATCCCTTATGTACTCATTTCTCACCTTACCCATTCTTGTGACACCACACATCCATCTCAACATATCATCTCAGCGGAGTGGAGACGTTTGTGTGTTGTTTATATTATAAAAATGTCCAATTTATTAACGTGTAAATACAATATTTAATAATGATTAGAATATTGGTGTGCATATCACATGAACCATAAGATTTCTATATTTTAAGTCTTAAGTGTAAACAGCCTTGCAGATATTCGGGTAAGAAAGCACCGAAGATACCAAATATTAACTATTTGGGCAGAGTTTCCCCTTTATTGTCCAGCCTTTGGTGTGACTATTCACACCACACAGTAAGCAATGAACCAAGTCTACACGCCACACCGCCCTTTTATACGAAAATACTACGAAACTACCCTACAAAATAATAATATTACAATATTGCTAAAAATACCAATTATATCATAGTGTTGCCAGGATCATATTATTATCTATGACGATTGTCTATGTTATATTAATATACTCTATGGTTCTCATAACTGCTGTGATGAACATCGCGTAACATAAGTTAATTTAGGAACAATTAAGGAATTAATATACTGCAAGAGTACAATAACTCGTCGTCTTATTTTGTCTCCTCACGGCGATTGAGCCATGGGCTCTCACCAGTGGTGCGTCAACCTATCCAACGAGGTAATCAACATAGACGCACCACTCAACTTTTTATTGCAGGATTTCAGCAGACAGGCAGACGGCCCATTTGATGGAAAGCGGTTACCATTGCCTATGAACATTTGCAATATCAGAGGTGCAACAAATGCGCTGTTGCTCTTTTAAGGGAGACTGGAATCTGGCACTAATACCGGAACACAACTCAAGGTTGTTATGGCGACATACTTTAGACCAGGGGTGCTAGCCATCCAGGCGGGCAAACGCCCTGCCACCTGGCTGTGGGTTGTTTGGACAACTTAAAAGTAACCACCACAAAGGCAGAGAACTAAAAAGACGCGACAGTATTTAATGCTATAGATAATACTATATATATATTAAATTTAAAAACATTATTTTTTTATTCCGAAGCAGTTAACCGAGCAGACGGCACAACTCATGGAAAGTGGTTACCGTCGGCTGCAACACCAGAGGCGACGACAATGCGTTTTCAGCCTTCAAAAAGAATAGGCGGATGTGGTAGAAGTTAGTCAAGAGGAATAATAGGATTGACAGGATGTTGTTAAAACCTGCGTTTAGACTATATCAAAGCACTGGCATGTTTTAGAAAAGTGTTTTTAAGTATTCTGTTTGTTGGCAACACTAACATAGAATAATTTTTATTTTTAAACTTGCAACATTGTAGTTGCATTTTTGTCCTTCTTCCGATTGGGTTGTAGCCGAAGGCAGGCGCTTTCTTATTGTAAGTGATTTTGAACTAAAAATGTTACAAGTTTTCACCACCTATCAATGCTTTAACTTCCACCACCACATCAGCGTGCAAGCAATATTTATTATATGTGCGACGAGCTGCGCACATGTTGGTCTTCGAGCCGGATATGAACCAGCGACCTATGGATATGAGGACACACACACTATTGACTTTTTATTTAGGTCGTGAATGAGATATTTATATGAGAGAGAGAGATAGAGAATCGGAATATACAATGGTTACGTTTCACAAGAGACTCAGACTACCACGTTCACGACCGCGATTCTTCCCGTTCCGTGGTCGCCATGTGGAACGGCAAACGGAGCATTTTAGGCGTTGTGACATATTAGAGGAATGCGCCTAAATCTGTAAACTACATCTAAGTACTGAAAAATAATACAGCTAAAATTCAACTTCAAAGTCAAAAACTTTAATGAGTGGTACTCGAGACATCTCCGCCTTCATCATACAAAGGAAGCTTTAGCACAGTTAAAGAAAATCCTGGATGCACACGGCGTATGGTTGTAATTAGGGCTACGACCGTCTGACGAACGAATTAGTTCCTTTTCACAAGCATCCGAACTGTAATCCAAAAAGTACCTGCCTTTACATAAGCGACCACAGTAAGATGATAGCCGAACTACACGCACTAATTCTCGGCCGGTAGGAGAAGGTTTATTTCTGCGGTTCTATTAGGCGTCCACAAATTACTTTAAACGAATTTCATGATTTTTTGATCCCTCTTTCGTCCTTGTCACAGTGTGAAAACACATATTTTGCAATTTTACATCAGAAATTATTAAATTAAGGGCCGCTTGCATAACGTTACTTGAATTGATTTACAAACACTAAACGCATTTAGTACCCTTAAATACAATTACCTTCTCGCACTAAGCAAAATATGTCGCTGAATATGTTTAAAGAACTGTCAAAGTTAATCACCCAAAAATGGGTATTTACCTGCCCTAAATGCATTTAGGGACAAGAATATAGATCAGCATTCTGTTTAAAATAATAGAACTGCCAGATGTGTTCTGATTTTACTTGAAACTAGTATATTTAGTACAGCGTCGACACTGTAGATTTCAGATATCTTTGGCATTCAATTAGTTCTTCAATGTTCAATTGGGCTAACGCTATTTCTGTTAAAGGTAATACCGGGCAACGTCCTTCGGTAGATAGTGGAAAAAAGTCTGTTAAGATTTGTGTCTGAAGTGTAAAACTCTCTGAAGCGAGTCTCTGAGTGGGGACGACAAAATCTAGTCCAATCTAACCCCACGAAGACACATCTGCGCATTCTCTGGAAAAAAGACGCCATTTATCCTTGCGCCACAGTTCCAAGGAACACCCCTTACTATCTCCAACAGCATCGGGATACTAGGCGTAGATATAACGAAAGAGCTTTGGCTTTAAAGAAGCTAGGCGTGCTAAACCGGTCTAAGCAGTATTTCACCCCGCGGTAAACACATGTGCTATACAAAGCACAAGTTAGGCCCCATATGGAATACTGTTCACAGTATGGGCTGGAGCACCCGCTTACCAGACTAACCCTCTTGACTCCATCCAGCGTCGCGCGGTTCGTATAATCGAAGATCCCATACTAACAGGGGGTTTAGAATCGCTTAACCTTCGGAGAGACTTTACGTCCCTCTGCGTATTCTACCGCCTGTACAACGGAGAGTGTTCCGAGGAACTGTTTGATCTGGTGCCAATGCCTCATTTTTACAACCGCATCGCTCGTCATTTACGGGATGTTCACCCCCGTTTCCTGGGGCTCTTATGTTCAACTACGTAACGGTTCTCTAGAACGTTTATTCTGCGTACAACAATGATCTTGAGGAAACTTCCCGCCGTGGTTTTCGTCCATAGGCGACGGTAACCACCTTCCATCAAGTGAGCCATCCCCTTGTTTGCTGCTTCCAGCAATAAAAAAAAATGATTACTATTATTCTGCCATGACGACATAGAGAAGATATTGTGGACTTAGCAGAATACGAATCTTTGGTGTCAAACATTCCCGTCAATGGCGAGCGACACTATCGCAATGTCAAAATATTGATATAGCAGAATCTGGTCCCAGGTCAAGCTAATAAAGGCATATTAAAAATAGAGCGATTAAAGATTCGAAATGAAAAATACAAAGTTCTTTTCCAATATTTTTATTTTTAAATTAGTGGCAGTGAAGTTTTGTCGGGTACGATTTGAGTGTAAAACCAAAACCGGTGTCGCCTCAGTCGTTGAGCATCAACTACATACATACAAACAAATAAAACGTAATCATGAATTAAAAACTATTAGTTACGTTTTAAATTCCGCCTTACTAGTTTTCGAAGTCTTTCAAGAACGCCCTTTTTGTTTGCCGGTCGCAACATTTGAAAAATAGTCGACTTCATGCACTTAAAATTATTTAACAAGAAATAAATATTTTGTAAAAAATCATACACCCTTTTTTTATTTAAATTTGTTTTTTTTATAGTTTACCTTGTTTTTTTAAAGACAGATTTGTTTATAATTCAGTTTTATTTTAGTGCATATATTGTAATAGTTTAAACTAAAGATGGTTTAATAATTAAACTTCTAAATAAAAAACTAAGAACAAAGACTTAGGGCCGCTTGCATAACGTTTCTTAAATTTATTTAAGAAACACTAAACGCACTTATGTTGGTGTGCACCAACATTTAACCGACAGTTAAAATAAAATTATCACTGTTTATGCATACATATTTAGCGATTATTTTATTTTAACCATCGGTTAAAAGTCGGTGCACACCAGCCTTAGTACCCTTAAATACAATTAGTGTCGTGCAGAACGCAAAATGTGTCTCTGAATATGTTGAGAACTGTCAATACGTTTTGTGTAAAACGTATTTAGGCAGTATTCCTCCTCGGAGGAATACATTTTCGTGCGTTGTGGCGGCCTGTCGTAAGAGGCGACAAAACAACCCACAGCTGGATGGAAGTTGTTTTCCCGACTGGATGGCTAGGGTTTGCCGCCGTAACAACCGTGAGTTGTGTTCCGGCATTACTACCAAATTCCAGTCTCCCTTTCCATCAGGTGGGCTGCCTAAAGATATGCTAAATTGGTGCAATAATAAAAAAAGATCCAAAAATATAGAGTTGAGACAAATTATATGATAATCAATCAAAATCAAATAAAAAACCAATCTTGTTATAAAATCCAGTCATTTCTAATCTAAAAATCGGTTGATATAATCCTCATAAGAAACCTAAATAAAACATTGCTTTAATACCTTTGAGAAAATTATACCTAACGACGGAGAGAATGTGAAGAATTTTTGCGCTTCCAAAGACTTCAAAAACAAAGGGCGAGAGTTGCGTTTCTTATATAGTTATGTTTTATACATATTTATATTAAAATCTCTTTAGTTTAACATAGGAAATGACGTTTTAAACAATTAGGTATTGGAATGCAACATGCCTGAACATTGCGCATTAATGGCCACTTCGTACTTACTATTCATTCACTTCCGTTACGATCGGATGAATTTTGATATTACTTGAATGGAGCTAAATTCAAGTTAGTTTTTAACTGATAATAAGGCAAATGAACGGTCGGTAATATATAGAAACCGGCCATAAAACAAAACTGTAAGATCTATACGTTAATTTCAAGCCTCTAAGCTGATTTTAGAGGGTTCAATTCTGTCGTTCATTTTGGATGAATCAACCAGTCTTCCTTATAAACGTAAGTCTAAATCATTCAGTGACATTGAATACCGTCGTGTCCATTCAGTTCGCTTTTCAACCAAATTGATTCGAATTGGTTGATCCGTCTATTATCAGCATTAAGGCGATAATATAAGGTTCAATTCTGTCTTTCATTTTGGATGAATCAACCAAACTGGTTCTTGTAAACGTATGCTTGAATCATTCAATGATATTGACTACACTCATGTTTTCCTTTCAATCAAATCGATTCAATTTGGTTGAACCATCTACTATCAGCAATATCTATATCTGACGTATGTACATATTTTTCATTTTTCAAACTTGTTTTAGTAATTATACTTTGATGTAATTTTCTCAGAATATTGCAGGTCACAGCGAATCCGCTTATAGCGTCGTGGTCTTCGAGTGACAAACGATTATTGCATATTATGTTACTGTTTCATGTTCATCTACAGTACAATACCTAATTGTTTATAATAATTAAAAAAACTTTTTGGCACAATAATACAACGCGATATTCTGATCCTTAAGTGCTATTTATTACACTGTATTGGTTATCATTTAGCTATGTATAACATTTTTATCTTACGTATTTCTTTTCATTTATGGTATATTTAATTGTCTAATCACTGGTTATCAGTTCCTTTAGTTTCAAGGCTGCAATGCTGCAGGCTCGTTCAGTTCTCATGACATTAAGCAGAAATTATTAAAAAAATACTTCAGCGAATTATAATTAATCTTAATAAAATAAACACAGACTTAAGGCTGCTTGCATAACGTGGCTTGAATTTATTTTAGAAACACTAAACGCATTTAACACCCTTAAATACAAATAGCGTCTTACACAACTCAAACTGTGTCACTAAATATGTTTAAGGAACTGTCAATACGTTTTGTGTAAAACGTATTTAGGCTGTTTAATACGATTAACTAATTTTATTTAAAGGCGATCGTTATGCAAGTGACTTTTAGAAATATTTGTAGCAAAACTAATAAAATAATTACTAAAAACTTTGAAAACGAAATAACAGCCAGGTTTGATCACAGATCGAATTGATCATAACGGCACCAAAATTGGTAGGTTATCATAATAGGAAGTTGGACCTGTTTTATATTATAACTATGATAGGAAGTTTATGAAGCTCATTAGTATTACCAAGATATTTCTGATATCCAGTGAAAATACAATTTTCTATAGGTTTATGAAAAAGAATCATTACAGTGGTATTTAATTACAATCTATAAAAAGGAAATACAACCAAGTTATTTTGCAATTAGCAAATTTTATGTGTATTTTTGATTTTTATGTTTAATTGATTATTTTAAATGGATTAGGAATGAAGATTTTACATTATCCGTGCAGGAAGGGAGAAATAATTCAATTTTCTGCGTTCGGGTGGTAGTGTATTTGCCTGATCAGATGGCTACCACCCCTGGTCTAGAGTATGCCAGTGATCAGGTTCCAGTCTCCTTTAAGATAGCAGAAGCGTATTTGTAGCACTTTAGGTGTTGCAAATGTTCATAGACGAATGTAACCGCTTTCCATCAAGTGGGCCGTCTACCTGTTTATTAAACTCCTGCCATAAATAAAATGATAACGACAATAGAACGTGCCGCACACGCTGATGACTTTATTTTAGTTATTATGGTGGTCATGATGGTCATGGGTGCTTGAGCCTTTACGCACCTACGGAGCTGGCTCCCTTGGGCGGTGCCAGCCAAAAGTAGCGAATCTCACATGCCCCCACCGCATTTCCCTGCGGTGACTTGTCAATAAATTTAATTTTCGAAAAAAGGGTGTAAGCGACTTGTTGCTTGTTCTTATATCGCATTTGTCCTACCAACGGTTGAATTTTGACATTACTTGTCAAATTGTATTTGTATTTAATTATGTCAAATTTGCACCGATATTAAGGCAAATGAATGATCGGTAAGATGTAAGAACTCCAGGCTTTGTTTATTTAAATTGACAGGTGTCAAGTAGTTCTTGGGTTTTCGGTTGTATTACTATTTTAATTTGATTTTGCATTTAGGGACGATTTTTCAATTAGCATTGACTAAATTATAATCTGACTGAATGTAAAAGTGAAAGAATTCAACTGTTTCATCCATTCGAATGTAATTTTGAATTTTTTCATGTTGTATTTTATCGCTTGAATAAATTTTAAAGTGGGGGAAAGGCCGAAAGACATATTTTCATCAAAAAATTAACATTTCATAGATTCTGCTCGTAGTAGGTAAAATATTTTCGTGCTAGTTGCAAATTTAGAAACAGCCAGGTTTGGCCCTGACCTAGATTTTTAGACCTCGCAAAACGACCTAGACAGACAAGTGCCGAGAATGTATCACACCGACGAATTTCAAAAATTAGAAGCGGTCTACATATTTTTATTATTTTTACAGATTTTCAAACTCACTGCCTTTGAATACAAAGCGACAGTGGCGAGGGAAATGGGCAGTGCGAGTACGAAACACAACATATGTCGGATATGACATATGTAAAACATAAAATATGTCGAACAGCAAAAATGAGGAATTTATTCCCGGAGTTTGTTTTACCCGACAACTTACAACCTAGGAGTCTTCAAGTCCCGTGTGAATGTATTTTTTAAGTAAGCGTGCTCCATTTTGGACCATATCGTTGCTTATTATGATAGATTAAAAAATACATGGCATTCGTAAACACGATATACACGCAATATGTCGAACATGGCTTACGTAAACACAACATATGTCGAACACGGGAATACGTAAATACAACATACGTCGAACATAGTGTAGACGGCATAGACTCGATAGCTAAACCGTTATAGAAAGAAATTGTCGCAAAACTAGTTCGTTTACCAGCACCTTTATAGGGTTTAAAAGATGTGAATATAAAGTCCAATCTCCGCGCGAACGATGTCGCAAGCACCTAGTATAATAAGAATGTCTTTATAATAATATGTAAATTCTCCATTCCTAATGGCAATTGTTGATTCGCTAAAATCCAAAAGCAACAGTTTATTTAAATGGGGGCATTACTGCATTATACAATATCAAGTCTGTACAACACCTCATGTAAAATTTAAATAAAGTTATTTTTTGCATTTGATATTCAAATAATGATTTAATACACAAAGGTAGTTATTGAATAAATATCTATAATGTTATAAAATTCTAAGCATGCCGTGTCTGTACATTAAAGCTTTAAAAATAAAATAACTAGCTGACTATACAAACGATAGAGAACGCAATGCATTTTTTACAGATTTCTTGTCCGTTTGTTGTTTTGTCTGTTTGTTCGTAACTCATATAAAAACATACATTATACTCATTTATATAATGGGCCGATTTCGATGCGGTTTTCGCTGTTGGACAGCTATTTAGATTTAAACTCTGCGCTTCTTTTTGTTCCGGAAATCTAGTGACTATTCTGTGGGAATGATTTAAAGTGGTGAGATTAAAAATAATAATTCTAATGTGATTTTTTTACTGATCGATAGCAAATTTAATGTAATACAATTTGAAGTTGTTCGGGTGCATAAAAATTAGCTCATTTAAAATAATTTCCACTAAAACGATAGCTTACATTCTTTTTTAAATGTTGCGATATTTTGTATACCGGGAATCCCGTGAGAATTTCAAATCAATTGTAGACGAAGTCGCGGGCATATTCTAGTTAAAAATAAAACTAGAAAGAAGCCAGAATTACAGACAGTATCAACTTACTATATACTACCAGAGGGAATCATGCCCAAAAGGCTGGCTGCAGTGATGCGCTGGAGTGCAATGCTAATTCGCTGTCCAAGGTATAACCAGACTTCTGATCAAATCTGGCATCAGTTTCCAAATTTCTTTTTAGAAACTCTTTGCGGATGGACCCCACGGTCCCAGTGTAATAAGTAAGTAATTCCATATTATAGAAATGAGTATTCAATGTTAAAATTAGTTTTAATTCATACAAATTTCTACTGGCAATACTTTCCTACATAATCTGTAAATGTTGATAAATACTGGTTAAATATTTCAACATGAAAGGTAGCCTGGATGTCTATTAGTTTATAGAAGAGTAATTTATAAATAAATAATTTTATGTAAAGTGTTGTACAAACCACTGTTGAACTGTGCATTAATAAAGTTTTAATTACATTAGAATAATTAATAAAAATTTTTCAAGGCTGCGAAATAGTGTTAAACTAGGGCTGTGTAATGAAACTCATTGGAAAAGGAAGAGTACATAACAAAAATGAAAGGAAAAGTAATTTACGGTCGATCTGAAATCGGGAAGTGGAAGGGGGCGAGTTTTTAATGACAAAAAATGGCTCATCTCGATCACCGGCAAAACTATAAGTCCTATCATATTTTTTTGGTTTCTAAAATTATCGACCCTGGTCTATGTTTCCTTAATACGGTTTTAAATGTATTAATTATTCCAATGCTATTAAAGATGGATCGATCGCAAACCAACTTCATACGCATACCTTATATACGTAAAAATACAACGAAAAATGTTATTTGTAAGATTTTGCTAATGTAGTAATTCCTGTTAACAACGTCAGAGGTTAGCGACAATATGTATGTACAGTTAGGAATTATTGCATTAGCAAACATACTAATACTAAATATCTAGTAATGTGCGTAACGTATCGTAACAATAGATTCGCTATCAGATGTACAAACGAGAAAAAACATACGAATTTGCTTTCAACTCTTTACGTCATGACTGAATACCGCGCTTAGGAAACCGTAGGATACATGTACAGACCTTATACAAAAATTAAGAAATCACACGATTTTATTTATCGTTACAAGATCATTGCATATCATTATAAAACAAAGTGAAATATATTCAAAAAGTATATTTGCATATTTCCTCAACATCCATCACTTATTCAATAAGGTTATTACAATTTATTATGTGCGCTTAGTGTTATCATAAAGGTTTCGAAATCCCTGCACTCTGTGGTCTTCAGTTATTTGTATAACTTTATAAGTTTGATCTAAGGGCTTGGCCACACCACACCGGCGAGGTGGTGTTGTCGCGGTACCGCGCGGTAATACGCTATCATACCTGCGAAACTTCTCCACGCCATTGCGTCTTTTTACATTTCATCGTTCCTTATATTGAAAAAACAAAATTACGAAAATTATTCGACTGCGAATACTTGGTCGCTTTAGAATAATATATACATAAACCACGACAGATATAAGCTGTCACTACTATCAAATGGCTACAAAAGTAAAGTATCTTATCTTTGCTGTATAATATTAATATCCTTCGCATAAAAAATGACGAAAGGTTTTTTGGAAGTAACCCTCAGTGATGTATGAGTAGTATCTTTGTGAATATCAATACTGTCCAACATCGTTCACACTGTAAGTAACTTATAAACTGAACTGCCAATCATACATTAGACGAGTTGGGCGCCACGTCACGCGTTTACACGACACGACAACGCGCCGCAGCTTGATCCCCGCGTCGCTTCACATCGCGTCAGTGGATGTGGCCAAGCCCTAACACAGACTGTTGCATGTATCCTACTTTCAAACAAAACTCCATCCAACAAGTAAACCACCAACTTCCATACCCATTGGCGCATTCTATATTATATTAAAAATGTTTTCCTAACCAAACCTCGCATGTATAGCATTTGAGATATTCGCCAAAATCCCATTTTCATACGAGATAAAATATCGATACATATAAAAAATGGGTTCACTTCACCTTGTTCCCGGCGCGGAACCCTAAAACCGGCATGCACTGTACCATATTCATACAAACCTCGGCCACGTTTTTTATGAAATGTTATTTTTTTATTTTAATTTATTCAACGAAATTCTTACATCCTTCACCCTATATTTTATTAGCGAGTAATTTTTCAAAATAAGTAACTTTAAGACCAAAACACGATATCAAAACTTATAAATAAAAATAGTTCATTGCAATGTTTTACGTAAATAGAAATTTTGTAGGAAAACCTAACCACATTTGGAGTCAATAGATGATATATCAAATAATGGACATTGTCAATCTAAATAATAGGTGAGTCGACGTTAAGAACAGTAAAACCTCTGGAAGTCGAACTTGAAGGGAGACGCCGAAAAATTCGAGTTATAGAGTTTTCAAATTATAAAGGATTTCGACTTAAGCGAATTTAGTAAGGAACCATTCAACTAGTAGAGGTTAAGATTTGTATTGATAGAGGCTGTAAAATGAAATATTGCTATATTCGAGATACAGAAACCCAATTTATTTTTTCGAGTTATAAAGGAAAAATAAGTACTGAACTTGCTTATAGGGACTCGCTAATTATTTCGATTTATAGAGGTTCGGACTTCGAGCTTGGGAGATTTTCGGTTTATCGAGGTTTGGCTTAAAAAGGTTTGACTACATAATATAGATATACGTATGTAGTTTGAAAACCCTTTTATTGTAACACTCAATATTTTCAGTTATTAGTAATGAAGCCTTCCTTGCTGATCTGATGAAGTTTGACTGATAACTTCAGACATGTACAAAATAACTACAAATTCCTAGCTGCGTAAAACATTACAAATTATAAACCCTTAAAAACATCAAACTTGAAGCTGGTCCAAGAAAATAGAAACGCAAATCAACAAGAGATATGTAACAGTTTAAACAGATTATAAATTAATACCTTCAAATAACATCTTTCATGGACCACCACAAAATGCAAGCAAACATATACAGACGCCATAGATATGGTGCGAATCATTTTACTAACGACACTAATTTCTGATACTATTTCCTTTAAGTAATGTATCAGTCAATAATTTTATTGGGAAGCAGGGGGTAATTTTTTACTTATAGATATCTCGATAATTATATGTTTATATTATTCTATTTGCTCGCAAGGAATCGCTGCATTTAATGGCAGGTGGTTATTGCCTCTCTGAGGTAGCGAATGCATTGCTCATCTCGTTGATACTTCAAACATTTGTTTACGCCCTTTTCTGAAGAGCCTTGAGCAATTGATGACTATATAAATAGAAAATCTTGAAAATCTAAATTGCCACAATCGAGTAGTGAAATAACCCTGCTATTTTCTCTCCCTTAACTATATGTTTAGGGCACATACAAGACTCTATGACTAGCCATGCCACTGTTTGGTACCTACCTCATATTCTTTGAAGTCAGTTGGAGTTAATATGTCAGCGCAAAAGTTAACGTGATGACACAAAAGTTAACTTTTGTGCTTTAATAAAAGTTGAGAAACGTTTTCGTACCAACAAACGTTAATCATGAGATAAGAATATCGTCAGTAAAATGATTTCTCCCCGTACATAATACTACAGTCGTTCACCGACAACGCCAAAAAACACAAAAATGTCGCGATCGTAAACCGAACTGTACCTTACCCAAGTGCAGGTAATCACGTAATAATAATTTAATAATTAATTACCTTAAATAACTATACAATTTATGAGATTCCCCCAGTCACGTTTTGGGGGATGTAAAATTATTAATTCATTCTTCAATATCATACAATTAGTGTGTGATCACCACGTATTCAGTACTATACAAAAAATTAAAAACATTATACATTATACTACCATACCATAGAGCTAGTAAATACAAGAACCAATCTTACACACTACCAAATACCCGATTTTTGGCACGATAACGTAAAGGCCCTTTTACACTTGTGCGACCGCTGCGGTACTATATCTATACCTTGTTTTTTTCACAAGATAAATTTTTGAAAAAAAAAAACAGTTAAATAGTGTGTTTAGATGATTAATGTAAAATATTTTCTAATGTAACTTCTAACTTTAGAAGTGGTTTAAGTTGTCAGACTCATAAACATCATTGAACGGTGTATTTCTTTTTATTTCATTGCAAAAATCCTATTTGTAATGTACCAAAATGATCTTCTAAGGAAAAACGATGTATACTAACTTCCCACTATCAGTACCCTGATGTCATATCGCTTACTTCAATGATCAAGGTATTATAACAATAAATAACATTATGAATTAAAAAATAAAGTCAGATTAACAACTAATAGTTCCCTAATAATTTTTTTATTTTTAATATTTAGATAAAGTTCACCAAATAATATTAGAAATTGAAAAATATTTATTTGAATACTTCAAATCACTTTGCTGTAAAATTTGCTTTTATGAGTTAACACCATGGTCAATTAGACTAAGGATAATGTAGTAATGTACATAGCAATTACTTGATGCCGGAGTTATTTTTCAAATGCAAATTAAAATACGTCGTGGTTATTATAGATTTTATTGAGATAACATTGGAAGGAGTAATATTTATGTTAATTCTAGGATCATTCTTGTATATACCTTTAATGTTGTTTTAAATTTATATATACTTCCAAACACTCTACGAAACAACAATCAAATCGAACGGTCACCAGCAACAGACACTTTTGTAAATACTCGTTTTAAATTACACGCAGCACTGTCACCGAGTGTAAAAGGGTCTTGAAGTGGTGATGGTATATTTCGTATTTAAGATACAACCTCTTTTTTAACATTCAATTTTTATTTATTAATATAATTTTATTATATCTATTACATTATAAGTGCTATGTGCTCTCTCTGAAACAGCGTCTCGTCTCACCCTCGTGTTTGCTAAAACAGCCGTTCTGCATAAGTCGTTTACTTACGGACTATTTAAAGTTCTGCATTCAATACACCGTTCTCTTGCTATGATCGCTATAAGTTTAGCCCCTTCCCATATCCCTTTACATAACAATAACTGAATATCATGAGCAAATTTATTTGCATCGGTGCCGATGCCGCACGTACGGTTATAATACTAAGAATTTCTATATTTATTGTTAACATTCGAGTCTTACTCACGATACACTGTGGTGTTATTTTAATTTAGACCTCGATGATGATCGTACGGAATGAAATGCAGAGTTGAAACTCACACCCAGGATCAGTTAGGCCAACTGTACACTCGTGTAACGTGATGGGTGAGCGCGCGAGAGCAGCGCATGCGGATGGGGAGTATGTTGTTCGTCGCTAACATGCGTATAATTTATTAATTACCTATAAACATTGACGACAATCTCGATGATGTATATCTGTGGTGCCGTTGTGTCGTGTGTGAATGGGTTTGGTGACGCCGCTGGCGGTCGCTGCGATGCGACGAGAAGAAAACTTCTGCGGCGCGGCATGTACACTTACGTACCACCTTAGAAATCGATAGGAAGTCAGTTTTACTTATTATAATTCCGCTATTTATGAACTAGGGTGGGGCGTGTGCCCCCGGCGGCCCGGTCACGTGCGGGCCTCGTGGTGGGTGCGGTGCGGTGCGGAGCGGGCGCCCGTCAGCGCGCGGCGATGCGGCAGAGCGCGTGGCGCACGGCGGCGGCGGCGGCGGGCACGGCGGCGCCGCACAGGCCCGATCAGAGCCGGTCCTCCTCCTCCTCCTCCTCGCCCTCGTCGCCGGCCTCCTCGTTCTCCTCCCGGTAGCCGGGGTGCTCGCTGATCGCATAGTAGTTCCCGTTATATATCACACCCAGCTCCCGGAGGGCGTCGCCTCTTATCGTAGCCTTTATCGTCCAGTTATAACAATCATCCGACTCAGATTCACGGTCTAGCCGTTCCACATCGAGGATCTTCGAACTGAGCCGCTCTAATATTATGCCGATGTCTTTAATAGTTAGGTGCCGCTTTTGATCGACGCTTAGTTGATCGATAAGCAGCAGGAACTTTTCGGAGGTGACCGCTTCGTCTTCGACTAGTGTGTTTTCCGTTTCGCTCTCGGAGGAGTCCCGGTCGCCGCGGCGCGCCGATTCCGCATCGAGGAAGCGCACGTGCCCCTTGGGCCTGCCCTGCGGAGAGGCGCGCGGCTGCGCGTCCTGTATGGGCGAGGTGGCCACGCTCTTGTGCACCGCGATCCGACGTCCCTCCTCGTGCAACGCACAACAGTGGAAGTCGCATTCATCAGGCGGCGGGCGCGCCAGGGGCGGCGGTGCCGGCGCGGGGGAGGCGCTCGTCGCGCGACACTCGGCTGTGTGCACGTGCACGCCGCCCGGCGTGTGCTCGAGCGAGCCGGGCCCGCGCGAGAGGCGGCCCCGCACCGAGGCCGGCCCGGGGCCCGGCTCGTCGTGATTGACTACGGTGATATGCGGCGGCGGCGGCTGCGGCCGGTCGAGCGAGGTCTGGATCACGAGTGAGGGCCTCCGGTCGGGCTTGGCCTGGCGGGAGGGCGAGCGCGCGGCCGGCGACGCCTGCGGCCGCTGGTCCCAGTGCAGCACCACCGTGACGCGCCCCTTGTTGTCCATGATCTTCCATGAAGGCGTCTCATCGTGGAGCTCCAGCGCGTGGATAGTCTCGCATACTATTTTTGGGATCGCCGATATCGCTGGAAAGAGAACATTCAATTTGATGTCTTGCCGAACCGGACCAAGTAATACCTAATAGTATATATATAATAATATAATAATAGTATAATAACTAAAAGCGAGTACTCACCGGCCTTGATGACGTCCACTCCCGTGGGGTACCATCGCTCCCCTTGCCGTAGCAGCAGCAGCACGGTGTTCGGGGGCAGCGTCCGCCAGTAGTCGCCGTCCTCTACTTGAGTGCCGTCACTCTCTAGCACCAGCCGCACTGGCTCACTGGCACCCACGGACAACTTCTCCTTACCTGCACCAAGACGCCACAATTAACCTTCCAAAAATCATACCATCTTATGAATGTAGGTCAGTATAAAACACACTTTACAAACACGCGAACAAACTTTATATCACCATTGCTGGCGAGAATATGTGAAAGTAAATCAAATTACGAAAAATGATATTCTTGTTTAAAATCAATGCAAAAAAAGTACTATTTCTATGTAAAATATTTTATAATAATATAAACGCTATTTTCATACATATAGAGTTGGAAATATTTTGAAGTCTGATGTAATAATATTGCAGAATGGCGATCCGGCGAAGTAACGTAGCCAGCCTTCTAGGGGCGCGTTCCTTTAGTATCTCACAACGCCCAAAATACTCCGTGTGCCGTTCCACATGACGACCACGGTCGTTATGGGCGTGGTGAAAACGTCACTTATGACGACCCATATCAAGAGGTGAGTCGTATAACCGTTCCACTTGAGTTTGTGACGTCGACAAGCAAGTAGAACGGGAAAAATCGAGTCCACAAACGTGTTTGTTTTGAGTCTCTTGTGGAACGTAGCCTAGGAAGAACCTTACCCATTGACTTCGATGACCTAGACTCAGAGTTCTACTTATAGTCTTAAGAGATTATAGGTAGAATATAATACAAGCTAAGTTTCCTTCAATGTACTAATTTATAGAAAAAAATAGTAAATTGCATATGTTAGTATTTATAGCTAAAACACGAAAGAACAATTAACGACTTCATACTTCAAAAACTACTTAAATACAAAAATAAATAACTATTTATTTTTATATTTTCCATACATTAAAGCTAACGGCATCAGGATACCTACAAGGTTTTCCATGGTCCTTCGAGCCGGATGTAATCACTGTACGCACCATTCACCCATTCATTCGCTCCTTCTCATTCTTTACTTACAATCTCCCCCCTAGCCCGTTTCTTTTCCGTTTCCAAAACGAGGCGGTTCGTAACTCACCCGCCACATAAAATTATTACTTAATAGTTGAACTACTATGTTTATAGTAGTATTTAATTTTATAGTTTAGTTGTACAGAATTTTTTTATGAAAATTTCAATATAATACTATAAATTATAGTTGAACTCAAAAATCTTAGTAAGATAGAATCTTAGTAGAACTTGAAAATAATTAAAAAAGAAGTGTCTAATAGAGTAGTGTCTTACTGGAGCCTGGCTCAAATCAAGCTATTGAACTGAAAACTACTAATTTATAGTTAAAAATAGTATATTGTGGGTAAATGTTACTATTTATAGCTATGTGAATTAACACATTGAACATTTTGTAACAAAGATCATGAGTTTATATCTCCTTATTGTTTGGTTAATTTTAAGATGACCTAGACTAGTCTTTCTAGTATATGCAGGTAATTCTATTAGCATAGCGTTATATAATGTAGGAAGCAGGTCAGGCGGGCATTCGAGCGAGAACCCTCGCCAGGCTGCGTCTAAACGTTTTAGCACGACTCTAATTAGACGTGAAAGCCCCAAATTGACAGGTCTGCTAAAGTAGGCTAAACAATATTCAGTTTTTGATGCCTAAGATTTGACAAGACAATCGGATAGATGTTAAAACCGTAAGTTTCCCAACCGTACTGTAATATAATTATAGTGTCCTAATAATTTTTTTTCCTCATTCTTTTGCCTGAGCAAACAAGATTGCCCGAGTCTAGAACTATTTATTTATACATACATACATAACTTCACGCCAGGTCTCTTGCGGGGTAGGCACGAACAACAGAGCGCCATACAGGCTTATTCTTACACACTTCACTTGCTTCTTTGATATTCATAGCTCTTTTCATGCACGCTCGTCTGATCTTAAGGCTCCTGACATCACCTTCTGCTAGTACATGATCAATTTGATCATGGAAGGTGTGTCGTGGCCTTCCGCGACTTCTGCATCCATCCATTTTTGCATTGTATATCTGTTTAGTCATTCTTTCATCATACATTCTTTCCACATGCCCGAACCACCGGAGCATAAAAAAATGTACATATGCTTTTTTTATTCTTGCTTAAATAAGTATTCACTACCAAGGAGTATTAGGTAAGGGTAGGTTGGATGGATGAGTGGGGTGGGTGGATGAATGGATGGATATTTGGATGGTGATGGGTTGGATAGATTGTGGATTGGTAGGATGTTGTTGAAATTAAAAATAGTCTTCTTCATGTATGCTTTATTGAAGAGTTATTTTGTAAAGAGACAGGTAACAAAGGTTGCTATGATACTATGAAAAATATTTAAATATAAAAGAACAAATATTATAAACCAGTATTACAACAGATGTGCTTTATTTATTACTTGTTTCTTTTATTTTACAATTTTCGTATATATCTAAAGTATTCTAATATATGTATGTTACAATTTCTTTTGAAAAGGTTCTGTTAGCCTAAATAAACTTTCTCTCGACTTTTGCCGGTTTTAATAAATATCCCGTCCCGTTGCCCACGGGAAAAGAGTTATTTATGTCCTCACTATTGGTTCTAGAAGGTGTGAGCGTGTGTGTCTCTGCTTCGTCTTCTACTTGCTTTTCCTCCGTCTGTGTTTGCGTGGCTGTGTGTATGTCACTTCGGTCTGAGATGTGTGGTGATTGTGATGTCTGTTCTGGTTGTTGAGTTTTGTTCTCTGTGGTTAAATTTAGGGTGTCTGTGTTGTTTACAAATACCGTATCTCCTGGTATTGCATAAAATGTTTCTGGTGTGTCTTACAGCAAAATAATATAGTATGAAATATACTATATTTAAATCGCTAATTCAATTGTTGCGTATTTTGTTCCGATTTTTATGATGATTTTAAAAATCTATTATTTTTAAATAGACGCACAACTTGCAGTGCACAAGTGCCGCACGTGATGGTGATGTTAATACGTCTGTTTTAGTATATTATTTGTTGCGTATTTATATGTAAAATACGCTGTATGCAAGCAATGTTGCCCCGTACATGCTCCCGAAGGAGAAATGTGAATGTACAGACTCGGCATGTGTAGAATTGTTAACCGACTTCCAAAAAGAAGAGGTTCTCAACTTGATTGGTATTTCTTTATGTATGTACACCGATTACTCTACGATTTATGATCCGTTTTACGTGATTCTTTTTTAGTTCGATGCGGAATAGTTGCCATTTGGTCCCCTACAAATGTAACATAGTCTGGCCAAACAGCTTTCATTTTATGAAAAAAAATCCATTTCCGTTCCGTATGTACACCGATTACGCTGAGATTTATGATCCGATTTGGGTGAATCTTTTTTAGTTTGATGCGGAATAGTTGCCATTTGGTCCGCTAAAAATTTAACATAGTTTAGCCGTTAGTAGCATAGTTAGCAGTTCCCGTTTCTTGGGACTTATATTTTTTAAGACGCGCGGCACCTTTCGTAGGCTTACCCATAGCTAGACACTTAAAAGTAACAAATAAAAAAAAACTTCGTTTAAAAAAGCCGACTACAAAGTTTTTTTATAATTATGTATTGAATTAAACAAGAAACAAAAAAAAACAAGCTTTAAATGGGTCTATTAATGGTCGTCGACCGCCCACCGACCCCACGGGGCTTTGCTCCGAAGCTTTAGATAGGCGATAATTTATTTTTTACTTCTTTATTTTTATGTTAAGATCTAAGATATTATATTTAGATTCTTGAGATACCTATTTTAATTATAGAAAATCGGCGTTGTAAAGTTTTTTTATGCAAACCATATTTTGTACACAATTAGAATAACACTAGTTAGTAAGTTTTCTGTAATACTGTACATTAAACTGTTATCTATCATATTTCTGTGAGAAGAGTTTTTTTTAATAGGGCCAAGTTAGCCCTGCTATTTCCCTTCACTTAGTCGACTTTATACTATTTATTTATGATATGTATGAATCAACTTCCTTAAGATTACTTGTAAATCTATGCTAATAATATGAAGAGGTAAACTTTGTGAGTTTATCACGTTGCCTACAACGTGATAAACTCAAACATCTTACCTCCGGGTAATCTTTGGATGTACTACATACATACATAAGTTCACGCCAGGTCCCTTGTGGGGTAGGCACGAACAACAGAGCGCCACACAGGCCCATTCTTACACACCTCACTTGCTTCTTTGACATTCAAAGCTCTTGTCATGCACGCTCGTCTGTTCTTAAGGCTCCTAACATCACCTTCTGCTAACACATGATCAATTTGATCATGGAAGGTGTGTCGTGGCCTTCCGCGACTTCTGCATCCATCCACTTTTGCATTGTATATCTGTTTAGTAATTCTTTCATCATACATTCTTTCCACATGCCCGAACCACCGGAGCATTCCTTTCCTTACCTTCAGCCCGACACTCTCTTTCAGACCGATTCTCTTTCTTACTTCGGTATTACGAACGCGGTCCGCGAGCGTCACTCCGCAGATTTTGCGCAGTGCTCGCATCTCGACCGCGTTTACTCTACTTTCATGCTCTCTATTCCATACCCAACTCTCGCTTCCATACGTGAGCGTAGGTACCAGAACCGCGTTGTGTATGGTAAGCTGGGCCTTCTGGCTGAGATTCTTAGCGCCTAGAAGTTTACCTAACGCTCCATTCACACTATTCCCCAAATTCACTCTTCTTTCTATATCAGCGGTGTACCTTCCATCCCTGCTAAAAGCACATCCAAGATATACAAACTCATTCACTTGTTCCAGCATAACATCATCGACCATTATACTTGCATTCGTTCTAGTTTCTTCTCTTTCATGTACTATACCGATTTTAAAAATTCTATTACTGTTCGAAAGCTACGTTAAGATGGAGTGTCATAGGCTATATAACATGAAGCTAAATACTACGGAAACGGGACAGAGCGCGGGTGAAACCGCGTCGAGTCGCTAGTTTAGTATATATGAATATGTTTATACAGTTGTTTCAACTACTATATATAAAGTTGTTGTGTTAGCCTTGTTTTATTCCTACAACAGCATCGTTCGCTATTTTCAAGCAGTACAGTTCCAGGAGTGGTCTGGTCTGTGTATAAGGGAATCCGTTAAAATTTTTCATTTTCTTCCGTTTTCGCGAGGCAAAAAAAAACACGAATATATTTATATCTTTTATATGAATAAAAATGAATCTTAGAAATGTATGTACGCGCATACCTTGAGAATGACTTCACAGATTTTCATGAATTTTTGTGTGAGTGGATCCCGGATGCTTTATATTCACAAATGGAACCGGCAGGTAGCGCTGGTACAGTGGTCTAGGATCCTCCTAATCTTCTGGACCAATTTTGGTCACTTCTGTGTATTTGAGTGGATCCTCAGATAATTTAGATTCACAATTGGAGGCGATAGGTGGCGCTGGGATTGGGTTCGAGATTTTTTTTTTCAGGCCAGGACAACAACTGCCGGGTCCTCAATTAAATAATAATAATGTAGTAAAAATATGTTACAAGTCGTGGCAGCTTAGTAGTAAGCGCACGCGTCCTAAGCTCGAAGGGCACGGGTTTGAATCCCGAAATAAAAAAAATGCACCATGTTCGGTCCTTGCCTATAATACGCGGGTAAAGCATCGCTCCGCTGATTATGTGACTACCCTCTTTCTGTGTGAGGCGACGGCCAATGCACAGCAAGGTAGGGAGCAGCCATTTTTGGACACTCACTGTCAACGTGTCGTGACATCGCGCCGTGCGCTCACCCATTTTACTAAACTTAATTAATTATTACTGGCCGTGCCAAAACTTTTGAGAACCTAATAATCTATGTACAATTGTGCTATAAAGTGAGATATAGTGCCGTGCTCTGTTCCCGAGTTCCCGAGTGCACCCTGAACCAAGCCAGGAGAGGGCTGATCTCAAGGTTGGTGGAGCTTCCACTTTTATAGTGCAAGGATTAGGTCATATCTCCACTATACAGTCCACAGAAATTGAACCACTATACCTAACCTGTTGGTTAGAGTATCCCACACACCACTTAAGCAGTTTTATTTACTTACCTCTATGTATTAATTCCTCGAAGCTAGTCACCACCAAACCCTTTCTCACGTTCCTCGAACTGTCCCATATCTTGAAAGGCCTCTTTCCTCTAACCTCCTGAAAAAATATTCACAAAATTTACTAATTGATCAAAATTTGTTAATTACACTAGCCCGAAAAAAGTACTCTGAACTTTTGACCACACCCATTCTTATGTATTTTCCGGATCTGTGGTCAGTTTGAGTGACATGTGACATACTAATGTTATTTTTATATGCAATGTAAGTACTCTGTGACTAATACCACTAAAACTAAAAAAGGGAGGTTTTAGGCGGGAACTGAAGGGAGATGTTGTGCAGTGCACTTTTATTTTCTAAAAATGTGTAGAATTACTCTAAAACGAACAATAGTTGTAGGATATTGATAGGTTTTGAGTAGTAATTAAGTCTTTTGTGAGAAATGTGAACTGTATACTCAAATGTGGCCTTTTGAGTTGTCATTGTTATTAAATTAGACAGATCTGAGTATAGTACCGCCGTTCTATAAAGCCACATTTGTGGCCTTACTTATAATAGTTCGTTAAATTTTAAGAAACTGCTCAGCAACTGATTATCGAAACTCTTACCCATAAACTCCTCTTAAGGATAAGAGGTGGTGGTATAGTAACTCATAAATAACTGTCAAAAATAACCAACATCGAGAGGTAGTTTAAGTGACTGCTAAGAGGGAAGAGGGCAAGTTTCATTTGAAACAGCCATTCATTAAGGGCTTAAGAGTCTCTTATTTAAGAGATGGCTAATCCTTTCTTAACGAGATTATTATAAGTAAGGCTCTTGACATCTATCAAACTGAATTTAGTAGTTACGTGAACTATCGTTGGTGATGCAATTTAAAATTGGAATCCATTAGGAAAACCACACATTACCGAATCAAATAAAATAAAAATATTTATGATTTTTTAAAATATGTTTTACGTTTGTTTTTATCTTTCAAATGTAAAAATGCATAATCTGGATAATGTAATAACGATTTATGATTAACTTTTCTATTATACATGGATCCCCAGGCCACGTTACTAATGTTCAAGAAAAAAACGTGTTGACAAACATGACGTTGTCACGTGTCACGTTTCTATAGAAATAAGCTTTTTCATTTCACACGACATTGGCAAAATCAATGCATAAACGGCATTGCAGCCATCAGTAAAAAAAAAGCTAGTTATAGTGTTTTTACTTGATATAAATTATATTAATACTGTTACAAAGTTAGTGCGTCAGTATTTGTGTGAAACTTCATATGGGGCTTTTTAGAACGGCTCACCTATACCACCGAAATATTGTCCACATATGGACGGATCGATTAATTTTGGCCATATTTGTTTTTGATTCAAAAGCTACGTGGTAATATTAATTTAAACAGATGGAGGCATTAATACGACTTCCTTCATATGGCAGTCAAACACAAGCACGTACAAATCTTATATCCACAAGCTAAGCAAGTTGCGTTTGTATTGTGGGCAATATACAACGGACCACTCTGGGGACGATCTCAGAAACCCAGACCATAGTAAATATCAGACAGTTTACGAAATTTACCACATCAGCAATCAAACCCGGAGCCTCTGCATTCCAGTCAGCTCGGCGGGCTAAGGCTAATATTATACTAATACTAATAAAGAAAATTAACAGTAATTAACAAAATACCTTGACCTCGCGCACGAGATTGCGGCCATGTGGCATATGGAGTCAACGATCATCGTACCGATAGTAATGTCCGTTAACGGTCTAATAGCGAAGAGCCTCGACGGACACCTAGAGAGGCTCTCGCTCGGTAAATGGGTGAAGGGCCAGATACCTACAGAAGGCGGTTATCCTGAGCACGACACGCATTGTGAGGAAGTTCCTGTCCTTAGAGCCTAACCACCGGTTGCTTGGACCCTAGGCCCCGCTGCCGACGGACGTCGTCTTTTTATATTTTTTTAATATGTGTCTATTATATATATATATATATATATATATATATATTGGGGTTGTCTGGAAGAGATCGCTTTTTAGCGATAAGACCGCTCTTTGTACATAAGTAGATATAATTTTAGTCTTTAAGTTCATGATTGTATTGGTGTACAATAAAGTGTTATCTATCTATCTATATATATATATATACACATATATATGTATTAAAAAAACATAAAAAAGAATTTCTGTCTGTTAATGTTCTGATTATATGACATACACTAATCGACTGATTCTATGTACCCTGTATGCTTTTTTAAATAAAAGGAGACATTTTTGAAAATAAATAGCATAATTATAAAAATTTTCTACATCTAGATGATTACACATTCAATGTACGTGTTTTTAATTTTAGTGTGAGTGTTTTGTGAATAGTATTGAGTTAATAAACGAGTAAAAATATTTTTAATATGATTTTTTGTCCAAAATATCGTCATGTCCGTGCTTTGTAGTGATCGGCTTAGAACAGATTGTTTTATAAATCATTTGTCTTGTAATAATAATTAAGTAACGAATGAATAGAGTAAAAGATAACATGATATACAGATAAAGTAAACAAACATGTAATAAATATAATTAATTAACAAGAAATATATACAATCGTCATAGCAAATACGTAAATGTATTCGAAAATAAAATTTGTAATTGAAGACATGAGTGGATGAAGGTGATAAGTCGCATAATTCCAATTCTGAGTAAATCGAGATAAAAGTTTTACTTTTATTTTAAACTGAACTGAACTTAACACCTTTTTCGACTCTTTTATTTTTTAAATATGCCTTATATCTATGGTCTAAGGTCTGTAGTCATTTGGTATCGACTTATAACCTTCATCTACGCAAAAAAAGCAAAAAACCGAATATGCGACATATCACCTTCATCCACTCAAGTCTTCAATTATAAAAGAAAAAAAAGAAAAGGAGGAAAATTATACGTAATTATTACTACTACTGGTCACCCATTGGTCGAAATTCGACCATATTTAACTTATATTATAAATCTGAACATTGTCAAGGTTCTATTGTCAAATACTTATACTTTTATAGTCACAGATTTTGCCAAAGCTTATATTTTTTAGGTTGATTTTAACAATAAACAAAAGAGTGTATATGCGTGACTGTGTCAAATACATCGTAGTGTGTGTAAGGTCTTTTTTAAAGATTATACAGCGTGTTTCAGACGCTTTCAGATTTCAGATTGTTTCAGAAATTTCAAAATTTTATTTTTGACATTACGGTTGATTTAATAGTACCAAAAAATTTGTATGGAGTACAACCGTTAAAGTTATGATTTATTGTCATTTGAAATGAAACACGCTGTATATCTATTTTTATGTATTATATTAGCATTCTACACTTCTCCTCTATATAAACTGTAATTGTGCTAAATTTAATAGTCCTCCGTTTGCGCAATTTTCTTAAAAAGGGGTACAAACGATGAAGCAAAGATATGTTGCTTAGGAGCTGGTTGCGCCGATTCTTCTCCTTTAACAGCAACTAAAATCGCTTTGGAGCATTACATTTTCAAATAAATACATTTATTTTCATTTTCCATGAATGATATTTTATACTTCAAAAACAAATTTTAATAATACCTACAGTTCAACAAAATTTGAAAATTGTTGCCCTACATATGTTTGCAGCTTTTTATAATTTGCCAATACACAATTAGCGAATATATTCATGGAAGTACTGAATTGGCTTTGGTTCTTAAGATTTTTAGAGTGAATATGAGCATAAAGTTACATTTTCTCCACAGTTATATGGTTTTTCCTGATAATTTTGGGAATTTGAATTTGAGCACTTCTACCAATATCAGTGATGGTGGAAAGGTATCAGGGTAGTCGGGACCGTTACACGACGGTTAATCTGCCGCAGATTACTGCTGGTCTTTACAACGGCAGTTTTCCCCAAATACAGATATAGAAGAAAATCTTATAGAAGGTGTCTCTCTGAAGTAAAAGGCAGATTAGACCAGATTTTCTCTCTTTTTACGTCTAAATACATTAATTAAATATAAAACAAAACTATTAGTAGTATTTTTCAATAGATATTAGATATTAATGGATATAATTGTAATTTTTTATTTCATACATACTGGTTTTTAGTGTTATATAAAAATGGAAATTAAAAAAAAACTATTATAGCCAATATTCCAAAATAGTTCCCAGTTTCATTAATTGTTGTGATAAAATCCAATATATAGGTAATATGTAGGGCAACAAAACCACTGTTGACCAGTGTAATCATTAATCATATAAATGAATCGTCGATATGGTCTTAAATAATGCTTATGTTGCTGGCGCTACGTGCTACGCCCTCGTAGTGCGTAGCAGTCGCCCGTAGCGCCTGCACTGGATGCAGCGGTGCAACGCCCGAGCGACCTCCGGCCTGCGCCCCGGCCCCCGGCCCCCGGAGTCCCGAGGCCCGCGCCCCTCCCCGCCACCACCCCGCACGCACTGTGCGTTGACCCACTGACATCGCCGCCCTGCACGATCTTTAATCTAGACCGGGACTTAACTTGTGAACCGTTACAAACTTTCTTAACCAAAACTTGCCTTTGACTAACATCATAAATGACACAAATATTGGGTAATAAATGCCTATAATAAACGCGATGGGAAGTCATTACAGTCCGCTGCAGCTTCGAAAAGCCATTACACGGGCAGATACGATTCCTACCCGATAAGGAGCATGAACGATTTCCTTGAAAGCCTTGAACGTACCTCTTGTATTTCGACTATCATTTTCCTGTCACTGACACCACATTCGTTCTTTATTAGGAGCACACCACATTTGTATACACTGGGCCGATATTCATAAGTGGAGTTACGTTAAATTCCTGGAGAGGTTATTCGAGTGGTTTAAGTAAGGTGGCGCGGTGCGCGCCGGCGGAGCGCGGCGGCCGCACTGGGTGCGAGTGGTGACCGGGTCGCGCCTCGCCCCGCACCTTCCCCTCGTCCCCCTCGCACTCCCCTTCCACTCCCCCGCACTCCTCTTCCACTCCCCGTTACTCCCCTCGCAGTCCCCCGCGCCACCGCCACGCCCCGCACTGCAGCGCTCGCCCGTAATCTCCCGATGCCGTAAGATGTTGAAATTAGCAATGTCGATGATGCACTTTCGGTAACGGTCTATGAAAGGCTTTTTAGAAAAATGTAGGCAGCTGTATCGCCAATTTCACAAAAATTGTGAGCGTCTGGATTCTGTGCAATTACGATAGTATCAAAACGTTAATACATAAAAATAAGTAATTGGCACAATTCAATATATTTTAAAATACCAATCATTACCGTTGTTACAACAGTAGGAAAGAATCAGTGCTCGTATATTTAAATAGTCTATTTTAAATAATATTATTTATATTTTATAATATTATAACAAAAGTTAAGAAGTGAAGTCTTTTATCATTTAAAAGTTATTTATTTTTTAAAGCCCTCTACTCTACGATGAATTAGAATAATGTTGAGAATTTTGTAGGAAGTAAATAAGTTTACTCTCGTGCTACGGAACTACGCGCTACGTCTGACTACGACACTCGTAGTATGGAAACTAGTATTAGCGTAGCTTATTAAATTGCTGTAAAAGCGGTTGATATAACAATAATATGTATGTTTTCTAGTAATATTTGTCTGTGAAGCTTATATTTTTATATATTAAAATAGGTATCCAATACAACGAAATGAGAAGCAACAGAATTGTCCCCCGACAAGTGTTAAAATTAGGTGTGACTGTATTGTAATTAATTGATAGGCTGGTCTTTTTCCATACATTTATTTAGAGACTAGCTGTGCCCGCGACGTCGTCCGTGCGGAATTCGTTTTCGAAGCCCCCCGATTTTGAAATATTCTTCATTGGTGCTCCGCTCCTTTTGGTCTTAGCGTGATGATATATATGGTACCTGTCGGGATTGGTATCCATACAGGCAGATGCCACCTGGCATTCCAGAGTATTTAATCATGTTTATATTTTACTCAACTTAAGAAACGTAGAACGACCTACAAAAAAATCTTATTTAAATTAGCTTCTTCGCGCAAGTTCATCCGCGCGGAATAGTTTTTAAAAAAGTTTAATAAAACCCTCCCGATTTTGAAACATTTTTCATTGGTGCTCCGCTCCTATGGGACTTAGTGTGATGATATATAATAGCCTATAGCCTTCCTCGATAAATGGGCTATCTAGTTCCTGAGATTAGCGCGTTCACTCAAACAAATAAATTAAACGAATAAGTAAACTCTTCAGGTTTATATATTAATACTAGTTGTCCCGGCAGACGTCGTCCTGCCCGGTAAAAATAGGGGTTTGTCGCAGAGGGTTAATAATTTAGGGTTGTATATATTTTTGTATGTTGTATCATAAAAAAATAGAAATTAAAATTTTTGTCTAAAAATAAATAAAAAAATTTAGGGGTGGACTACCCCTAACATTTAGGGGGATGAAAAATAGATGTTGGCCGATTCTCATAGATACCGGATAAGCACAAAAAATTTCATCAAAATCGGTCAAGCCATTTCGGAGGTGTATGGCAACGAAAACTGTGACACGAGAATTTTATATATTAGATAAGATTTGTGTTCCTTCTCTTTAATCCCCAAAACCTCCGTCGTTCGAAATCAGAACCATATATAAGTCGAAATAATTAGTGAGTATAAGCAAATTTGGTATTAATTTTCCCTCTATAACTCGAAAAAATAAATTGGACCTTAGTGTCTCGAACTTAGAATTATTTGATTTTATTATCTCTATATATAGCTAAATCACTCCAGCGTCGAGACTCTTGGACCGTGTGGGGTCCTGAGACCTTGAGCCTCTACCAAAATTTATAAAAACAACTCATTGACTCTTCAGGTGATCAGAAGGCTGGTGGTTACTTCGGCCAACGGATCAGTATGGCTTTCCAGTGAGGAAACGTAGCCAGCCTTCTGGGCACCTTACCCATAGTAGACGGTGATCTAGGCTCAGTATTCTACTTATAGTCTTGAGGGACTATGGGTACAATACAATACAAATAAGTTGAGTTTTCTTTCATTGTATTCGATTATTTATAATTTTCTATAGTATACTAGCTTATAATAAAACTTCTATAAATATAATATAAAACATAACCTCTACAAGCCGACTGTCTTCTTACAAAATTCGCTTAGGTCGGAACCTTGCATAAATTGAAAACTCTATAACTCGAATTTTTTGACGACTCCCTTCAAGTTCGACTTACAAAGGTTTTACTGTATTATAACAACAATGATAGCCCATACATCGCTTCTTTGCTTCAATAACGTGGTATCTTGAAAAACCCAAATTTACAATACGCCACTTTTAAAGTTTCAAAAAAAGATTTTACCTAAACATATTTTACACTTTTTTGTATATTTTTTACAAATAAATTTAGTATCAATTTACTAAGCTTTTTGAAATATATGAGAAAGTTGTGATAATATGATAAATTTAGCAAAATATAGTGAGTGAAATAAGTGAGTATTGGGATATGTCACGTTATTGAAGCAAAGAAGCGTCATATTCCAATGATAGATTCAGACCTCCCAATTTTATAAAAGAACAGACAGTATACTCTTCACGATCTATGGCGACTCAGCCAGTTTCATACATGGGTTATTTCTCCTTCACCATTTAAATAATGGTAATTGTGCATGTTTTATGTACAGGCTTCGAACCCACACTCTGAGTTTGGGAAGCGAGTGCGCTAACAACTAGCCTTACTTATAATAATCTCGTTAAGAAACGATTAGGTATCTCTTAAGTAAGAGAATCAGAATCAGACTCTAATCAATGAATATATATTTTTTCACTTATAAACGTGTATTACCTGTTGTTAGCCTAAGAGTTGAGACCCAAATTATTCGACTAAAGAGGAGTTTATGGGTAAGTTTTTCACGAATCAGTTGCTGAGTAGTTTCTTAAAATTTAACAAACGATTATAAGTAAGGCCACTAGGGTTTTACTTATAATCGTTTCTTACCCATAAACTCCTCTTAAGGATAAGAGGTGGTTGTAAAGTAATTGATAAATAACTGTCAAAAATAACCAACATCGAGAGGTAGTTTAAGTGACTGCTAAGAGGCAAGATGGCAAGTTTTATTTGAAACAGCCATTGATTAGGGGCTTAAGAGTCTCTTATTTAAGAGATGGTTAATCCTTTTTTAACAAGATTATTATAAGTAAGACCCTTGGTTATCATGGCTTTATTTTCAATTACAGATACGACGATACTTGGTATTTTTACCGGTACTTAGGTAAATGAACGGTTCGTAAGGGAAAGGGATCGTAATTTATAAATAAATGATTAAAAGCGAGATTTTTGGGATAAATCAGAAGAAATGTTTATCAAGAAGCTTTAAAGAATACTTAAGAGAGATTGTGACCTTTTGTTTTGTAGAAAGAAGCCTTCAGGTAAGCGTGGGCTGGTTATTCATTATCTAACCCACGATCAAACATCTGTTTGCAAGCCTACGTACGCCCCTAACTATAAATTGTTTTATATTAGAGAACTAAAAACATTCACTAACATATAACCTGTTTTGTACTACGAGATAACCTTTTGAATACAATTTTAGTGTATTTAGATTTATAATCTTATACTAATACTAGCTTCTGACCGAGTGGAATAGTAAAAAAGATGCTTCGTCTTAGCGTGATGATATATAACCTTCCTTGATAAATGCGCTATCTAACACTGAAATAATTTTCGAAACCAGACCAGGTAGTTCCTGAGATTAGCGCGTTCAATCAATCGAACAAACAAACTCTTCAGCTTTATGAATTAGTATAAGATATAAAGCTATAATATAATATAATAATAATATATGTATAAAATTTTATGTAATTTGTATAAGTAATCATCTTCTAGATCCATAGTTCTCTCTTTTATGAATCAAGAAAGAGGTTAAATTGTACCTTTCGGCATTTAGACATTGTTTGTTTACTTTGTGTTTAAAATTTGCGATTTAAAAAAACAGCCCATTGTGTATTGTAATCTTTTGCGCCCTATTATTGTATTGTGATCACTGCCAGGTGGCTCAGATTTTTAAAATACAACCTGATACTAAGAAATTCGGTCCACACAGCCGAGCAGACGTATTGCATCTGTGCAATATAAAGCAATGCCCCAATTGAGAGATAAGTCAGTCAAGCGAGAACCACGAGCGAAGCAAGACATGTGTTAAATCGGTAATCTATTTAGTGATGGACTTTGCGCGTGTAATTGAATCGTGCATTACGTTTGGACTGGTTGTGTTCAGTTATATTTGTACCTGAGTTATACGTTTTTGTACAATTCTAATGGACTATATAGTAATTCTAACGGCATTCTAATTCGAGTCCTGCAACTTGTAACAATATAATCTACAAAATTTAAGATATATATAATATAGTACATAAAAACTACACACAATAAAACATTAAGAATATATTATGTACATATAATTATAATCTGTTTACCGAGAGGAACAAATTCTACAGCAAACTTAGCCATCTGTTGATAATTATGAATGACATTAGCCTGAACCATAAACACGTCAACAATGCTTAATTGACTTATGACAACGAACAAACATTGTTTAAACGTATATAAATAACCCACCCACGCGTGGCCCACACGTTCTCCACGCTCACATTTCCACGGAGTACAGAATCTAGTAGTAATCCAAGTGAACTTATACCAATTAATAAATTAATACCAATTAACAACTCTATACCAAATCGTAAATTTATACCAATTCATAAATTAATACCAATCAACAAATTTATACCAATTAATAAATTTAAGATGTGTGTGATTTTAAAATTAATAGAACAAGTTTAGTAAAAACCGATATTTATGCGATGACAGCGAAACGTTGTTCGCGTAACTATGACGGCGTTTTTGTTAATGAAGTGCAACGGCGCGACAGCACCAGTAAAACGCGACCATAGTGCATCTTTCTGGGTATGTTTGTCTATCCTACTAAAACAATAATACAAATCCAATATTATTCATGCAGTTATGAAGAAAGAATACAAGTTCCTGCGGCGGGGCGGCCTGTCGTAACAGGTGGTAAAACAACCCATAGTTAGATGGTAGGGTATTTGCCCCACTGGCTAGCACCTCTGATCTACAGTGAAATTAAATATTTATTCTTTCATGTAGTTGTATACAGATGTTATTCCTATTATTTTAATACATGGCTCAGTACATTTTACCAGTTCCACTGGGGTGCAAGTAAGAAGGATCTTAATTGTCATTATTTGATTAGTTATTTATTTTGTTAAGTACCTTTTGTCCAACTTGAGTCGTATTTATTACATTTATTATTTAATTAATAATATTACGTTTATTAATTATTTAGATGTCTGTTTTTTTACATTTATTATTTCAATCTGTTTGTCAATTATATAATGTCTTTAATTAAAATATTATTATTAACTATGTATTGATATTTGTTTCAAATTTGTCATTAAGGAATTCGTTTGTGGAATGTTATGATTTGTATATTAATAATTTCTTCAGTTTTGTTTTAAAAATATTAATTGGTATTGTTTTTAACGGTTTTGGTAGTTTATTAAATATTGCAGATGCCATTTCGTAAACACTCTTATTCAACAATGCCGTATTATATCTATTAACACATGATATATTTGACTCTCTTTTTCTTAAATTTTCATGTCGTGGCGGTTTGATTTTAAATAGATGGAGGGTTTATTTATCAGTGTGTTGCTATAACAACCTTGAATTGTGTTCCGGCATTAGTGGTCAGGTTCCGGTCTCCCTTTAGAGACCGGCAGCACGTTGGTTATCTTTGTTGTTACTAATGTCCATAGGCAATGGTAACCGCTTTCCATCAGGTAGGCCCTTTGCCAGTCTGCTGAAATTATGCAGTTTAAAAAAATACAAATTTCGTCGAATGAATGCATTTCACATTACTTATTCACTTTTTTTATATATTTTACTAGAGGTCCCGGTAGACGTTGTCCTGTTATGAAAAAATAAAAGTCTAGGAGCCAATCTCAACGCCACCTACCGTTCCAATGGTAAATCTAAATAATCAAACCCACTCATGCACACTCAAAGAATTTTATCAAAAAATTACTTGACGTTTCATATGTGACGTATGTAACGACGTTTTATCAGATTTAGATATGGATTTAACGCCTGATTTTATTACAGAAGTAGATGTTTGTTTGACTAATCAGTTTTTATTCAGGCATTTTCCTCATATTTGAAATGAGAAGCCGAGTGTTAACCTCGGGTGAAAGGCCTATAAAGGCACTCGAATTATTACTCATCTCGTGCCTACATAGGTCACTTTCACCTCTCGTGTAACAATACACTATTTCATGACGAATTGAGAAACGCCTGCTTTTTTGAAATCGGTTAAAAATATCAGAGTGATTATCCATTTGTCACATGTCTGACGCATATCTGACATTGGTCCTAAGAGTCCTGGCAGCGGGGTCAAGAACCGCTTCGCCCTACCAACGCAGCGACACAAGTGTCACCTTTCTATCTGAGACATATACAAATATACACAGACAGGCGAAATTTATAGCCTTGGATATTTATAGGACCACTATACAGCTATTACCCGCCTGCGATATCGCCTGAATTTATTTTTTACATCGTCATAATATAACACGGGACACCGGGATATTATAAGACACGTTATCATATTATGCCTGAAGACGAAAGTCGTCGGGCTGTGTGTCCTCCGCCAGGACTAAAGGTGCTGAGGCGTGAATACTGACGGTGGGACTGTTCTATAAATTTAAAGTTGCTCAACGGGAGCGAGGTATGTTGGGAGTGTCTGTTATGGATAAAATTAGAAGCGAGTATATCCGTAAGAATACCAAGGTTATTGACAAGCTGAAATGGCAGCGGGCCGGTCGCATACGCGGCAGGACTGATGGTCGATGGAGCAGATGAGTCCTGGAGTGGAGACCGCGTCTCAGCAAATAAAGTGTACGAAAACAGTAAAACGCGCCAGTATACTACAAGAAATCGTTATCAGACATACATATAATTTGGCAGGTAATAAGTTCTTGCAGTAAATCGACGATATGCAAATTAAACTGTGTGTGTGTGTGTGTGTGTGTGTGTGTGCGCGCGTGTACGTGTGAGTGCTAGTGCGAGTGTATGTGCGTATGTATATACACACATAAGTGTGTACAGATGATTAGTCGAATGTTATTTTTTCTGTATGCACCTGTCTTGGATTGCAATCCAGATTTGTTTAGTTACTAATTTAATATTTTAATTTCTATGGTTGTAATTTGTTTTGTGCATCAATAAATTAAAAAAAAAAACTAGAAAGTCTAGTGCCAATACGCTGTCAGCTGGGAACTTCCCCAAAAGACTGGCCGCATTACCTCGTGACGACTCGTGCGTGCGACAGGCCAGTCTTTTGGTTACGTGAGGCATCTACTGGGTGTTTGGTTTTGATAAAGCTTGTGCGAATCAAGCCCACGTGGTCCCAGGATCTCGACTTCAAACTCAAATATGTAGCCGTTGCACCATTTCGGTCTAAAAATTTGTGCCGTTTCGGGGCCTCCTGTTGTGCAACAGCTATGTCATGGTAGTGGTTGGAAGGTGAGACGCCGCAAGAGTATAGAGGCAGGATACATAGCCAGAAATTCTTGGCTTAATGCATGGCCTCCAATAAGCCTACATATATTGGAGTAGTTGCTGCAGTTAGGTGACATAAGGTGAGACCAGCCATAAGGTTATAGTTGACTAAAGCTGCCCAGGACCCAACCAATACGGGATCACCTTGCTCATAAGTTCTTTACAAGCGGATTGCGAGTGACCCACTTGATGACTCCCGGTGCTCGCAGTGATTCAAGTATAGACCTAGCAGCAATCGCTGATAGTCTAGTGGTCAGTTAGTGGGTCATGCGACGTTCATGTCTACACGTGGAAGATGGTACCAGGTGGCTTTAACGAGCTATGACCCTTAGGATTTACCAATATGAGTTGAAAGCCCGAAAAGACAAGGAGGTCATTGGTTTTATTCATATTGCTAACTCGATTTCGCTTTGAAGGTCTTAAAGTTTAATGAACTCTGTGAGGTCAACAGAATCGAAGTCCTATTACCCTATGTCATAGTGAATTAAGAGTGGTTGGTCACTAATTTAGTAACGGACTATTGACAGATTTATTCAACAAAACATACACTGTCGTTTTAGTATTATAGTTAAAGTATCGCACCCCAAACTCAAATGACTCAGATTCGAATTCTGGCTGAAAGAGCATTCACCTCTTTTTTTGTTGGTTGTTTTCTGATCTAATGTTAGCTCATCTCTTCATCAGTCCGGCTGCTTTGATACATTACAGTATTTTTTATAAGAAAGGACTGGGATTCATATGAATGATATTCGATAGAGAGATATATTATTAGATCATTATCGACGTTTTCGATTCGATTTAGTCCTGTTACGGGTTGTCTGGAAGATATTGATTTTTAGCAATAAAATCACCTTTTATGGACAACAGGAATAATACGAAAACAGTCTCTGCCGCGACGATGGTAAAAGGCCCGATGGGACATGGTGGGAGGCTCTGGCGGCGACCCATCTTCCAACCGGCGCAGCTTCTGCACACCAGGAAGTACTAATACACCGCCAATTTTAAGTCAAAGGAAATGGTTATATATTTCAGGCTTTTGAGGTCAAGAACCTAGTTGGCCCCAGGGCCTAAGGGCGCAAGCTTTATCGAAACATGGCCAAACTTATGATGTCACGTGATCGGTCCTAGCTTTTTGCCGTGGTAGGAAAACTCGAAAAATGCCGCCCCTACCGAAGCAAGAAATCTTCGTTAACAAGAAGTGTTATATTAATACACATTTCATTAACGAAAGACTGTTTTTTTTGGAGTTTAGTAGTTCAAGCCTTTTTGCCACCGAAGTTGCCGACTCCTACCTACCTACCTACCTACCTACCTACTTACCTACCTACGGTCTCAAGCCGCCATTGTAAGACTGGCCTATGCCTCGGACATTGATATCACCACCCTTCACGGCGTAATGCGGCCACCCTTTTGGTAAGTTTCTACCTGACATTTGTCTGAATCTAAACTTTCTACTTTCTGTAATGTATGTGTCAATTTTATACTATATAATATAAGATAGTTACGAATATTTTAGTTTGGTAATGAATACATCTGTGAAAGGTCTGTTTTATTTGTCTATCTGTGAATCCTTATTTAAATACCAAAATATTGCAAGTTAGTGCCTTGATACTTATCAACTAGCGACGAGGATGGACAGGACAGCCTAAACCGAGTTTTTTAACAGAGAGATTTAAATTTCGGCAACGTTCACACAGGCAGGGGAAAAGTATATCCGAGTATATGGCAGACAAGAGCAATTTCCATTTAGGTAGACGCTTTTTATTTATTGCATGAATTCAGCAGATAGGTAGACTGCTTGATGGAAAGCCGTTACCATGACTTATGGACATTTGTAGCTCCGAAGAAGCTTAAATTATTATTAATTAAGCTTAAATAAAAAAAATATCGATTTGTCAAAAGTAAAATAAATGATTGGAAAGTGTAGTAGGGAGGATATAGGCACTACATCAACAACTTTGCGACAACCTGAAGGATTGCAGGCAACCCAAGCTGGTAATGCCTCGAGCAAACGTGCGTTTCTCTAGGAATGTCTTAAAGCTCAGTCCGTTCCGGCTGAGACTAGTTATTAGTGCAGCCACTGGACATGGAAATTGAATAATAGCTAATATAGGTGTCACTGACAGCCCGCTATGCATGTCTGGAGGCAGAAGAAACAGCCCACATCCTGCTTGACTGTGGAGAGGTGGCCCAATACAGGAAGTATCTGGACGCTCCAGGTAACGTCCGGAAAGTCTTCAGCAACGTCAAGAAGCTGGTGGACTGCCTAGAGGAGCTGGGCTGGAAGGAGTAAACCCTCATCCACCCTCACACGCAAAATAGGCGCTACGTCGTCGAGTTGCGGAAACCGCCCGCTCGTAGAAGAAGAAGTGTAGTAGGTTTCTTGCATCCGCGAACTCGCACCAAAGCCAATCAACTTTCGATGTATCGGGTACATAACTATTATTTATTACAAGTCGTATAAATATTATTTCCGATATGGCAACCGTAACGACCAAATATTCGTAAGCGTATTAATATTCCGGCTCATATATCTTCTACTTTTATGGTCAACCATCAAATACGCAACAGTAATTTTCAATGCCAAACTTATCTCAAGGTTTTGTAGGTGACTATGGTCTTACGAATCGTTAATTTTAGCATAAATTACTGACCGATCAGTGGTCGGTATACGACCGCAATCGAGGAACGGAGAGTGAAATCAATCGAGGTATTTTCATTGCAGCCTCCTTGATTTTGGTTAAATGTACTTATGACGTCATATGACATGACATGGCAGTGAAGCGTGGCCTGTACTTGAGCGACACAAGCAAGAACTGCGTGTCTTGGAGATAAATATGCTGCGATAGATGTGTGGAGTGATACGGAAAGACCAGGTCAAGAACTCCCGCGTCCGCGGCAGTCTTCATGTCCGTGACATAGCAGACAAACTGCAAGAGAGTCTCACTTACACTGGTATGGCGACGTTTTACGGGCACCGGCTAATTATGTGGGGAACAAATTTCTAACAATGCCGCCTCCGCCAGAACCCGGTCGAAGGGAAGGCCCAAGAAATGTTGGCTTGATGTTGTGAAGGATATAATTTGGCAAAAAGAAATTAGAAAATCGTTGTCAGATTATTTTAAAATAGTAAAACAGAGAATTTAATGATGCACCTTAACCATATATTTCTAAAATTATAGCAAGTAGCATTATAGCAATTGTTTAAAAAAAAATTAAATACACATTGTATATAAGCAAAATACGCCTGTGTTTTGGATAATATACTTCGGATTACTCTGGGGCCAATCCAGACATCCAGACCATAGTAAATAACGGAGAAAATTTGTTTCCAAAATTTACCATACGAGGAATCGAACCTGGAGCCTAGAAGTTACGATAACATAAACATGTTTTTGTTTTTCACTATCAACATTGATGGCTCGTATCGTGACTTTCACTGTACTGTTCATTATTCTAAACTCAAATATTGTAGTCTGTCGAACTCACTTTGTACCTCTAGGAATCCACATGGTTCACAGATGTACTGACACTCATAATGCCACCATAGTGACTACCGAAAGCAAACGACGACCTCTGTGGTTGAGCGGGCTAAGCCTTTGCTGGCCTTCCTCACTGCCAGAGGCTCCGGGTTCGATTTCTGGTGTAGTAAATTTCAGAAACGTACTTTCTCCGTTATTTACTATGGTCTGGGTGTCTGGGATCGGCCCATTACCCATAACACAAGCGTGACTTTCTTAATTTGGGGATATGCAGTATGAGTTTTTGTCTGTCGATTATTATTATTATCTATACATATAATAAAATTGTAGAGGCCGAATTTCTGCACAATGAAAAAAAATGATAAAAATCGAGTCAGGGAGATGTAAGAAACGAAACAGAACTAATTTAGTTTTTTTTTCCATTTTTTTTGTTTCTCAGTTTATCTGTTTGTACCGGCTAATTTTCGAAACGACGGAACCAAAATTTGAAAAAACATATTGTATGGTGGTAGCTTATATTTCTGGTCAACATATAGGATACTTTTGATCCCGAAAAATTAAAGAGTTCCCGTGGGATAGTTAAAAAACTTTAACTACTTAAACAGCTTATTATACAACTTATGCACCTAATTAAGTATTGATATTGCCCGTATAATATAATACAATAAAACAAATACATTAAAAAGCAATTAGGCTATATATCATCACGCTAATACCAATAGGAGCGGAGCACCAATGAAGAATGTTTTAAATTCGGGGGGATTTTTTAAATTATTCCACGCGGACGGAGTCGCGGGCAGAAGCTAGTTATATATATTAACTTTATTTATTATTTTGTACAGGATCCAGCTGAATAGCCGCAGATGGCTGTTTCAGCGATACCGGGCTTGGTGTCCTTCCCGACTCCGTGGGAGCGGAGGCGTTCAGCCCGTAAGCAGTACGATCAAGGAGGCACCTCCTGTGAGGTTCGACCTCGGCTTACCGGTGCCGGGGAGAATGACTCTATCGGATTAAGCCGTGAAAGGCTGAATGAGCTAAGCCAACAGGCTGAGGTGTTATAATGGGGACTCGTAATCGAGTCCATCAGCGGAGCCGATCCTAGTCCATTTTTACTACCGCTTCGCAATGTGTTATAGCAAAGAAGAAGCGGCGGAAGAAACTCTCCAGAAACACGCCTTAGCTAATCCTTTCACCTTCTTGTGTCTGTAATGAGTGGGTGCGATTGGCGAGTCTTAGCGTTGAGTGAGAGGACCAGGACCGGGGGGTCTCCAGCGTCTGTTCAATAGGAACTCTTGTAAATAAATTGAATTAATTTATGGAAGCGAAACGTAGCAAACCAGCGTGTATTAATAACGAACAGCGCCATCTAGTTTAGAATGTTGTTACTTTGAATTTATATATTTCTAGGAAATATTTTTTTAGAAAAATTAACATTTCTCTTAGACTTGAGTCAGTCAAGTACTTGAGTTATTTAATGTATGTGACAGTATTTAAATTTACTACAAAATACTTTTGCTTATACTATGAACTCAACTTTTCTAACTGGGCAATGTCCTTTAATCGATTTAGTCGAAAGGCACAAAACTGGAAAGGACTCGAAAGCATTCAGCGACATTGATTTGATTCATCAAAATTGAAAGACAGAAATGAACCGACTAATATAAAGCTTTACCATCTAGGAGCAGTCTTATATTTCTTCAAACTTTATTGACTAAAGTCATTAATTGTTGGCGAAACCACTGAACTATATATAACAGTACAGTAGTAATATAATGTCTCTACATTAAAAAAATTTGGAAAAGACTATATAAACGATAGAGAACACGATGCATTATTTTTAGATTTCGTGTCTGTTTGTTGGAGATTCATGTAAAAACATCTGGGCCGATTTCGATGCGGTTTTGCTGATCGACAGTTAATTTTTAGACTTAAAATCTGCACTAGTTTTTATCCTGGGAATCCCGCGGGATTTTTTCTGGGATTAATATAAAATGGCCAGATAAAAAAACGAACGCTACTGTAACTATTTCATTGATCGATAGCAACACTAATTCTATTTTACATTATGAATTAAATCAGCCTTGTTCCAAAAATTTCAAGTTTTTAATGAGTAACTTATTTACACTTATTAAGTTAAATATGTTATTTAAGCAATATTCAAAACCTTTCATTGGCAACTTTTGCTGCTATAAGTTTTGTAATTAAATTATGGCTTTATTTGCTCATTAATATAAAATTGAAGGTTAACCAACCCAAGGTTATATCTAAATAAAAGTTATTTCGTAAAAATAAGTTTTAAATTCATTGCAGTTACGTAGCAATGAGCTACTAACTCAATCTACGGGCTACGATCCATAGTAATGCTTTGCTACGGAGCTGCTACGGACATGCTACGCATGTGCTCAACAGTCATTACTGTTATGTTCCATAATTGTTGGATTTATAGACCTGTTTGGCTATTATCATTAAGTACGTAATTGTAGAATCAAAGTATACATACGTATTTATATTTGGGAATAGATATTACTTAAAATATTAAAAATGTGGTGTGCTCCATATTGAATACCAATCGATCTCTTCGGATGTGCATTAGACATCTTTCTATAAATACTCCGCTTGAGTGTCACTGGTGTCAATAATGCAGGCTGCAAGTGCAGCTACGGCAGAGCGAGCGGGACGGGTGGATCGGCGGTGCGGCGCGCGCGAGCAGGACGCCGGCTGCGGCAATGGCCAAGGGATACATGCACTAGCACTGATGTTATCACCACGATGCACTGGGCTGGTGGCCGGGGCCGGGCGTGCCCGTTACATAAGCGAGGCGTTCGGCCGCGGCGCGTGTGGCGGTTACCTCTCTGGCCATCGCGGCATGTCCGCGCGTGGCCTGTGGCGGCGCGCGCTCACGCCGCCATGGTGGGCCGTGGCCGGGCCGGAGTCGCGGAGGCCCTCGCGGCGCTCTCAGCGGTGTCGCTGCGGCGCTGCGGCGCGGTGCGCTCTGGCGCTGGGCGCTGGGGGGCGCGCGTGGGCGACGATCGATGTGCGCCGCGCGGCTGCGCTGCCGGACTCGCACGACGCCCGACGAACTCTGCCGGAGCGCCGCGGGGCCCGGCGGAGGGGGCCGAGCGCGCGCCGCGCCTAGTGCCCCTAGCTGGGTTGCCACACATTACCCCCACAAAACATGTGACACCCGACTAAATAAAATAAAACATTCACTACCTGTGCTCAGAAGGCTGGCTCATATTTCGCCCAACAAATAAGCATTGCCCCACAGCGTGGTTAAGCAGCCAAGCCTTCTGGGTTGGGCAATTTATGTTTATACTGGCTGCGCCCTGCGGCCTCGCAAGTGTGGTTTTTTTTATTGCAGGAGTTCAGCAGACAGGCATACGGCCCACTTACTGGAAAGCGGTTACCATCGCCTAAGGACATGTTACGGCGGCATACTCTAGACCAAGGGTGGTCGCCATCCAGTCGGGCAAACACCCTACCACCTGGCTGTGGGTTGTTTTGTCGCCTCTTACGACAAGCCGCCCGGTCGCAGGAAATTGTATTCTTTCTCCGTCCCTGCACGGATAGAAAATCCGTGGTGATGGAAAATCGTTATATTTTTGATAATTCACACTATATCTTTATAATAAATTACACATCAGAATAACACATAGGCTATAATTAGCCTATGTGTTATTCTGATGTGTAATTTATACCAAAATCCATTCTTTACTTTTGCGTGAAAGAGTAACAAACATACATACATTCTTACAAACTTTCGCGTTGATAATATTAGTATATATGTATATATTTAAATAATTTGTATTTATAAACAAAAAATATTAACAGCATATATACCTTGTTTTTTATGTGCTAATTTTTTGTTGCGTATCCATTTATATTTTTTAGGTTCCTCCGTTTCTAGCAGTAGGTCTCTGTCATTCTTTGGCCTTTAAATTTGATTTACGTGGTTCTCATCCAGGGTTTACTCGCGACCGACTTGATGTCACGCCCCATGTTAGAATAGGTCGTCCACGACATTTTTCAAATATTTGAGACAGCACAAAACTAAGCAAAAGAAAAAACTTTTAACTTCTAATTAAAAATAGAATATTGTAAAATTTTATATCCCTATGTGACTTACAAATCGTTAATTGTCAATTAATTCTTTGACATATTTTGAAAGAACGAAAACAGTGTAAATAATGTCAAAGTGAAATTCATATTCTTCAACATGGTCCTCCATATTGTTCGAAAGCTATTATGTTAGATGATTGTCCTTAGAGCTGGCAACCCAGACGCCGGTGCATCCGCCGGTGACCCATTTGCGGCGCACAGTGACCCGCTTAGCGGCACACCACCACGCACCAACACACACCGCCAATGCACTACGCCCGCACTATTTATATAAATTCTTATGTATTGTGCGCTTATCTGATTTGCCCGGTATCAAAGACTTGAGCTCTGCTAACATGGTAAGGCTACATTTTTAGGGTTTCGGTATACATACATATTATCACGCCAGTTTCCAATGGGAGTAGGCAGGATAGTTTTTACCAAATAAGTCTGATCCCTCCGTGTTAATGATAAAAAATATTTATATCTTGGCGTGGATTAAAAAAAAATAAGTTAAAAAATACTCCCTGATTTTGAATCAATCTTCATTGGTACTCCGCTTCTATCGGTCTTGGCGTGATGATATATAGCCTATTAACCTTCCTCGATAAATGGGCTATCTAACACTGAAAGATATTTTCAAATCAGATCAGTAGTTCCGGAGATTAACGCGTTCAAGCAAACAAACAAACTCTTCAGCTTTACATGTTAGTATAAGATAAGATAATAAAATTAATTGCTGTTCGTTAGTCTGTCTAAACCCAAAAATGGTTTGACCGATTTTAATGAAATTTTGTCTGTACGTTTGAATGGGTCCTGGGATGGTTCACATTTGGAACCGGTAGTTTTTTTATTTTTTTCAATGCTGGAGCTCAACAGAGAGACCGACGGTCCAACTGTAATGGAAAGTGGTTACCGTCACCTATGGAAATTAGCAATACCAGAGATCCTGCCAATGTGCTGCCGGCCGTAATAAGAAACTGGTGCCTGGCCACTGATGCCGGAACACCACTCAAAGTTGATTCGGCGGTATGCTCTAGACACGAGGGTGGTAGCCATCCAGTCAGGCAAATACCCTACCACCTGGCTGTGGGATGTTTTGTCGTCTCTTACTACAAGCCGCCCGCTGCAGGAATTAGTATTCTTTTTCCGCTCCTGCAGAAATTGATGTGTTCCAGCATCAGTGGCCAGGTTCCAGTCTCCATTAAGAGAGCAGCAGCGCATTTGTAGCACCTTTCGTGTTGCAAGTGTCCATAGGTGATGGTAACTGCTTTCCATCAGGTGGGCCTTCTGCCCATATACTGAACTCATTTAATAAAAAAAGGAAAAGGTTGAAAGAAAAGAAGAACAATGAAGAGGTACTTTATATAATAATAATTATTTATTTATTTCAAGACAACACAGTCCAATACTTTTACACAGATAAACACAGACAATAATGTTATTAGTAATATTTTTCCCTTATGTCTATGGTAATAATTAATGATTAGCATCGATCTGGTCCTCTTAATGAAGGACCAAATCACTGGACAGTCAAAATTATCAGATTTTTCCTTCAGGATGCTGTTGCTGCTACCACGCAATCTGTTTAGTAACAAAGCTAAAACTATATGGTAGATGAGACACGTTAAAAACACTAAGAAAAAAGGGAGACAATGTTTGACCATTTAGTACGACACGCCATCTTCTTAAGCACGTTATTGGAAGACAAAGTGGAAGCAAGGAGAGGGAAAGAAGACTAAGGCGAGCGTACAAGGATCAAATAAAAGAAAAAGTGGGTGTCATCAGGTTGGCTTCGAGTCATCTCTATATTTGGCCAGTAGTTTAGACTGTATGGACTCAGTTTCTTCGTTTTTTTTTCTTAGTTATTATTATATTGTTACGAGCTACAGGACTCGAATTAAAATAAATGCCGTTGCAATTACTATCGCCTTTATTAGAACTGTACAAACACGTATAAAACAGGTACAAATATAACTGGATACAACCAGTTCACACTGCACGATTCAATAACACGCGCAAAGTCCATCATTATATCGCTAATCTAAAGTACTACACGTCTCGCTAGTATCGTAATCGTCGCTTGACTGCCCACCCCTCCGTTCGGGCATTGTTTTATACTAAACTGTATAATACTACAAAGGATCGCGTTCGCCGAGTTAATCCCACACAGTGGCAAGCTTCGACGGCCATAAAACAAGTTCAATAACAATAGCATGTTTTTCTGGATTAATAATTCTAAACACGAAGTAAACAAAAGAATTCCTAAATCGAAGAAGGTAATAAACGGCGTTTTACGACATGCAGGTGTGCGTTTTTATCGGTATGTAACAATATGTAAAAAACCGAATTAAGTTTTTGTGGAAATTAAATAAAGCTACCGCCTAGGGTTTGAAAAACTATTAAACTAAAATATGACTTTCTTTCGCCTTCGAGTTAGATGATAAGAACAATGAAAACACACTCGTATATTCAAATTAAACAATGCCAAATTGAAGAGGCAATTGTGTTTGCCTTGATTTCACAGTTCGTTATATCCATGCAGAGAATGCAGCGATGAACGGCGACAGAATGTAAATAATGAAATTGTGTCAGTGGAATTGATAAAAGCTTAACATTGTATACATTTTCTGCCTATTTGTGGAAACGGTATTTGCAGTGCTTCGGTTCGCAGAAATGTTGGATGTTTGTGAATAGTTTTTTTAACAACTCTACGGACTCGAATTCAGTACCCTTTTTTACAATAATTTCTAAGAAGGTTTTTAGAGTTTATACACGCTTATTTGTTATTTTTGTTGTGTGTAACATTAATTTAGTGATTTTTGTGTTGTGATGTTTATGAACAGTAACGGGGCAAAATTTATTGAGTGTTTTTTTCGGGCTTCACCTGGAATAATTTTATAGTTATTGACTATATGATTCTTGTTTATAGCGTTAAAAATAATGCCTTTTTCGAATAGCTACATTATTGTATATACATATGCTTACTGCCTATTATTAGCGTCGTAGAATCGCTTCACAAATAACGCATTAAACGCATCGTTACATCTGCGTGATAAGGTCAATAACTATAGTATGATCGCAGACGAACTAGTAGTAATATTAAAAGTGAAATATGTTGATACTTTATGTTACGACACCGAAACAGCGACAACCGAAATATGAGACGGGGGAAACGCGACAATCAAAATAAAAGAAAGAAAGGAGAGAAATAAAATATTTATTTAGTGCAAGATACTAAAAGAGATACAAAATAGTGAACATAATAATAAATTATGGTGTCCTAAAAAGGCTTATGCTCGGCATAATGCTGGTTTTTAAAACCAGCGCTGTTCTTCCGCAACGAACTTTAATGGCCGATTTCTATATCTTACCTACTAGTACTACTTATTCACTTGCCCTACCGTCGATTGAACTTTGACATTACGAGTATGAAGCTTATGTCAAATTTAACCGATAGTAAGGTCGTTGCAAGCATTACAAAAAGAACTAACATTATTTACATTATAATACATATTACTTATTGCATGGTCCTGAGGCCACGAGCTTCTACTAAAATTTATCATAACGACTTGTTGATTCTTCAGGTGATCGGAAGGCTGGTGCTTACCTCTGCGAACGGATCAGTATGGCGATCCAGCGAGGAAACGTAGCCAGCCTTCTGGGCACCTCGCCCATAGAAGACGGTGATCTACGCTCAGAACTCTACTTATAGTCTTGAGGGACTATATGTCGAATAAAATACAAATAAGTTAAGTTTTCTTTTATTGTATTCGATTATGTTTAATTTTCTTCCATGGTATTGGATAGATTTGTAGAAGTGGTAGCCGCGAAGTAATTAGATTTGTCGCTCAGTCAGCTCGTCGGTTCGCCCGGCGATATATCGCATTAACGATAAACTCATTTGTCACTTGAAGCCGTATCTCTGTACAAAACTTTGCCCCAAAAATTATGATTTAGCCAAAATAGAGATAGATTAGTAAGGATTTTTTTATACTCAAAACGTTTTATTCAAAGTTGAAAAAGCGACGTACTTACATACGGCATGTATCTTAAAAATAAAAACATATTTTGAGAATTTATACGCCACATTTTCAGCAAACAAGGTTTGCACTCGGCTTATTGTTGTGCCGACATACGAGACACAACCATAGATGATACACTATATACAGAGAGACACAACGCTTATTTTCAGTGCAAACCTTCCTTTTGGCGTAATACTAAAACGACCCGAACTATGAACTTAATTATAGCTCGGTCGATGTGATACCTCGTTCTCGCAGAATATAGACGTAGAACGGTTAGCTTTTTGAACTAGTTTTGTGTGATGAATGAGAGTCCTGATTGCCCACCTCTCCCTCCTCTTGTCCCAACTTTCGTATCTCATCCTGCTATTCGTTCCCCTATCTAATCTCCTCTAGGTCATTCCTCCTGTTTGTTCCCTCTATCCTCTCCAATCTTTTTCCCATCCCTCCTATACTATCACCGTATTCCATCCTTTTTTATCCTACTGCAAATGCCGGCAAAGCGTTGGCTTTGCTCCTTTTTTTTTTACATGAGGAAATGCGTTGTCGCATCGGCAGCCGCGCGGGGGATCATGCGCGGCCGGTATGTGGGGCTCCCCGACGCCGATTAATCCGTACGACCGGCACCGGTATACCCACTAAAACCTCATGGGAGCCTTCTTCCGCCTAGCGCCGGGGTCACAGTACATGCGCGAGCTTACCCCGCAACCCCGGCAGCGGCTGGCTGCCTCGTAAACAGAGGCGGCCTCTCCTGTGTACGGGCCGGGGAATGACGTTTCCCCGGCCCTGAGAGGGACGCGCGGCTGCCTCTCGCGTCCTCTCGCAGCATTAGTGCGGGTGGAGGTCTTTCTGATCCCCCAGACCTCGACGCCCGCTGCCGCCCGCCTGTGGCTGCCAGGAGTCACGGGCGCTATCCTCCTCCTTCGGTGGGGGAGGGGAGGCTGCGAGGATTGCTCCTGCAACATCACCCCTCCCTCTCCTTCCTCCCCCCCTCGCCGCCTCGCGCTCTCACTCTCAGCAGCGTCAGCGGCGGGGGGGGCTTCGCGATAGGGGGAGGGGGAGGCTGCGAGGATTGCTCCTGCGCCATCATCTCCTTCCTCCTCTTTTCCCCGCCGCCTCGCGCTTACAGCAGCGTCAGCGGTCGGAGTCGGGGGAGGCCACCTAACTTCGGAAGGGAAGAGTGTTTTGGGAGGAAGTTTGGAAGGAAGGGAAGGCTTTTAGGATGAGGAGGCGGAAAGGTGGGACATCACTGTCACGGAGTGAAGGGGGGAATGTGACAGTGGCCGCTCGGGGCCCCGGGGACGCATCCCCTTGTACCGCTTCCTGGATGGAGGGGAGTCCAGGGCGGCACCCCCTGGGGGGTGGCTTTGCTCCTGGTGATAGTGTATGAACCATAGATCATATCATTTAAGTTTTGAACTTCGAATAAAAATCAGACACAGAAGTACAAAAATATTCTAATTAATTATACGTAATAAAAATATAAAATCGGTGGGTCCTTTTTAATCTGTGCTAATTCAGTAAGAACACGTTTAACCCAAAGTCATTGGAATTAATCTAAGGTTGAAAATTTTATATGTTAAAAAAATTGTCGTTCTCCATGTTCAAAGTATACAAATAGCTACGGCTACGTTCCACAAGAGACTCACAATTACCAAGTGCACGACCGCGATTTTTCCCATTCCACTTGCTTGCGGGCGGTACAGTCATAAACTCTAGTAGAGGAACGGATTGTGGAGCGTTTATGCCATTAAAGACGAAATACACAAATGTCATTGGTTGATTAGAAAATTGCAAGTTTTTCAATATCACTTCATAGAGAGAATTAATGCCCTGTCAACGCCCACTTCAACCCAGCCTTTGATGACGCCGTTGGTGACGTTTTCGCCGTGGCCATAACGATAGTTGTCGCCATGTGGAACGGCAGACGGAGCACTTTGGGCGTTGTGAGATACTGAAGAAACGCGCCATACATGGTACGGCAACGCTATAAAAGTTGTTGCTGTCAGTGTCAAATGTCGATTATAATGTCAAGGTTCCAAACGGACAGCCGACAGCGGAACAGCTGCAATGCCAATAAAGAAGAGTTAATATTATTATTTATTTATAAAATAAACTGTTTAAGAAATACGTACATAGAAAGTGTTGTTGAATGTTAAGAAGGACATAAGAAATTATATCATTTACATTTTACAATGTAAGAACGCTAGCTCATGATAAGAGTGTATGCATAAAACAAAACGAAAAGTTGGATGGAATGTTGTCTGTTTTTCGAAAGTGAGTCTAATATTGTTTTGTTAAAGTAGATGCAAGGAATTAGATGAGTATATTTTTTGTGGTGGCTTATTGTCAGGTTTCTGCATCTCTTACTAATGGTGTGGTTTGAAATCCTGGCAGGTCAATATGACATACACTTTTAAGGCACTATTTCTGATTTAATATATCTATTTAATGTTGCCTCAAAGAGATCGCTGGGGTGGTATAGCTATAGAATACTTTTATTTGTTATTCGAGATAATAGCAAATTTTGGGTGGTTATAAAAAATAACCACTCAGCCTCAGGTGAAAGCAAATTGGAGCAGAGCTCCCACCTTATCCTTCTAACCTATTTTTAAAAAGTTCAGATCTATTCATAATAGTTTAAAATAAATAAATGTGCCTTATAACTATACCCCATGAATGGATGAATTTGAATTTATTAAAATAAAATAAATAAAAATAAAAATAAAATAAAAATAAAAATAGCCTTTATTGCTGAAACAACAAGAAAACTTAATCCGCTAATTGGTATCTTGTTTTGTCTCCCTCTCAGCTTGTCCTTCGACAAAGGCCTCCCTCAAGCTGCTTGCTGCCCATTTAACCTTGTCTTTGCAGGTTCTGGACCACACTGTTCCTGCTGTTCGTTTAAGGTCGTCCTCCCACCTCTTGTATTGTCTTCCTCTTCGCCTTTTACCGTCCCTGGGGTACCACTCAGTTATTTTTCGTGTCCATTTGTTTTTGTTATCTCTCATTACGTGTCCGGCCCAGTCCCATTTCAATTGTTTTATTAATCTTGATGCGTTTTTGAACTTGGTAAATTTTTTGATTGTCGATAAGTTAATTTTGTCTTTCAACTTAACTCCTATAACACTTCTTTCGATGCTGTTCTGACAAACTTTAACTTTACCAAGTTCTTTTTCTGTGAGTGACCAAGTCTGACATCCATATGTTAAAATTGGAAGTAGACAGAGATTAAAAACTTTTCTTTTATGTGTTATATTTAGGTCTGAATTTTTCATAATTTCTCGCATAGCCCAGTATCTTTTCCAAGTATTAGCTACCCTTCGTTCTATCTCTTTAGTCATGCAGTCTTTAAATGACAACAACTGTCCCAAATACACATATTCCTTAACATATTCTATTACTTCTCCATCTACTTCAATATGGTAATGTTCAGAATTGGTCATTATCTTTGTCTTTTTAGTGTTCATAGTAAGGCCTGCTTTTGCTCTTTCTTTTGATAGTTCGTGGATCATTTTTCTTAATGATTTGGGGCATTCTGAAAATATCACTATGTCGTCTGCAAATCTCAGATGATTTAATCTTTCCCCATTTATGTATATTCCCATTTCATCCCATTCTAGATTTCTAAAAATTGACTCTAAGACCGCTGAAAATAATTTTGGGGAGATGGGATCGCCCTGTCTAACTCCCCTTTCTACTGGGAATTCTGGACCGTTTTTCTCCAATCTAATTTCGGCTGTGCTATTTGCATATATTTTCCTCAATATATTTATATATTTACTGTGAATTCCTTGATCTTTTAATGCTTTCCAGATAATGTCGTGTTCCAAAGAGTCGAAGGCTTTGTTGTAGTCGATGAATGATATATATATTTGTTTATTATATTCTCTGTATTTTTGTAGTATCTGTTTAAGTACATGAATGTGATCCAAAGTTGAAAAGTTACGCCTAAAACCTGCTTGTTCTAATGGCTGTTGTTCATCCAAATCTTTAGTCATTCTTAGTAGCAGTATTTTAGAAAATACCTTATATATATTTGACATTATACTTATTGGTCTATAATTTCCAATATCTCTCTTATCTCCTTTTTTATGTATTAGTACAATGGTCGATTTAGTCCAATCTTTAGGTATCTCTTCGCTTATTAATATTTCATTAAAAATTTGGTTAAGTCTTGGGGATATTTCGTTCATTAATGTTTTTAATAATTCGTTCGTTATTAGGTCTGTCCCAGGTGCTTTCCCATGTTTTTGACTTTTTATTGCTCTTATTGTCTCTTCTAGTAAAATTTTTGGTACTTCGTCTTCTTCTCCTAAACTTTCACTCCAACCTTCCTCCATAGATTGGGATTTTTGATGGTTTCTGCAACTTGAGTATAGTTTTTTGTAATAATCAGTGGCAATCTGCAAAATTTCCATCCTTTTCCCTGTGATTTTTCCAGTTTTGTCCTTCAGACTTGTCATCCAGTCTTTTTTGTTAGTAAGTTCTTTTAGTGCCTTTTTTATTCCCCCTGATTTTTCAATATGTGTTTTAATAGTTTCTTTTCTTTTTAATTTTCTGTCTTTTCTAATTTTTACATTAATTTCTTTACTAATTTCTATTATTTCTTTGCGGTTTTTTGTTCTGTTATTCAACATTTCTTTCCTTCTGTTTATTAATTTTAATGTTTCTGGCGTAATTTCCTTCTTTATAGATGAATTAGATTTAATTGTTTCATTATTTATAGTTTTTATAAAATGGTCATATTTATGTGTTACACTTAAGTTACACGGAAATGTTTCATGTAATTTATCTTTAAGGTTTTTTGCCAACAATTCTTTGTTTTTTACAGTATTTTGTTGTAGTTTTTTGAAGGTGTATTTCCTGGGTCTTCCCTTGTTGCTAGTTTCTATAGACGTCCGTAACATCCTGTGATCTGTGTTAAAGTTAAAATTGTTTATAGTCTGAAAAGTTTTGAGTAATTTTCGTTTATTTGTCAAAATATAGTCTATTTCATTGGTGTGTTTACCATTAGGTGATACCCAAGTCCATCTTTTCACTGACTTTTTATTTGAAAAACTGTTTAGAATAGCTAGATTATTTTCTAGTGCGAAATTGATTAATCTTGAGCCATTTTTACTTCGAGCGCCATATCCGTAGTGGCCCATGATGTTTTCTTCTCCTTGTAATCTTTTCCCAATTTTACCATTGAAATCTCCCATTACTACTAAATTTTTTGTTATTGAAGATGCAATATTTTGCAATTGTAAATAGAATTCTTCAATTTCGTCTTGTTTGTTTGTTTCCGTAGGTGCATAAACTTGGATTATATTCCAAGTTTCTTCTTTGGTTTTCATTGGTAATAGGATTCTTAGTAATGCTATTCTTTCTGAAATGCCCTTAAATTCTATTATATGTTTAGCTAAGTATTTCTTTATTAGGAATCCCACTCCATGCATACCTTGTGTTTCCCCTTTGTAGCACAACACATAGTTCTTATGTTCTTCAATTCCTTCCCCTACTCGTCTCATTTCACTTATGCCTAAAATGTCCCATTTAATGTTTTCGAGTGCAATTTCTAATTCTAGTAATCTATCAGTTGTACTTAATGAGCGTGTGTTTAGAGTTGCTATATGTATGTCTCTATTAGCTTGAGAGGCGTTGGTCTTTTCTCCCACGATGACCAGTCGGCTTGGGAGAGGTGTGTTTATTGTAAGATTTTTATTAATTTTTTGTTTACAGTTTTCCTTCCGGATACCAATATGGGATAATTGTTATTGACTTTCACTGTGTCTTGCCTTAAGAGATGCAGATCTCGGTCTCATTAATGTAAAAGCATCCATTTTATTCTTTTTATTTGGTTGGTTGACATTGTCTAGTGGTTTTTCTTGTTGAAGTGGAGATTTTGTGGGTGAACGCCTCCTTTTTTCATTAGGTGCTTCTTTTAAAATTAATTTATCATATCTAATAAATGCTATTTTCCCTTTCTCTCTTTCCTCTTTTAACTTCGCCTTAAGTTCCTTTCTTTTGCTCAGAACCTCTTTTGGATAGTCTTCAGTAACATATATTCCCTCAGAAAAAAGTTTATTATTCTTTAATACTTCAATTTTTCTCCAAGTAAGTGTTACAGTAACTAGTATTGGTCTGGCTTTTCCTTCTTTTCTTCCTAATCTTAGCACTTTGCTCAGTTCCCATCTATCCCACTTTTCTAGGTTAGCTTTTGTACTTAAGTTGTTTAGAACCTCTAGTACCATCTCCATAGTTTTTTCGTTTTCACTTTCAGATATTCCATGAATAATTAGGTTATTTTTCCTCACGTCTTTTTCTAAATTATATAATCTTGTTTTCAAAGAAGACACTTCGTATTTAAGGATTTTGTTTTCCTCTTGTAACGGTTTTATTTTCTCTTCAATAGTCTTAGATAAATTTTCAGTTATAGTTTTCGTTTGAATCTGCAACTTTTCTTCTAATTTCTCTAATAGTAATTGCATTTGAGTATCCATGATAAAATATAATACAACAGATTTCCTTACAAATTTTACTAGTGAATAACTATCTTTATTCTGGTAGATTTATTTTCTTTGCCTGGCAACACTAGTTGGAATGTCAACGTCAACGTCAATACACCGGAAACAGATCCTGCCAACGGCAATTTCTGTTCTATGTATAGCTATGCATGTATATTATCACTTTGCATATTTTAACACTTTTCTTCAGTTTCACTGCAAATCTTTCTTATTTTCACTGAAATCCGAGCGATAATGTTCGTCTTCTGAGTAACTATATACGTTTTAGTAGAAAATTCCCGCAAAAACCTTAATAATTGGTTTAAATATGCAGACGTAATTTTCGACACAACTACTTTTTGACAGTTCACCGGAAGATAGGCCTTTAGAATTTGAATTTATTACTTACTATTATTGAAGTGAAACTTCTATATAGCGGGGGTCTTACGCTCATGAAAAAGTGTCACAGTCACATAGTCTAATTCTTACTTTTTTAAACTCGTGATATCTTTCGAATGGGATGTCCGAATTGAATAATTCAAAAGGTTATATAAAGGTATTGAAGCAGTCTACAGCAACTAAAGTAATTTGATTGTTGATTCTTGCGTAGAGTATTTAAGTTTATAAAGATCACTAAAATTTGAATTATGTTATTCTAAAAATTTTGATTATGTTTACTTTTTCAAATAAATAATAACATTTCTTGATTGTAGCTTGTTTTATTGTAGGTTGAGCCAATACAAAGAATAGAACCTAGTTTTAACCACATAGGATTGGCTACATCCAGTTGTAGCCAGCATAAAGAAGGCTATACCTAGTTTTAACCAAATGAACTCGGCTACACCTAATATTAGCCGTGAACAAATCTGTTACACCTAGGTTTAAATACCGAAGTGCGGCTACACCTAGTTTTTTTCATAACATATATACTGTTTGCAGGTGGCATCTGTGATGCTGGTAAGAGTGAACCTACGGCTGGTGCTGGGGGCACTTTGTGCAGCTGTAATAGTCTTCACTCTCTTCTGGGGACACTGTGGTGATTTGTCTCGGAGACCCAGTATGTATTTTTAGTTTGTTTTATAATCTTAATATGGTTGGGTTTAGAATTTTGCACTCTAAACCAGCGAGGGGGGGGGGAGTGTATGGGAATTACTGCCACTATTTCTGGTTACTAGAGATACATGGCCTTTTATAATTTAAAATAATAGAGGTGTCTTGCCTAGTTATGTTAGGCTTAGGTGGAAGCTAATAATAGTAATAAATTAAATGAATTGATATATTATGAGAAGCACCATGGCTGTACACAACTCTCAACTTTTTTTTTTTTTGAGGCGACGGAAAATGCCTACCCGATTTACACACTCTCTGGGCCCTTCACTAGGAAACGGCACGCATCCATCGGGGGCGATAATGCTAGCAATAGTATGCTTTGTTTGCGCTACGTCCGCAATGGATGACACAGAGGAGTGTGGAGACTCCGAGTGATGCCGCACGGGCGAGCAACCTCAATACCCACTAAAAACCCCCTCCTTCCTGTCGACCCTGCACTTTTGTTTGTGATGGAAAGACTGAGATATAGAACATAGTTACGCAACAGTCGATCCAACGCAATAAAGTGCCTGAGGTGTGCCCTGGGAGAACACACCCCACTTCGAGATGGGGGCAGATGAATCCCTTGCTTTACCTAGTAGCTAAGGACCCCCTCGTTCCGGAACCTAACTCAGGGACGGAAGTAATGCGCGTACCTGTCTCTCCGGGTGCTAGCTGAAGGCCGGCGACCTCGAAGAGAGACCGTAGTACGCGCCGAAGGACTTCGCTCCCTATCCCTTTCTGCGGCCTCTTTGAGAGACATTACTGCCTCGCAAAAAGTAACCACAGTATCCCAGCGGTCGTCGCTCTGCAACATGGCCGTTACCAAGTCGCCGAGCGATCCGACGGCTCCTACGTGCGTCTCGAGCTCGAAACGCTGCGGCGTCCATGCAGCGCACTCGACAAGTGTATGAAACGCCGTATCGACTGGCGGCAATCCGGAGAAGGCAAGAAGCCCACAATGCGAAACAGACACTGGTCGAAACAACCGTGTCCGGTCAGTATCTGTGTCGTCCTGAAGGTCAGGGTTCCAAACAACTCTCAACTTCATTTGACTATCATTGACTTCTAGTATCAACAAGGGGGGGTGTAGTTGACTTCTAAGTCAATACATGGCACTGTATAATAATTGAGGTTGTGAATGTTTCCCGAAACATACAAAAAGTATATTCAAATTTCCAAAAGCAATAAATAACAACTACAGCCTCAGTGGAAAAACTTCCTTTGAGACGGAGGAGCATCCCATCTTCCTCCACCGCCTAGTTGGGGCATCCCTAAATCTGACTAATGATACTCTATGATGATGATACAACTATGTGAAAAGAAAAATTTTGTTTCTAGCCATACTATGGCGACAACAGTCTTTAGTTTCTTGTGATTGGCATTGTGTAGTAGCATATAGATTTTGTATTTCTACTAAATTTCTTTCATAGTATTTATTATTTTCTGGAAAAAATGGACATACAGAGATTGATTGAAGAATATGATAATTTTATAAGGCTTTCCATTTTTGCTAAAAACCCACAACTATAGTACCAGTAGGCCCGGCAGATGTCCTGGTTTGAAAGTTCCTGTTAGCAGCGCCGCCTACTGGATCCAATAGTGAATTTAAACAATTCTCAAATCCACTTAGCACACATTGAAATTTTATCAAATTCGGTACAACCGTTTAGAAAAAGTTCAGTAACATACACATCAACAGAAGAATTAAATATATAAAGATAGATGTGCCCTTTATTTACAGTAGGTTCAGTGTTGTCAAACGCTCTATCGGAGCGGGGCAGCAATGGGGTTGATGAGATTGAGTGCACCATCAATGGCGAGTATTCAGTGCCATGCAAGAGGGACACGCAGCGTGACGAGGTCTATGTGCCGTTCTCACTAATCCACAAGTATTTTGAGGTCTGTACATGAAGCTACAACTGAATATGGTGTTGGTATTCTCATTAATCTTAAATATATCAAGGGATTCGTAACAAATGGGGGTACAGACAAAAGTGCAGTTTTGCACAAGGGACAAAATTGTGAATAAAACGTAACTGGTTGATTGTATAAGGCTGAAATTTAGAATACCCATCTCTTTAGGTACACTTGCATACTGGTAAGACTTTCTAAATAAAAAATCGAATTTTGGTATATACGCCTATATGTTATGAAGCCCTTGATATTATTTCTCACATTTTTCCTGTAAATGGATGGGTTGTGCATTTATCGGAGGTGTATAGCTTGTTGCTCCTCATTGAAAACAGTTCCACGAAGAGTTAAGTCTGCTCTTGCAATCGCCTCTTTAGGTGATTAGGGTTAATGGGAAATTTCAACATAGTATTTTGTCAACATAACCTATTTTCTTTTACATACATAACTTCACGCCAGGTCCCTTGCGGGGTAGGCACGACCAACAGAGCGCTATTCAGGCTTATTCTTACACACCTCACTTGCTTCTTTGACATTCATAGCTCTTGTCATGCACGCTCGTCTGTTCTTAAGGCTCCTGACATCACCTTTTGCTAATACATGATCAATTTGATCATGGAAGGTGTGTCGTGGCCTTCCGGGACTTCTGCATCCATCCACTTTTGCATTGTATATCTGTTTAGTCATTCTTTCATCATACATTCTTTTCACATGCCCAAACCACCGGAGCATGTCTTTTACTATGACAGCTAAAGCTAACTACTTGTAAGCAATAACTTTAAAACACCTTGTAATAATTAATATAGCAATTATTCGAATTATATGCCATATGCACAATGTATTACAAACCTATCATGGAATGCTTCAGTACAATTTTATGTGCTTTAAATAAATTTACATTTATATATTTTCATATTCAGTTTTGATTCATACCGCTTGACATCCTTGGAAACTTTTAAGAATCATTGCTCTTGAGAAATGATGTCATCTGTGTTTAGTTATTTTTAATGGATTTTAGACTCTTAACAAGGTTAAAATTAAAATAACAGGGGTAAATTAACTTATTTTGCAGTTGACTGACTTTGAATAGAAAGAAAACTTTATTTGAAGAAATAAAATAAATACATTCCTTATACATTTTACACAGAGCATATTTTGTGACTTTGGACGCCGCATTTTCTGCAAACTAGGTGCTTACACACACACACATATTGCTGTGCCGGAAATATATCCGACACAACACTCATTCTTAGTGCTAACCAACTAATTTTATTAACTTAATAATAACTAATAGAACGAATTCCATTCATGTAATATTTAATTAGTAAAACAAATTTTAATAAAATTCAAAATAAATACGTTATGTACGTACTAATGTAACAACTTGTATCGAATAGAATTCGCTAGAGTTCTTGTCGAGTACCACATTGTGTGCCAAGTCACTGAGCTGAGGCTACAAATGACATTTTACTTCATAACCTATAAAATATTTAATGTGCTATTTTACTATTATATGAAATACAGAAACTATAGATAATATAAGTTCATGTTCTAAACATTATTGCTAGGCTTTATGCTGTACACTATCAGAAGCAATGACACATATACATACATAACTTCACGCCAGGTCCCTTGCGGGGTAGGCACGAAGAACAAAGCGCCATTCAGGCTTATTGTTACACACCTCACTTGCTTCTTTGACATTCATACAATGACGCATATGAACGTTGATAAACAATTTTTAATTTCTAGATATATGGCAAAATAATCTCGAATGATGGAGTGGAGAAGTTCGAATGGTCTCACAGTTATGGGAAGATATACCATCCTAAGAAGAAATACGATCCGCGGGGCACATTCACCACTTTTGAGAATTATAATGTTGAAGTGAGAGACAGAGTTAAATGTATCAGTGGGATAGAAGGCGTGCCAGTCTCCACACAATGGGAACCCAGAGGTATGAAGCAATCAACTTTCTTCACTTATTTTTTTATAGTCTATAATATTATCAATATGTTATTGTTACGAGTTGCAGGACTCGAATTGAAATGCGGTTGGAATTATAGAATTTATTATACAAACACTTATAATACAGGTACAAATATAATAACACGCGCAAAGTCCGTCACTAAATAGATTACCGAATATAGTACACACGTCTTGCTTCGCTTGTGCTTATCGCTCGACTTCCTCGCCCCTCCGTTGGGGCACTATTTTATACTGTGCAAATACAATACGCCTGCTCGACCGCGTGGACTAAATTTCTTAGAATCACACCTGGCTAATGACTACCATAAAAGATTACAATACACAATGGGCTCTTTTTCTAATTACAGACTTTAAACACAAAGTAAACAAAAGAATTCCAAATGCCGAAAAGGTAATAAAATGCAGGTGTGATTTTGTCTTGTCGGCATTCAGGTTGTAACATTATAGTCTAACATCAAAGCTCTGGCGCCCCTAGGTATGACTAGTCAAACCTCAGACCTAACATAGTCTTAGTCAAAGTTCAAATAAATGATGTTTTTCTGCCTTTGACTAACGAAATTTTGCCTAAACTAGGAGAGACTAATTTATACAGTCATTAAACACATTTATATATAAATATGTAGTGTATAAGTATTCCGATTTATGGGTGTTTGTCTTTTAATGGTTTAGCTTTGATTGTCACCAGGTTTCTACTATCCAACTCAAATAGCCCAATTCGGTTTGGCGCATTACAGCAAGTTCTTAACAGAGCCGGAGCCTCGACGGAGGGTCATCGACGATGGAGAGAAGCATTTGGAAAACTGGATTGTAAGCAAGGACGCTTTCATGGCCAGAGAATACGATGTTGCCACGCAGTCTAATGTGTTAAGGTAAGATATAATAGAATGTAAGTACCTGAAGTGATGGATAGCTTCGGGTTTGGCTGAAAGCATCAAAAATTTATTGCTGCACTTTGAGCTAACTCAAAGTAGTGCCACTAGGCAAGGTGTATTTCATACCCAGGCCATTGACGTTATTTTTAGTGCAGGTATTGTTGTCACGCATACAGGACAAATAGGTAGCATAGTAGCGCAAACAATGCAAGTAGACAACATAGTAGCATATACAGTGCAAATAGGTAGTGTTGTACCTTGTACCGCATACAGTGCAAGTAGGTAGCACAGTAGCGCAAACAATGCAAGTAGGCAACATAATAGCATATACAGTGCAAATAGGTAGTGTTGTACCTTGTACCGCATACAGTGCAAGTAGGTAGCACAGTAGCGCAAACAATGCAAGTAGGCAACATAATAGCATATACAGTGCAAATAGGTAGTGTTGTACCTTGTACCGCATACAGTGCAAGTAGGTAGCACAGTAGCGCAAACAATGCAAGTAGGCAACATAATAGCATATACAGTGCAAATAGGTAGTGTTGTACCTTGTACCGCATACAGTGCAAGTAGGTAGCACAGTAGCGCAAACAATGCAAGTAGGCAACATAGTAGCATATACAGTGCAAATAGGTAGTGTTGTACCTTGTACCGCATACAGTGCAAGTAGGTAGCACAGTAGCGCAAACAATGCAAGTAGGCAACATAGTAGCATATACAGTGCAAATAGGTAGTGTTGTACCTTGTACCGCATACAGTGCAAGTAGGTAGCACAGTAGCGCAAACAATGCAAGTAGGCAACATAGTAGCATATACAGTGCAAATAGGTACCATAGTAGCGCATATAGTGCAAGTATTTAGCATGGTACATATAATGGAAGAGGATAGCATATTATTTATAGTGCTATCTAAAAATGTAGGTTTTGGGTATTTCCATAAGCTATTCATTTATTTACTTTACTGGAACTCTTCTTCCATCCTGGTATTAAGATCTTGCCAAAGCAAAATGTTCTAAAATCATAAGTTCTAGAGATAATTTGAGGAAATTAATTCTGATTAATTTATCTTTAAAGGTTTTCAACATCGGACCATGTGTCGAGTCAAGTGTGGCTCAAAGTGAATGTGTCTCAGGACTTTGTTCTAACTGCAGATGTGCAAATGAAACCCAACTCCTCATTTATCGTTGTTTTGCAAAACAAAGATAAGAAGGAAACTGTCTATTTGCACTATGTCACTAGTACGCAGTTAATATATGCACAGGTATGTATATGAAATCATTTATTCATATATTACAGTTTTACACAAGTAACAATTTCTCCCGATGTATCTGCGCAGTACTAGTCCAATTTTAGTAGCGCGTGACAGTGTACGAATTGTGTGAGCGGAACAGAGCTAATAATGCATATCAAGCAAAAGTGCCGAATCTGATTATAAATGAATTTTAATACAAACCATTTACATATGGAAAACTGGTTTGCACTTTTCCATACAAATGAAAATTCTTAAGAATAGAATATACTTTATAGAATAACATAAGAAGTTTAAGTACAGAAGACAATAGGCGGCCTTGTCACTAAAAAGCAATTTCTTCCAGACAACCTTAGGATGGATTAGAGAAAATTGTATAACATGTAGGTTTTGCAATATAAATTGAATGAAAAAGTATATCTATAATACAAATATAATATATAGATAGATACAATAAATGAACAAGTTATTGGTAGGCTAAATAAAACTTTAACAATACTCATTGAAACTTGACATCTTTGCCTTCCGTGATCATGCCTCCTGAAAAGTGGCCGAAACGTCGGAATAATAAACATCAAATAAATAACCGCGCTTAAAACCGTTAAACTTGTAGGGGTGGTGGTGCGGTGGTTAATGTTGGCGTTATCCTCCAAAGTTCCGACACCAAATAACACTCACAAAAAATTGAAGGTGTTGATAATTTATTCATGAATATCAAGTCAGCAAGCAAGTTTTATAATTATGTTATATAATATTAAATTCAATCAAACACGACAAAAATATAATTAGTAATAAATAGTGGGACGGTATGCGCGAGACACCGGACAAGGTCACGAGCCGCACTGCCGATCGAATCAATCCGGGTGCGTGTCCACGGGCGACACCCGTCGCATCGCGCGGGCGCACTCGCGGCGGGCTGCGCTCGCGCATCTTAAATAAATGTTATTTAACGTCGCGGAAGGCCACAAACTTTGTTTTATTATGTACACTTTTCATGATAATAAAATGTTTTAGGATGATCACATATACTACGGTATAGGTGTGGATCAACAATGGCGGCGAATTACGCGCGATCTGATCATCGACATGCAGAAGGGCTGGGCGCTGCAGGACAAGCCCAAACGGAGATCCCCCAGGAACAAATTCAAGGTATTAATTGCAGCACCTGTACACTATTACACAAGTAATAATTCTTCCGATATAACTGTGCAGTAAACCAATTTTAATACACGTGACAGTGTACGAATCGTGTAAACGGGACTTAGTTACGAATCCGTAGTAAGCAACACTGTGCCTTTTGCTCTTGCGAATAAAGTTCAATACAGACTTTTTTTATTGCCGGAGCTCAGCAAGCAGGCAGACGGCCCACTTGATGGAAAGTGGTGACCATCGCCTATGGACATTTGCAACTCCGAAGGTGCTACAAATGGTCACTAATGCCGGAACACAAGGTTGTTATGGCGACATACTTTAGACCAGGGGTGGTAGCCATCCAGTCGGGCAAATACCTTCCCACCTGGCTGTTGTGAGTTATTTTCTCGCCTCATAAAACAATCGAGGACAGAATTGTATGAGGCCGCGAGCTGAACACATGATTGTATGAAATTGTTTTCGTTGATAATATAAATTATATATTTCCTGAACCCAGTCTCTTATTTAAGGTCCCGGTCTGCTCGGAAACCGCTGGCCGCTACAGTATACTTTGATTTCTAATTACCTGGACTAAAATGACAAATGCGATTTACCATTTTTATGTTGCAAGGTTTCTTTTAACCGCCTTTCTCCTCCGTCATTTGCTAAGACAGAGATTTTTTTTATTTCGTCTCTTTTAAAAACAACTTTAGGGTCATAAATGGGGGAGTCATTTTTACTAATATACTTTTTCTTTTCAAAAATCTTCTCTACTAATACAAGTTTCTTAAGTACTAATTTACATTTGACATTTACATCTGTTTTATTTATGCATTCTGTTTTATGTCTGTTATGTTGCTAGATTGGAGCAAAGTGTTTAAGTATGGTATAATGTTCAGAGCTTGGGAGAAGAGAAACAACGTTTTCACTTGTAAGGTTTTAATCCGAACTGAGACTATATTATAAAATACAGAAGTACCCTCTTTTATCATGACTATTAATACACTATATATGGCTCATTCATACGTGAGTTTAATCTTAAAGAAAGTCTATAGGATTCAACTCACAGTGGTGAGTGGAATCAATGACTCACACAACTCAGTTGTGAATGAGCCATATCACAACACTATGCTTCAAGCTGCCAATATAAGAAAAGGTCGATCACAGCTGTCATTTTAGTCTAGGTAATTAAAAACCAGAGTATAATTAATTACTATTTTTTTATTTAGATGGCTCATCCCTATTTTTTGAAAGAGAGTGTCGGGGTGAAGGTAAGGAAAGGAATGCTCCGGTGGTTCGGGCATGTGGAAAGAATGTATGATGAAAGAATGACTAAACAGATATACAATGCAAAAGTGGATGGATGCAGAAGTCGCGGAAGGCCACGACACACCTTCCATGATCAAATTGATCGTGTACTAGCAGAAGGTGATGTCAGGAGCCTTAAGAACAGACGAGCGTGCATGACAAGAGCTATGAATGTCAAAGAAGCAAGTGAGGTGTGTAAGAATAAGCCTAAATGGCGCTCTGTTGTTCGTGCCTACCCCGCAAGGGACCTGGCGTGAAGTTATATATGTATGTATCCCTATTTTAACCGTGACAATGTTGCTTGATATATATATGTTGTACATGATAATACAATTATGAATTTTTAGATATCGAGTATAATCCTAAGCGGCACAGGCGGCTTGGACAATCTGACGATATCGTCCAGCGAGCACATGGCGATGTTCTTCGCGGCTGCCGCTTGGCTGGTGAGGAGTCAGAAGGGAAGGAATGGAGGTTGGACCATCCCCGTCAGGAGACGAATGGCAGCCGGTGTTGGTGAACTGAAGCCAGGCTGGTGGGTATTGTTAAAATGAGATTTTATAACTTGCTTGACACAGGTGGGTATTGTTGAAATGAGATTCTATTACTTGCTGGACGCAGTTGGGTATTGTTGAAATGAGGTTCTATAACTTGCTTGACACAGGTGGGTATTGTTGAACTGAGGTTCTATAACTTGCTTGACACGGGTGGTTATTGTTGACCTGAGGTTCTATAACTTGTTGACACAGATGGGTATTGTTAAAATGAGGTTTTATTACCTAGTACTGAGACCTCAAACCTCAAGATATTTTGAACTATTTTTTAACTGACTTTCAAAAGGAGGAGGTTCTCAATTTGACTGTATATTTTTTTCCTTGCCATCTATGTTACGCGATTTCACCGTCAATTGTGGATTGATTTTCAAATGTCTTTCTTTATTCAAAAGATTATACTCCTGCGGTTGTCCTGTTGACACCAGGTCACCAGGTCTGATGAGTGGATCCCAGGGAAATCGAGAGCAACCCCTGTTGAAGAGCGCCGGGCGCTAACACTTAGAATGGGAAAGCTTGTATATATATGAGTGCCAGTAGTACAAACATTTTTTGAAGTAACATCGATTTTTACACATAATCGGTATTACTTCAAAAAATGTATGATAACAGTACATGAACGTTCCACCGCTGTGCTCCATACTCCCCATTTTATAGGGGCAAAGGCAAAGTATGACATACCGATTATTTCACATTTTTCACAAAACACATAATCACTACTCAAAACCTATCAATATCCTACAACTATGGTTCATTTTAGAGTAATTTAGTTACTCTAAAATGAATCATAGTTTAGAGTTAGTGACCAGGTTCCAGGCTCCCTAAAGAGAGCAGCAGCGCATTCGTAGCACCTTTGGTGTTGCAAATGTCCATAGGCGATGGTAACCGCTGTCCATCAAGTGGGCCGTCTGCCTGTCTGCTGATCTCCTGCAATAAAAAAAACAAAAAAAAAATTTACACATTTATAGAAAATAAAACTGCACAGCACAACATCTCCTTTCAGTTCCCGCCAAAAAGTCTACCGATTATCTCGGTGTGCAAGTTTCATTGTGATGTGCCTCTGCCGGTTAATCCATCAAAAGATTAAAAAAGGCTGAAAGAGAGACGTATGTGAGTTGCAGGCACTCGGCAATGAGTCAAGGGCACGCGATATCGCTGCTGTCGCGCGCCTACCACAAGAGCGGCGACGGCGCCTACTTGGCGGCCGCCAAGCACGCCCTGTACGTGTTGGATGTGCCCAGCACCGCGGGCGGCGTCAAGGCTATGTGGATGGACAAATACGTGTGGTGAGATTGTTTTTATATATCCATAAACACATTCATTTAGTATAAATGCATTCATTCAAATGAGTATACATTCATTCACTCAATAGAGTATACATTCGTTTACTCAAATGAGTATACATTCATTCACTCAAATGAGTATACATTCATTCACTCAATACAGTATACATTCGTTTACTCAAATGAGTATACATTCATTCACTCAAATTAGTATACATTCATTCACTCAATACAGTATACATTCGTTTACTCAAATGAGTATACATTCATTCACTCAAATGAGTATACATTCATTCACTCAATACAGTATACATTCGTTTACTCAAATGAATATACATTCATTCGCTCAAATGAGTATACATTCATTCACTCAATAGAGTATACATTCGTTTACTCAAATGAGCATACATTCATTCACTCAAATGAGTATACATTCATTCACTCAATAGAGTATACATTCGTTTACTCAAATGAGTATACATTCATTCACTCAAATGAGTATACATTCATTCACTTAATACAGTATACATTCGTTTACTCAAATGAGTATACATTCATTCACTCAAATGAGTATACATTCATTCACTCAATACAGTATACATTCGTTTACTCAAATGAGTATACATTCATTCACTCAAATGAGTATACATTCATTCGCTCAATAGAGTATACATTCGTTTACTCAAATGAGTTTACATTCATTCACTCAAATGAGTATACATTCATTCACTCAATAGAGTATACATTCGTTTACTCAAATGAGTATACATTCATTCACTCAAATGAGTATACATTCATTCACTCAATACAGTATACATTCGTTTACTCAAATGAGTATACATTCATTCACTCAAATGAGTATACATTCATTCACTCAATACAGTATACATTCGTTTACTCAAATGAGTATACATTCATTCACTCAAATGAGTATACATTCATTCACTCAATAGAGTATACATTCGTTTACTCAAATGAGTATACATTCATTCACTCAAATGAGTATACATTCATTCACTCAATACAGTATACATTCGTTTACTCAAATGAGTATACATTCATTCACTCAAATGAGTATACATTCATTCACTCAATAGAGTATACATTCGTTTACTCAAATGAGTATACATTCATTCACTCAAATGAGTATACATTCATTCACTCACATAAGTATACGTTCATTAACTCAAATGAGTTTATAACCACTCTTTCAAATGAGTTGTTGAGACTTTGTCGGCATGAACCTTGTGCCCCTGTAATAATTCTTACTATTAATAATGATTAACCACGCCAAAACAGGTTCAGAAATAATATTGTTTATTAAGGTCAAACTACTGGCTAGTTTGGTGACCTGAGACGCAACCTGTTATGTACAAGTGCCGCACGTAACGGTGATATGGATACGTTTCTCTTACTTAATAATTTGTTGAGTATTTTTTATGTACAAAATACGTTTTATGACTAATACTGGTTCCTACATGGGCTTTGCAGTTTTACACAACTAATAATTTCTACTGTTATATTTGCGCAGTAGACCAATTTTAGTAGCGCTCGACAGTGTACGAATCGTGTAAGCGGAACAGAGCTAAGAATGCATAGCCAGCAACACTGTCATTTCCACTTGTGAATAAAATCAGTAATAAGTACAGATTATTTACATGTCGCAAACCGGTCTGCACTTCTTGTAAGTGTGTATACGCACTCACTCAAATGAGTTAATACTCATTTATTGCAAGGAGTATATACTCACTTATTTATACTTACAGCCACTTGATAGAGTTTTCCACAGGGCTTCCCATTTTCTTATATTTTGTTGGGTAAAAACTGACGCGTGTTGAGAAAACGCAATGTATTTATTTCTATCAGGTACGAGGAATACCCAACAAAACCGCCCCTCTTTGTGCTGAACGGCTTCATATACACCCTGCTTGGACTCTACGATCTCCATATCATAGAAGGTGAGAACTCTATCTCTCTAGCGAAGAAGATGTTCGACGAGGGTATGCTGTCACTGAAAACACTTCTACCACTCTTCGACACGGGTAGTGGTAGTTTTTACGACCTCCGGCATTTCACTTTAGGTGTCAGCCCTAATATCGCAAGGTGGGATTACCACGCGACGCACGTAAATCAGCTATACTTATTGGCAGGTCTTGATAATGATCCCATTTTGATAAACACGGCTAAAAGATGGGAGGGCTATATGCAGGGGAAGAGGGCAGCGCATAATTGAAGGGATAGGAAGTTTTTGTATGGATAAACTTTACCAAAGGGCTTGAAGTATTATTAAAGATTGATCAAAAGCGTGCGGAGGTAATAATGATGATTCGAGTCTGAAAAGCGCGACATCAAGAGGGCGGAAAATATAATTGACGAGATTAAATAAAAAAATGTTTTAACAAGTATTAATACAAAAATCGTATATAGATACTTAATTAAATTTTATTAACTGCGTCTAAAAATCGTGTCATGATGAACTTGTGAGAATTTGATGTGCAAGGTGTGAAGAAAGTTATATTCGTTATAGTCGATAAATAAATAATTTACTGACGCCATCTATGTGAAGGAGCTAGTTATAGAATGTTAAAAGCATTGCCTTTAATATAACTTCCTCCTTATTTATATACAGTTGTACACAGCAAATCGAATTGGTCGAATGGTGAAGAACTGTTAAACCCATACAGTATTTATGGATGACTCACATTACAATGAGTAAGCACTGATCTTGGAGCTTGCATTTTCTGCTCTGTGTCGTATATCACCCAACAATCCATTAACCATTTGGAGTAACGTAAACGGTCTTTATAGAACATATACATAAGGTAGACCATTGGTGGCACCCCAGGACAAGATTGGCGCCCAATCATTTTCTTCAAAACGATAAGAAATCTTAACATTGTTTTCACTCTATAGCCATATAATGATAATAATACGGCACACTAACATACACATCGTATATCCTCAAGATAAAAAAATTACGATTTTGTTATGGGTAATATACAACGGACCACTCTGGGTTCGATCCCAAGCACCCAGACCGTACTAAATAACGGAAAGTTCATTAACGAAATGTACCACATTAGGGAATCAAACACGTAGCTACTTAGTTGTAGTGAGTCGGCCGGCAAAAGCCTAGGACCGCAGAACCACACAGGCATAATAATATAATAAAAAAATAAAATATTTTTTAGTGTCTTGAAAAATTTGTTATCAAGGGTTCCAATCATTGGGTGGGTTGCCAACAATGATAAAGTTTACTCTAGTATACGGACGGTAGAGGTAAGGAGAATCATCTCTGTATATGAAGTGTTCGTCGAAATGCATTAAATTAGGGTGGCGCCACTTTAGCATCAGGGTGAATTTTAAACAAAGCGCCTAAAGTTATTAGAGTAGTATAATGGAGTTTTATAAAATTAAATATTAAAGAATCACTAAGAGTATTATTCTAAGTTCACGTTTCTACACAACAATAATTCTTTGAGATTATATAATACTTACAAAATTATTTTGTACTACGTAGATAATTGACGTTTTTAATAGCTTACTATTACCACTAATACTCTAGTCACTAAAAATATTAAATGTCTCGGCATACTTCAATCCGTCAACAACTGCTACATTCATACCACACCTTTTGCCTACGCTAGCGCCATTTTGGAGGGCTTTTGAACTATTATTTACTGTTTATAGCTGGACACATGTTCAATTGTCCACCCATATGAGACGGTTCTCCTTATTCCCTCCATATTCTAGTACCATGGAAGAAGAAAACGAGGAAAAAAAATATTTTTTTCACTTTTCTGATTCTTAATATTAGTCTTCCATAATATCATATTTCATAGATTTAGGTTTCGCTGCTTCGGGTTGTCTAATGCTCTTGTGTGATGTCAGTCATCCTTAAAGGGGCCTATTGTACTGCATTGCAGTCCGTTGCAACGCAAGGCCGTGAATATTATTCCAGAAATACAGAACAGAATGCCTCTTGAGTTCTGCAATGTCCGCCCGCCGCAGGTCTGCAATGCAGGATCGTGTGTGGGCCCCTTTACTCGTCGCAATAAAGTTTTTGGGGCAAAGACTTGTACAAGCGATACCGGTCGGTAGTATAGTACACTATTGTATACATTAATGAGGATAGGTTGTGTCGAGGGATATTTTTGTATGTGAAATTAGAGGTAGAATTAGGTCCATATCCAAAGATAAAAATATAATAATTATTAACATTATTCAGGCCTTTTGTCTTTATATTTATATAGGACGTTTATGCTTATTTTATATTAATAGGGATGAGGACACGTTTTATAATAAGTTGTAACATTATTTAGACACAAAAAACAGGCCTTAAAATTACATCTAATCGTTTTACTCCTAAATTATCGGAATAGAAATAATTTAATTACTGTTTCAAGAATACAACTAATGAGCTAGTTGACTACTTTTATATGTACAATGACGTCATAAGTTTGTACGCTTATAAAATGTCTATGAGGCTGCGACGTTTTGTAATATGATAAAAAATATCGTAGTTGATTTGACCGTCCGCTCCCCTATTGTGTTGATTATGTGCGTACAATACGATCAAAACTTATATGCGTACGTGAAGTTCGTACATGTCATTACAGCATAACACAATTATAAGGTATATATAATATTTACCTGTAACCTTTACAATCTCTTAGTTATATAAATAGCTAGATATTAAAACGCTACCTAGAAAAGTTAAAAGTTGGCCATATATTTCGCAAATATATTGTGCTGAAAAGTGCTATCTATGCCACGAAGTTAGTATTGGTCGAACGGAATGTTAATAATTACCCCATCTATGGATGGTTTCTTAATTGAGCTTTTACTTTAAAGAACACTATTGTCATATAAAGACATTTTTAAGTCAGTTATTAATTTATTTTTTTAAGGTTATAAAACGTCAATCTGACAAGGCAGATTATTTAGTATAGTTGTATTTAGCGGTCAAGTAATTTAAATTTAAGCATTTTATTATTTGAGCCGTGTTTTGACGATCAAAGTACGGTTGGTTCAAATACACTCGTAAAAACTTCACACGAGTGCATACGAATAGCGGTTTACACTCATCCGTGTTAACTCGTATAAATCTGTTCATTTGTAAGTAAATGTTCAAGATTAAAGATATCTTACGCTATTTTATTTCTATATAGTGTTTCTTTTGACTCGTCGAACACTGTCCGAGTTCACTCGGGTCTGACGGATATCCGAGTGCGCTCGGACTGCCAATTGATGTGATACGAGTAGCGCCCGAGGAGCTATCCGAGTGTATTTGGTTCGTACATATTCGGATATGGTCGGCGCGGTTTACTTAATATTGTGAATCATACAGACGCAAAGAATCTCAGTTACTAATTTCACTAACTATTCCGGCAATGAATTTAAACTCACTCGATGCATGTCGTAAAATGTGAGTTTGAGTGAAATTTCATTTAGTGAAAATAGTTTGCAAATTAGCATGGTTAATAAAACATTTAAACTATTATTTTTGAAAAACTTAACAAACAAAACCGCAGTGCTGGTCAATTTGACGGTGGATATGGTTTAGTGTTTGGCCAGGTTGGTTGATTAGAATACAGAAGTTTCGGGTTTGATTCCTGTTACGGTAAATATCCTAATGTCCGGGTACTACATCTTACTAACCTTCATTTGCCTTACTACTGATTAAAGTTTGACATAACAAATAATGTCAAAGTTTTGCCAATTGAATGTAAGAGCCGGTCATAAATGAGCTTTTTGTTACTTACTCTGGTGAAGTCTGGTCTGGTTGTCACTGGAATCCGCCCAATTTCGTTTTATAGACAGAAAAAAAGCTCATATTGTTTGTCTGACGATAAAAATATGTACATATACGGTTTCAGCAATATTTTATTTATTTATAAATATTTGTTAAAACCATGCTAATAAGAATAATAAACTGTTCAAGGCTGATGGAAAATAAAGATTCAATTATATTATGTACATAGGCATAATTTTATAAGATAACTCTTAGTGGCTAAATAGTCAATTTCGCCTTTGTTCTGTGCGTAACTATTGTACAATTATCCAAATAATAAATTATTGAATTAATCATATCATTTGTACATATTATTATTATTAGGTATATATAGTACTAGTTAATATTCTGATCCAATGTAATGAAATTGTTACAATTGGTAATACGAGTAATATTCAAGTAGATAAATAATTAATGAGAGATGTTTCAGTTTGTCAAAATTGAGTTGGCTATCTCGCTCACGCCATCTCCTTTAGTTATTGCAGGTATAGTGGGCGTCATCAGGATAAAATGCGAGCATAAAACACAAGGCCAACGGTTTATACACTTTTAATTTAGATTTAAAAGACATTTTAACATAGTTTAGACCGAGCAGCGGGTTCAGGGCACCGCTCATACTTCCAACTTCAATACTTTCTTTAAAATACTCTATGGTCCAACTCGACCTGTTGCCATCAACCAAATGTGTCACAAAAACTCCTCAGTCTACCCAAGTAGATACTACTCAAAGTATAGAGGGCGTCTGACCTCGCTCTGAGCCATATGCTCTGCTCTGATTGGTCGTTTATTAAATTACAATATTCTTAACTTTTATTAGGTTAGAACGATCTTTTAAGTTATAGAAACGTTTAAGACATCAAATTAACAATTTTAGAAATAATTAAAATGTAAACAAATAATATTGTGCGTTATACATCCAATTATAGATTCCCTCCAATATTTCCTGATATATATATATATATATATATATATATATATATATATATATATATATATATATATATCTCGAAGGACGGCTATACCGATTAGGCTGAAAATTGTTGGGGAGGTAGCTTAGAACCAGGAGACGGACATAGGATACATTTTACCCCGTTGAAACCGGTAGGTGGCGCTGAGATCGGGTTCTAGAATTCTCCTAATCACCTGGAGCGATTTTTAGTGATTTTGTTTTTATGTCATGAAACAAAGTCTTTTAGGAATTCAGAAAATATGGCGGTACGAAGTTATTATGCTCTATTAACGTTGTCTATTAATTTGTCTTAAGTAGGTTAATTTATATCTTTAAACATGTAGTAATGTGCGAGCGAGAGAGGAACTCCCTTGGGGAGCTCTTAGGGCGCGTTCCAACTATGTCGTATCGATTAATTTATCGTTGGACGACTATCGTATCTAGCTGTTCCCATTGGATCGTCGCTTTGTCGTTTATACATCATTAGCAAGCTACAAATCTACCGTCGCGAGGGGGAAGGGAAAACACGTGTAAACGACGAGACGATATTTTTATCGTGGCTACGATAGATTTGCCGTCACGATTTAGTCGTAACTATTTTTTAACTACTAAGTAACTTACTAGCCGTTCCCACTGTCATGACAATCTGTCGTCACTGCAAAAAATGTCGTAGACGACAGTAAATCGTGTCGTTCTATATGTGAACACCTCCATTTAAACATATAAGCCACGACACTTAAAACTACACGATTATCTGTCGTCACGACAAAGTGGGAACGCGCCCTTAGGAGCTCAGTTGGAAATCTGTAAAAATAAATTAGGCATCTCAATATATTATTCTAATATTTATTTCTGTTTTTGTGTAATATATACTGAATGCATGATAATCTCAAAATGACTGAATAGAATTCTTGCCCCTTTTGCAAATTATAAAAGTTTATTGTTGATTTTGAATATATTATTATTAAATAAAGCATAATATGATCGCCATTAGCAATAGTGGTGAATGGCACGGCAAGGCGTACTTGGACAATATGCATAATTTCAAAGTTAATTAAAGCCATAGAAACCGTATTAAAATGGCTGTAAAATAATTATATACATCTGAACTATTTTTACTTATGTCTACAATAATGTGTTAGAATGAAATGCATAGATGTTTGTAGGTATAGTTGTAAATCTAGTTTCTAACTAAATATTTTTTTTAATTAAATATTAGTTAATTAATATGTTTAGTGGGTTGATTTAAAGTATTTTCTATTTTAATAAATAACTTTAGATGTTAAATTAATTAAACATCATTAAATGCTATAATTGATTGTAAGTCTTTTGTCTGCCGTACCAAAAATATATAAGGAAAAACATGAATGAATATATGAATACATTATTATAGTCAAAGCGGAGAAGTCCGTCAGGGGGAAACTCCATACACCTCTCGTGTTTTTCGTCTTTGTAAAGTAACAACGGCAACAAATCTGCGAGTAAAGCTAAGACGCCGTTTAATTCTAGTGTATAAATTGTAGTTGAAGTTGTTAAATTCCCTTTGAAACGGGTAAATAACGAGTGGTATATGAACTTACCCCAGTGTCGGACTTGACCATATAGTTATTTAAAAGACTGTCATTAGTTGTATAAAAGACAATGGATACGTCATTGTTTTGCTTGAAAGAAAACTATGTGCCAGTCATTTTAGGTTGGTCGTAGTCAACAAATAAAATTCACGGACAGTACGGTATTTTTAATTTAGTAGCACAATGAGAACTAAATTGTATAGGTTGGAATATGTTAATTTATGTGTGTGTATTGTCTCAACGCACCCCTGATGCGCCCTCCTTGCCTCTAAAATTGCGATAATTGGTAAAAATACTAAAAACGCATGATTAATAAGACTATTTATTTTACATTTTTGGTATAACCTTAAAAAACTACGTTATGTGAAATATTATATGTATAGATTAGGACAATTGCGGTAGTAAATATACTTAACTGGAAGTAAGTAATTATCTTTGACCCTGGGTTAATTGAAATATATTTTTGCGTCTGTAATAGATAAGAACAACTCTTGGAGGAATCGAATATATTCTGAGTTATCCTAAAGGCAGGAATACACTCTCGCAAGTTAGCAAGTTGCGCAGTGCTCGATGTTTGCAATTTTATGAAAATCACAAGTATGATACGTGCGGGAATGGAGCTGCACCTTAATGTACCTACTATTACTACCTACTATCTTAAGACGAATACACATAAGAGATAAGACCAACGAATGGGCATGTTGGCTCTATGTAGCTATTTTGTCGAACGGTATAATATGGTTCTACTCTTTTGGTGTTACGCCGAAAGTAGACGGTTAATTTCTGTCAACTTTGATAAATAAACGAACTAAATTATTTTTGAAAAATCATATGACAATTTTTAATAAGTTTATGGAGTATTTTCAGCGTTGCCAGATGGGGGGATTCCCTGCAAATTCGGGGATTTTTTCACGTCTGAGGGGTGATTCGGGGGTAAAGATTCTTTGGGGGGGAAATATTTTGTTGTGAGAAATTTTGGAGAGATATTTTAAGTATCAATAATCCATCTACAAAACCAATTCTCATCGCTACAATTGTTATATCTAAGTCGCAATACGGTATTATTACTTTATCTTAGAATTATGCTCTACTAGTGAATCATACTTCAATTCAATAGTTCATTTTAATAATACAATTCATTGGTTCGTTCATTTACGTTATTTATTTATTATGCCGTCTCTACTCGTATGCGTCGTATCCCATAGGCTACTTTCCGTTAGAGACTGACATGGTCATCTGGCAACGCTGATTATTTTCTGCATAAATAACTAAAAGGCATGAAAAAAAAATTGGAACGTAAAAACAACGAGAAAGCAGTTAAATGTCATTTATGAAACTTTTTTAGGAATTAAGTTCGTTTGTTGTCTCGTTTCTATATCAATTGAAAGACAGATATGAACACGTTTAGTTTTGGCTTTACTGCCATGAAATGGATTGTCGAATGCTGTTGAGGTGTCATTGGCCACTTGGGCTTTTTAGCGCGCCCTTAGAGGGAACATTTATTAAATTTAAATATCTACTGCAGTCATATAATGGAGTAAATCTCGAACGGCAATTATATTTTGCTTTAGCTAAGCAAAACAATATAATAAGTATACTATTGTAATATTTGTTGTTCTTATAATCCCAGGATGTTGTAAATGCAATGTCCTTGTAATCATCTTATTTTAATATTTATTTAAAACATTAAGAAGTCGTAATATTTTGTTTTCTTTGTAGCCAAACGATAATAATTATGTGGGTTTTGACTGTATTAAATATTTTATACATTGTTGTTCCTTTCCTGCCCCATTAGTGTAGTATCCAAAATCTTATATAAACGACAAATAATTAGATATAACAACCACATCAATTTTATAATACTTATAGAAATGTGTAATATATTGTATGTATGTATTATAATAGGACTTGTCATAAAAAGTAATGGTATACTTTGACAATTCTAATATATAGATTTTCCGATACTATTGTGTGATATGTTCTCTAATCAAATGGACTTTTTAGAAAACTAAAACAATCATCAATGTTAAGGTTTATTTGTTATTCTAATATTCTACTGATTTTGTTTAATTTATAAGACTATAAATATTAATAAAACATAACACAACTTTAAGGCTGGTGTGCATAGACATTAAACAGATGGTTAAAATAAAATAATAGCTAAAACTATATGGCTAAACTGGTTATCATATTTTAACCGTCGATTAAATATCTATGCACACCAACCTAAGAAAATCAAGCTGCTTTAACTTAAATCATAAACTCAACGCCTCGTTCCGTTATGTTTCTCCAATCAAAGTTGTAGATTAAAAACTTGGCACCTGCCCAGTAGACAAATTTTAGCAGCGCTATCAGTGTACGAATCGTGTAAGCGGGCCGACCTTCTTGGGTGTATACTTTGCACGCGAGATTGCTATTTCCGCAGAAACTGGTCTGTATTTTTCTGCGCAAACGTTTGTAATTATATCATATGTAAACCTTTGCCTCTATTACTGATCATTCGTTTCGTAAGCTGCTACAGTTCGTCGCTGTCTACAGTCGTTCCGAACAATTCTTCGCAATGTTTAGTCATTCGGATACTGCTGTGATTGTTTGCATTTTAGGAAAAGTCCATTGAATTGTAGTGGTCTTAATACACTAAAACATATGTATTTATGTTTAGCATATTCTTGCCAATTTATATTACCTGATTGAACGAATTTATTTCTGTAATTATTTTCTATTGAGCTCTTATATTATTATGTAGTACACTTTTGGCTATGTGAATTGCTAGATAAACAACTAGACAAATCTAATAATCTAATCTATCATCAAATCACAGAAATCTATCTGCCGCACTCAGAGGGATTACGTTAAACGGTTACTTTATAAGAGGTGTCTGAAATTATTGTTTTATTTTATATCTAATAAAAATAAATTTATTTTATATCTAATAAAAATAAATTTATTTTATTTTCATATTAAGAGCGTTTTTCACGACATTATATTTGCTTTGCTAAAACGCTATTCAGATTTAAGTAAAGAGTAAACAGCAAATTCCTCTCTAATTAAATGTGATGTACTATTAACTCTTCAAGTGTGACAGTACAGGTTTTAAAATTGAATTAATAGTCAATATTAATCAATCTAATTATTAACTATTAGTCGATTCATCGATTGTTAAAAATCTGTGATCGGAAACACAAATTCTAAATTCAAAAATATGAAGAAACAATATATTAAATTAGCATTTTCAATTAATTTATAGTCTTTCAACAAATTGTTTAAAAAAATATTGATGATATTGGAGGGAGAGATTGTATATCGGGCCTTATGCGTATTATTTTCTTTAAATGAAATTTAGACATTCCATTTTTAAAAGAGCTTATTATTAGTGCATAGTGTTAATAATTTTTTTAATTTAACTCTTGTATCTAATTTATTTTGTTATTTATTAAGTACAGATTAAATTATTCTTTTAATATTTGAAACTTCTTACTTCTATTATAGTCGGAAGGTGTTGTGATGTATAAAAATATTCGAAAGGTTTTTACTTGAACGAAAAATGTGTTTGCCATGTTTCTTCACAACAACAAAATTAAATGTAAATTGTCAAACGATATTATTCTATTGTATTTATTATACTGTAACAATGTAGTGAGATAGCAGATGCACTTGTGAATGACAATAAAAGTCTGTAACTTCATGTGTTTGTTTTATTTCGTATCGTGGCAGAGTAATTACCAGGAATAACATCCCAGTCTAAGAATCCAGTACTTTTTAGTGGTTAGTTTTCCCTCGTTCAAATGTTAAGAAAACTTAATGGATCTAGCCAATCTTGTACATCCATGCAGCGAGTGGCGAGTCACCGTCTGCCCATTTTATTTATGTTCCCCGAACATTGCGACGGGCAGACGCCATAGTCCCACTAGTCCCAGATCCTTAGTACCACTAGCAATTCAACCCAATAGCCCGGTGCCTTTTGTTGTCATTCTCTCCAATAGTCCTATATTAATCGGGACTTGTCCTTGGGTGCATTTTTATATGATAATCGCCGGACAGTGTCACGCCACATTTACATTAAATTTATCAAGGAGCGTCTACGTGTGGGCCTTCCCATGGACCACGCGAGCCTTTCAAAAGTCCGGGCCAGTTTTATGCCTCGTGGTTTGTAGCATACAAAAGAAAGTTAAAACTTGTAGACCATTATTATAGCAATCTTTATTTTTTTGAGGCGATGGAAAATGCTACTGATTTACGCACAGACTGGGTCCTTGCAAGGGAAAAGACCTACGTCGGTTGGGAGCGGCATCACTGCAGCAATAGTATGCTTTTAGCAGTAATCCACCCGCGATCGACTCAGCTAGTGTGGAAAGACTCAGAGGAAGCTGCACGGGCAGCAACCCCAATACCCTCTAAAAACCCCCTCCTCCCTGTGACCCTGCGCTTTGTTGTTGTCAAGGTTAATGGAATATTTTCCGAATCCGAGTTCAGTAATTAAACTTGTTTCTTTCGGCTTATAAAAGTGTAGTGATATTTACAACGTGGGATTCAATACAATTTTATTTATTTTTTAAATACTTAATTAGATATATTATACAAGCGGGACACTCAGAAAGTTATGAGAAATAAAATAAATGTAAATAAATATATGTTCTATATGTAATTTTTTTTTTATTAAATCTTTTCAAAGTACTCTCCTCCAGCCTCTATACAAAGTTTTATGCGTCTGAACCAGTTTTCTAAACATTTGGTCCAGTCCGCCGCAGACAACTGTCTACAGCTTGCTCGAACGCTGACAGCGCATCTTCCGGCGAAGAAAATTGTATCCCTATGAGCTGATTTTATATTTTCGGAAAAAAAGGAAGTCACACGGTCAAGGCTCTAAGGAGGGTGACCCAGGAGTTTGACCGGCGTGCTTCATCCCGCAAACTTAGTCGACCGCGCTTAAATTCGTTGTACCAACGATACACGGTTGCCTTAGAAGGACCTCCTTCCATGAATGTCGTATACGTAGTATCCATGTTAGTTTGTGAATGTCGTTTGAAGTCTATCGTACGATTCGTCCGATTTCAGATAACAAATGAAAACGTAAAAAATCATAGCGCGATAATGTTCCCGGCGCAGATCCGTTTTTCAACGAGATTACGAGACCCGATAATTTAAGTAAGCTCGCAAACAATGTGGAGGAAAATTTTGAAATTGGAACGTACCTATCTATGTTTAGTTATATATATAATCATATTTTCAAAATAGATTATAACTGCCCAGTCTCTTTTATACATAAAAACTTTGTTTCGCATTACTTTCTGAGTGGCCTCATTATAATATATACATAAATTTGTTATGTCGTGAAGTCTATACCCGATATCGATCATGCGGATGTATGATTCATTAGTTTTGTTCAGATTGAAATATCGATAATGTCTAGATATAAGTTTTTAAATTAATATAAATCAAATATGATAATAAATGTTGCGTAACTAGGGTAGATCACGACCACTTAGGGGACTTATTAATCTTATTATCTTTAAAGTAATATTGTTTACGGAAGATACAATTTGTAAACTTACGTATTTTTTTCTGTAATATTTAAATAGTTCCAAAAAAACAGTGTTCGGACATTTACAGCCACTTTAAGACCACCTTTACGGTTAGTTATCGACCGTTAAGAAGCCAATAGAAAAAGTACTTTATATTGAGGGGTTAAGTCGTAAATTCAAACACCGTTGTCGACCACCAGTGTTAATCTATAAAATATATATAAAGCGACATAGCGAATATCTCATTAGTAGAGTATAATTATGTATTCTGTAGAAACACTGTTACTTAAAATTGCACTAAAATCACTATTGTTAAAAACAATACTCAAATATCGATTTCGAGTAAAAGGGCTCATACGCGACTCTGCATTACAGTCCTGCACAGGGCGAAGCTTGCAGGACTCAAGAAGCAGTTTGCTCGGTATTGCAGGACGCAATGCAGGATGCAACAACATTTAGGATCCTTGCATTACGCGGCGGACTGCAATGCAGGAATCCGTGAATAACACCTTAGTGATAACCTCGTTATACCTAATTACGTTTTCTGATTAGATTACTTTTGACTTTGACAACTATGCTGTCTAAATTGACATTTTCCTTGTATTTCCAGGTTTTCGGAATGGGTTTACCCGTTCTGTAAATTATATGCGGTTGGGGAATTTTATGTGAAAAGAATATTTTGGGTAAATTTTGTGGACGAATATTTCAGCGCTGAGAAATTCCTAACGCTGAAATATTGGTTAAGTATGTTGTTCCCCTAGTGCGGTGTCCCTATAAGTTTAAAAATGGAGTAGAAGTATAATCATTTATTATTTCTTTTTCAAAATATAAATAAATTACTAATCTTACTAAAAATCTCATAAAATATTCGACATAGCATGAAATCGCAAATAATAGTTAAATTATATAAGTTATATTCATTAATATTATAATATTGATTAATAAGTAGAATAAAATATTTGGAATAAAACATTACTCTGCAAGATTTATTTTAGTTAATTGCATTTTTTTTGCCGAAGAAGTAGGTGGTTCTTTCAGTAATCTATTTCTTAAGTTACAATATTAGCAATTAATAGAGAGTTTTGTGTATCGCGTAATAATGCAACAGCCCATAAAGGTCCGACTATTGGGCTTGGACCTCACATTAATAGGTAAAAGGAACAGTATACTGACTATGCTTCTACAAAGTGGATTGGTTAGGTTGACATATTCTGTTATCTCAATGTGCAAGTTTCATCACAGGTCTTTTCCATAATCACGATTTTCTTTCGCTTCGCCATCCTATAAAGTAATGATATATAAAATTTGACTTAAGTGAAACATAATATGAGCAGGTTCTTTTAGGTTTCAGTAAAATTTTAGGAAAATGGTAGTCTTATTAGGTAATGATTTGTCATGGTATAACATGTCACAGTTGTTATTTTATCCGGAATCTCTGCACTTTATCAAATTATGTGAAAAAAATATGAAAATTCATCGCCTCTGTAAAACATTTTAATGTGCGTGCTCCAACAAGCACTAGTCTAATTTTCATTTAATGTATATTAATATAATTTTGGATTGATTTTGGTAAATTTAGGGTTTTTTTTTAATTCAACCTGGAGATCTTGTACTTGTTGACATGTTGACTGTCGTCTTTACTTTCCGAGTTTCCGAATGAATCACAGTAAAATTTGTTTAGTGAGAGGAGTTGTTTCAGTGCAAAATATTGTTTATCTGAAATTAATTATTTATAACCAAGTCTGCAATGAATTAGTGAAAAACTTAATGTATCAAAATGGTCTGCCAGCCTAATTTAAATACGTTGTCACTAGCGGATCTTCCATTCAAAACCAAACAATTGCTGTCTTATTTATTGAATACCAATAAAATAATACCAAGTGATGGACCTGATAAGCTACCTAGGTAACTACTTATGTGTTTATCATTAAATATTATGCACGTTTCTTGTTATTTCCGCTTCGAATATTATAAAGCGACAACATTCTTAGATAACATTCTAGGCTTTCGCCCTCGTCATTTTGGGCCTATATATTTTGTTGTCATATTAATTCATGTCGTCACAGTTATTGCTTCACTGCATTTGCGTTGTTATATACTTTTTTTCAATGGACATTGAATATTAGATCCAGTTATTGTCAAGTTTTAATTATATAATTTACATTATTTTAATCTTTATATATCTCTTATATGTTGTTACTCTTATGGTGGTGGGGACATATTCGTTTCTTGGTTTCCTTTATACACCAAGTTAAAAGTTGCTGAAAATGGTTAATAATATATGAAATAAAAAAAATTGGTATTGTTAAGGTCATTTTGTATTTTTTATTGCGGCTGAACTTTTGCACAGAGTGGCAAGAGATTAAGGGCAATTCAGTTTAGGGGTATACATATGCCTTATATATAGACACTAGACCTGTTATTTGGGCTAGGAAACAAGTTTTTAGGGTCCACCAACAAATTTTGAATGAGTAATGGGAAAAACAAAAATGTTTGACAAACAATGTTATTTTACTTCTGTAATCAAAAAATGCCTCAGAGCTGAGGCATTCTTTTGATTACAATTCATTTTTAAACAATTATAAAAATTGTTTATTGTTCAAATACATGTAAATTTTTTAACTCAATGTGTTGCTGCAGAGTTGCTTGCTGCTTCTTTTCATTAATGGCAATAAAACAATGTGAAGCAGTGTACTTGAAATGGAAAGTAGATTCATTTTTAAGTAATATGTATGACCTGCAAAAAACATTCTACAGTGATATTTAGTTTGAATAAAACTTTTGAATTTGTCAGGGTCTTTTTTGTAATTTTCTGAAGTGAACATAGATGGTGTAGATTTAAATACTGCAACTTAAAAATACCTGAAATTCTCACCGTGCTGGTGCAGTGCCTCTGCTGACTAGCAACCTCCAGCGTGGCAACACCATTTCTCAATGTGGCGCACATCTGAACATCTGCTACTTTTAACTGATATATCCTTATAATAACTTAGAATTTTATAACATCACTTTACCATCATATTATAGACATTTTAAGGAATAAAATTTTGTATGAAGTAACAATCAATCTTTTGAACCCATCACACATCATGGGAGATCCCCCTGAGGAAAACCACAAAATTATGTGTTAAAAATTTAAATGAAGGACTACATGTTGAAAAAATGTGTTTACTAATTCATCAATTCCCAAGTTTTGGGCTTTCCATATAGTTTTACTTCTATACAGATGAATCTGTTCACCATAAGAATGATTAAAACTACAGTTTATCATGTTATGTACCATTATTTCGAATGCAGTGCACACACAAAGCAGATTATCTATAATACTATAAAGTTCTAAACATGCCATGTCTGTACATTGAAGCCACTTAGAAAAAAATGGAATACACTGTATAAACAATGAAGAACATGATGCAATTAGATTTCTTGTCTCTTTCTTCGGGATTCACATAAAAGCTACTTGGCAGATTTCAATTATGGTTTCGATTATGCTGATCCAAATCAAATTACTTAAAATCTTTGCTACTTTTTATCCTGGGAATCCTGCAGGGATTTTTCTGGGAACGATTGAAAATGGTCACATTTAAAAAAATCAAATTCTATTTTTTTCTTCCCTCCTCATTATATGCCTGTAACACCTTAATCTCTCAATTTTTCAGTCACGGGTGCAACTTTCAAAGATCCCCTTATGTACTAATTTCTCACCTCATCAATTCTTGTAACACCACATATCCATTTCAAAATTCTCATCTCAGCTGAGTGGAGATGTTTGTGGTGTATCACTTTAGTGGCCCACAGGCTGCACATATGGGATAGACAGTATGCTTGAAAAAGTGTCTTCTTTACCTCTCGCACGCAACATGTTGCAGACCTGTGAGTATCCTTGTCCCTCTGTCTATATCACAGTTGTCTCTTAAGTCCTCGATGACCCAGTGTCCCAGAAACTTGACACCCAGTTTGCCACAGAAGTATACTTCAGGTTTGTTATAATTATCATATGAGGGTAGTTTGAAGACCGCAGTCTGTACTACCAATATTATATTTTAATTTTATCTTGTAAACAGGGACTGGCGAGGATTGGCTCATCTCTTAGAAATACCAAATGTTGTAGTTTCAAACTTTAATCAATACCCAGACAAGACAGCCAAAGTTCTAGAGATATGGATCAAAGAAAAAACGGAAATCGCCACAATTGGAAAACTCCTTGAATTCATGCAGCGTTTGGACAGATATGATGTACACGATGACATATTAAATGATCTGCATTGGTACATTCAACGGCAAGAGTTAGACGGTAAGGTGTCAACATTACTTTCTGGATGGGGCATAGGCAAGCAGAGTACTTTTGTTAGATTCATGGACAATATTGCTGGTTCAACCACTAATAAAATAATCAACTTTCATGTCTATGCTCTAATGAATTGTTTCTCAACGATTTCTATGTCGCGACCCACGAAAAGACCAAACATTTTAGTAAAAGGTTTGGCAACCCCTTCACTCATTGTAATTAATACATTATTTATATGTTTGATTTAAATTTTCAAGGCTCCTCAGACGATAAAAATGCAAAACCGCGCAACACAAATATAAATTTTTGCACGTGTAATGCACTGAGTGTTTTACTCTTTTTTTTAACAGACTGCGACCCTCTTTAAGTAGATAGATAACTCTTTATTGTACACCAATGCATAGACTGTGACTGAACTGGCGGTGGTAGTCTATAAACAATGATAAGTATACATACATACATAATACTATCACGCTTTTTTCCCATGGGAGTAGGCAAGGACTATAGATCTCCACTACCGACGATCCAGACAAACAACTTTCGCTTCATCTACTTTCATTATCCTCTGCATACATGCACGTTACGTGTGTACGTCGTAGTCTACCGGTACCAACTCTACATAAGTATACACAGTGCTTCTAAGCTCAAAAACAATATAAATATCATATATTAATACTTAAAGCAAAAATTTTGTACCACTTTTTACGAAAATTGCGCTGACGGAGGAGTATGAAATTTCGCACACCTATAGTTTACATAGAGAATGAGTGCAGTATGCTAATATTTAAAGAAAAATATCCATAAGAAATACATTAAATCAATAAAAAAAAATTACACACACTAGTATGTATTTGACACACACACGCATATCGACGGTTAAAAGGTAATAGGGTATAAGCGACAAAAACTAAATTGTTCAGGAGAGCAGTTTAAAGTTTAAAATTTCAGAAAAATGGAGATAACTTTTTCATTTCTTGTCATATCGTGAAAATGGAAACAGCTCTAGAATAAAAAAAATAAAAGCATTAAATGGTAGTTTTATTTATTTGATTCCACGTTGTTTTATGTGGTTTAATGTCGCTTAAATCAATTGATCTTATTTTCTTTATGGAGTAATTCGGCATAAGTTACATCTACATTGAAAAAAAAACGAAGGGTAGAGTAGACTTAGCTACATTTGACATCCTTATATCAAGAGGTAATAGGGCATAAGTCACATGACTGCAGAATAACATAAAAGGGTAAAAAGTATAAGTGGTAATACTCATTATTATACCAAAAGGTAATGGAGCATAAGAAACAGTGTTTAGCAAAAAAATCAGTAGGATGTTTGTAAACTTAAACTTGTAAATGGTAATGGTAGGAGGGTATAACCGACGCTTAATGTCTTTGACGACAATGGTAAAGAGGCATTAGTTCCAGCTTTCAAAACAGGTACTAATGGTAAACAGTAGTATACGCCTGGAGCCTTTACGGCAGTAAAAAGTAAAAATGTATTACCGACTATAACCCAAAAGTGATGCCATTTTTATAGAGGTACAAGCGCCTTTAGAGTAAAAAAGGCCCAAAATTCGGTCGCTTAAATTAATTGACACTTCAAAAACGCAGTTTTTTGCTTGGGCATAAACGACACGAAAGTCATTGTAGAGCCATGGGAGTGAGCGCATTCGAAAGAGCGAAAAATTTTAAGTAGGATGGCATTTATAACTCATTTTCGACCAAAATGTCGCTTATGCCCTATTACTTTTTAACCTTCGATATATACTCTTTTGTTTATTGTTACAGTCAAATTAACAGCGTAGCCTTGGTGCAATCTGTGATAATAGAAGTTTAATATTTGACTATAGAACCTTAATAATGTTCAAACTCATGATTTGAATGAATTATTATGGTTGAATTTCGACCACTGGCGACCACTAGTTCAATTAAAATGACATTTTAATTAACAGTTAGCCCACAATATGAACTGGCAATAAAAGCAAACAACCTGATGCCGCCCATGGAGGAAGTGTACGAGTTGATAACAGACGACGACACTCACAACGAGTTGCAGAAATACGACGCCTTCGTGTTGTACGCGGATGAGGATGCCGATTTTGTCGACGAACTCTTCGAGAAATTAGGACATGAATTCAAGGTATGAGCAAGTTATTATTAAAGTCTATATAAAATATGACGGTATGGCTGACATATCCATAAAACGTAACTCGATATGAGTTATGGATGGATTAAGGAGGAATATGTCGAATATAAACAAACAAAACAAAAAAAAAAGATTATAAAATTGTAGCTGCAGACGTCCGATCACCACGGCGGCCGCTCACAAATTGTTGCGGACAGAACCACGCCCCCCGCCTACCGCGGGGACATAGCTCGCTCCGTTAGCTGCTAAGCGTCTGCATTTTTGTAGTACTTTAGTAAGCGCGGAGCGAGCCTACATCATGCATTCCTGAACTGCAATTCAAACACACAACATTGTTTCACTTCTACCTGAAGACCTCCAAAAAATAAATTGAAACACTACGTAATAATAATAAAAAAAATTACTATTCCAAAATCTCGTGACATAGATTCTTTGTCAAAATACCAAGTACCTGAGCAAATACCAAATGTGATATAATTGACTTTTATTTAATAATATTAATTTAATTTATACATATTGACATGACATGTAGATTTTAGCTGATTGACATAGTATATATATACATCTAAAGGAATAATAATATTGAAAATAATTACATTTTAATAAATAATTTCGCTAAGCGATTGTAAAAATAGCTGTGTTATGGAAAACAGTTTTTTTTTTCAAATAATATAAATGAGAAATATGAAATTAATTTGCAATTATAATTATTTTTTTGCACACCATGAAAATGGTAGAATGTATAGAACATCAACTTATCATTGTAACAACTTTTGTACTACATTCTGGCAAATAAAGATTATTATAATTAACTTAAACAAACCTAATAAAGCTAATATCGTGTATTATTTCGTTACTGAGTTCAGGTAAGACAGGGAAATCCTCTAACGGCTAACTCTGTCAACATTTGAACCGCACGTTCCATGTCATGTCTTGATGTTTGGCCTGAGATCGCGAACCGAGGACAAAAAAAATTCTAACAAAAAAGAAACCGACTTCAGGACTAACTAAAAAGCAATAAATAAGTTTTCTACATCTTGAAGTCGGTGCCAAGTCAAACATCAAATTACTACATTTTGCAGTATTTTGCTGTCCACACTATATTGACTTAGTTTCTTTGTATAATCAAATGTGGCCTTTTGGTTTGTCACAAGAACTCCGTTGAATGGTGCTAGCTGATAACCTGCAGTTCAGCTGTGCTACACATAGACTTAAGAAAATGAAGAAACTACATTGTAATCTAAGATCTGGCTTAAAGGCCTAGCTGCGAAGCCATAAACCAATATAATAAATAAAAATAGTTTCTTTGTTATTGTACTGAATTCAACAAGAAACTTAAGTATTTAAGGGTTTATATAATTATATAAAACACCTAGTTAGATTTTTTATATACGTAACATAGAGCTTACAGCGCGTACTATTAGTAGATCACAATGCCTCCGTTAGCCGTTCCACAAGACGACCGCGGTCGTTGTGTTCGTGGCGAAAACGTCACTTATGACGTCATCAATTTCGATCACACAACACTCACAACGACCCATGTCAAGAGATGTTCCACTTGAGTCAAAATCGCGACCGTTAACGTGGTCGTTGTGAGTGCCTAGTGGAACATAGCCCTAGGGGAAAGCTCCAGTATTAGATAAATATGTTATATTTTATCATGACCTGTCCTTTGTGTTTGACAGTTTTGCACCAAGGAGAAATTGTTGGCCGGGCACGCGACGCAATACGCGCCGGTGGCCCAACTGATATCGCAGAGGTGCCGGTACATAATATTGGTGTATAGTCCCGCCTTCGTCACCAGTCCAGCTAACAGTTTTTACACAGACTACGCACAGGCCGTCAGTATCGGTGAGAGATTCTCGATTACTTTGTTATCTACATTTGTTTCTGATACAGCGAAACTGGGATCTGAAGGGATTTAGATTGTTTTAATCGCTTAGAATTTACCTAGTTTCTCAAATACGCAGGTTAACATGAGAGTTGTCTTATTTATAGAGGATCCCCTATAAGAGATCGAAATGTACCATTATTCATATAAAGAGATGAAAACGTTTGTTGTAGATAATTAAACAACAAACTTTATATTGCACTTGATATATTGTATTACTTATATACATTGAAATTTAGTTCAATACTTTGAAATTATATTAGAGTTAAATTAACGTATGCACTTGTTCGAGAGAGCTGTTGCGAAGTGAATTGACATGGCGGACCAGTGTTGCCAACTCTCCACTGCCATAGTGTGTCAAATATGTATGTGCGTTTACAGAGCAGCGCGTACACGTTAATATGGAAAAGTTAATTCATATAATGGAAGAGATTAATAATAATTATCTATTTATATATCAAGACGAACGTACGGAAGTACATCCTGAAGGACGACACGTGTCACCGCCCGGGCGAATCCATCAGGCATGTTACTTCCTGCGCTAGACAATGCGTTTCATACGCTGGTCGAATGTGCTGCATGGCAACCTGAGACGTTCGAGCTCGAGGCCATCGTAGGGCCAAAAGATTCACTGGTGGAGGCCATGCTCCACAGCGACGATCACTTGTCAGCGGTTTCTTCCTTTTGCGAGGCAGTAATGTCCCGCGAGGAAGCCGCTGAGAGAGTAAGGGAGAGAGCTACACATAGGGTTGCCACCTTTTTTTTGCAGTTAAAGTACATTGGTTATTATAGATAACAAAAAAAGTACATAGTATCAAAATAAAGTATAATTCGTTTTTCTTTATTATTATGTTTAAAAACAGATTTTTATTGCTTTTTGCAATTTGTACCAAATTAGTATCCTTACTAAACAATTGCACAGCATCTTTGCATTGTATATTTAAAATAAAATAAACAAGTAATTCATTTTTTATTAAATAATGTATTCTTATCCATAATGTACTATATCGTATTCTAATTATCGTATCGTACTAATCTGAACAAAAATTTGTGACAATGATTGGCACACTGACGTCATTGATATTTGAGGTTAGGTTACGTTCAGAAATTGTACAAAACGAGTGCTTGAGTGATGTGGCGCTGGCGAATGGCGACATCGATGCAGCAGCAAATAACCAATCGATAAATTTATTTTAACAAAATAATCGACTAAACTTTTCAAAATCTCAAAGAAATCAAATCGTGCGAAATGAAGTATTTTTGTGAACTTTATTGTTCTCATAAAATAGAGTACAATGATCTGAAATAACGTAAAATACTTTATAATAAAGTACGGGTGGCAACCCTAGCTACACACGCGCTTCTCGGAGGTCGCTAAATCGCCTCCCATGATTTCATCGCAGGGGTCTAGCCTCTGTTGGTGAAGTGGGTCGCTCTGCATCCCGGGGTGACCTAAGCTTGTTGTGCGGTTGAACAATGGTTGTAGCTTCGCTCATCATCTCATGTTCTTCCACACAAGCACCGGGTATGGCAGTTGGAGGTATTTTTTATGTTTGCTAGTAGGTAAACTGGCAAACGGACCACCTGGTGATAGGTGGCCACCGTCGCCCATGGTTGCCCTTTAGATATCTGTTCACGCCCTTTTTGAAGAGCCCCATATTGTAGCGCTCTGGGAAAACCGCGGGAGGGAGTCCTTTCCATAATTTGGATATACAACGTGTTTCATTTCAAATGACAATAAATCATAATTTTAGCAGTCTTACTCCATACAAAGTTTTTGGTACTATTAAATCAACCGTAATATCAAAATTTAAAAAAAGCAATTTCCGAACATATTCATTACGTTAAAAAGACAATAAAAACAGAACATCTTGTAAATATTGGTTCACTGACCTTGGTAAGAATGAACATCTTCCGCGTTTAATGATGAAGAGACGAGCTGGCAACATGATACATTTGATCACTAACCTACCGATTTATTCACAATAACACATACATGTTGTTGTAAAATTCTGAAATGAAAAATGAGGTCCTGGGGCTAAACCAAAGAAGCTACCTTGATTCGTTTTTGTATTTGGGTAGAGTACGTCATGACGAAAACTTGGTCTGATTTATTGTCGTAAGGTCTGAAACACGCTGTATATGGCATGAAGGAGCGTCCTCCACACTTTCAATTGTCCAGGAAGTGTGGATGAACTCCCAATCGCCGGCGAGCAGTGCGATGGTAGGTTTAGCGGAGTAGTTGGTTCCGTCCAGAGTTTTCGCACACCCCCAGTCCCCCATCCCAGTCCAGGGAAACTCAGTATGGTACGAAATGAATTGCCTCTGCGCATCACAAAAAAGCATCTTACTTCCTGTTTTTCTCGTCTTGCTGACTCCGAGTAGGATACATAACCTAGTTGCCAGGATCATCCACCAGCAACTTCCTCTTCTATATGGCCTGATAGCGTCTGAGGTACCTTATTATAAATATACCTCTGAGTTCTCCAAAATAAGCCTGACAATGTGATAATAAAAAAATCTATCTAGATAAAATCTGCGAGACGTACGATGATATAAGTATTCCACATGACTAATGTCGTTAAAGCTGAAACTGATAAACTAACGCAATACCTTGACCTCGCGCACGAGATTACGGCCGTGTGGCATATGGAGTAAACGATCAACGTACCGATAGTGGTGTTTATTAACGGTCTAATAGCGAAGAGCCTCGACCGACACCTAGAGAGATTCTCGCTCGATAAATGGCTGTAGGGCCAGATACAGAAGGCGGTTCTCCTGAGCACGGCACGCATATTGTGAGGAAGTTCCTGTCTCTGGAGCCTGAACCACCGATAAGGCTCAAGGCTGGATTCTAGGCCCTGCTGCCGACGGACGTCATATATATATATAAAAGTAAATAAATGAAGAGTTGGATTTATTATATCGGTATTTTATTTATTGCTTTGTAATACAAAAACATAATAAAACTACAATGCTGACATTGCACAAGTGGCCTTAAATAACTCAGAAGCCGTTAAAGTTAGCAAAAAATCATAAGAGACCTTTTTTGTAGAGCGTTGAATCTTCTACAAGAATTCTTCGTGATTCAAGCTTATCTTTCAATTTTTCTTATATTTTTAGTTTTAACTTGAATCGTCTTGAGGCACGTGTTGTCCCAATCCCAGTGTTTCATTAAAAGGAAGCTTTTTAGGGGGCGTCGCAAGAAATTTATTTTTTAACGACCACCTCGATACGTATATATATATATATATATATATATATATATATATATATATATATATATATATATATATATATATATATATATATATATATATATATATATATATATATATATATATATATATATATACGTATTGAGGCCCTCATAACAAATGGGCGTACAGACAAAAGTGCACTTTTACACAAGGCGAAAATTTGTGAATAAAACAAAACTAGTTGATTGTGTAAGGTTGAAATCTGAAATATTGTTTTTTTAGATACACTTGTATACTGGTGAGACTTTGTAAATTGTAACATGAATAGTAAACAACAAAAATTACCATTTTTGCGTATACGCCCAAATGTTATGAAGCCCTCGATATCTATATATATATAAAAGTCGTGTTAGTTACACTATTTATAACTTGAGAACGGCTGTACCGATTTGGCTGAGAATTGTTGGGATCGGGTTCTAGAGTCCTCCTAATCACCCGGATCGATTTTGGTCATTTTGTTTTTGTGTTTGAGTGGGTCCCCCGATGATTTAAATCCACATTTGGTCCCGGTAGGTGGCGCTGGGATCGGGGTCCTAGATTTTTATTTTTTCAGAGCAGGACAACGTCTGCCCGGGCCGCTAATATGTATATTAAAAAAACATTAAAAAGAACAAACAAATATAAACGTGAAATAATAATATTTCTTTAATCCAGACCAGGTCCATAATACATTACGTTGCTGTTATTACAGTATCAAGATGTGGTTATGCATTAGCTTGCGATGTGCGAGCAGGATAGAGCAACTATGGGGGAGTTTTTGGCGGGAACTGAAAGGAGATGTTGTGCTGTGCAGTTTTATTTTCGAAAAATTTGTAAAATAACTCTAAAATGAACAATAGTTGTAGTATATTGATAGTTTTTGTGTAGTAATTATGTGTTTTGTGAGAAATGTGAACTGTATAGTCAAATGTGGCCTTTTGAGTTGTCACAAGAACTCCGTTGAATGGCACTAGCTGCTTACCTACTGTTCAGCTGTGCCACACATGGCTTATGAAAATGAAGAAACTATATTCTAAGATATGGCTTAAAGGCATAGTTGCCAAGCCATAAACCTAAATAAATAAAGCAACTATGGGCGGGAGGGAGCGTGGCACTAGCCACTTGTTCGTTGTCCATTGCTATGACTGGACGTATCCTCTAAATGTTTATAAATGTTTCAGAGTCACAAAAATTCATTACTAAAAGAAAGATAATACCAGTGATGTACAAAGAGTGTCAGATTCCTATTAACCTTCTATACTATCACAAGATATACTATAAAAAACAGGGTAGAGCGATATACGACTTCTGGCAGAAGCTGGAGCAATCTCTTAGGCAGACTTTGCCCCCACCGAGGTACGTAGACGCAAAAGCATAAAACAAATAATGTGATATAATAGAATATGAATTAATCAAGAATATAAGTACAGAAAACAATAGGCGGTCTTGTCACTAGGAGCAATTTCTTCCAGACGACCTTAGGATGAATTAGAAAAGTTTGTGAAATATGTGAGTTTTGCAATGTATCTAAGATATAAAATAATGCAGAATATATATTTTTAAATGAGAAGTCAATAATTAGAAATTTTTTTGTTTGTTAAATTACCAAATATTTTTAATTTTTCTTTTAATGTTTCCTTCCACACCCGGTTGTCTGGAAGAGATTGCTAAGTGTAAGATAAGATAACAAGCTTGAGTTTTTCCAGCATCAGTGGCTAGGTTTCAGTCACCTTTGGTGTTACGAATGTCTATAGGCGATGGATGGTTAATCACTTTCCATCAGGGTGGATCGTCTGCTGAAAAAAAAATACATTTCATCAATCAATCATCAATTTTATTTAAGATTTAAAATGATCAAGTTTTTTTTTAATTTTACGAGTCCAGCAGACAGGCAGATGGCCCACCTCACCTGATGGAAAGCGGTTACCATCGCCTATAGACATTTGTAACACCAATGATACTTCAAATAGGCTGTTGCTCTCTTAAGGGAAACTGGAACCTGGCCACTAGTGCCGAAACACGCCTCAAGGTTGTTATGGCGGCATACCCTATACCAGGAGTGGTAGCCATCCAGATGGGTAAACACCCTACCACCAGGCTATGGATTGTTTTGTCGCCTCTTACGACAGGATAAATTGGGGACCGACTAAATAATAGCTTAAACTCATTGAGTCTTGACATCTTTGTGATGATGGCTACTAAAATGTGCTCGAAACGTCGAAATTAAACACCGCACATAAAACTGCTAATTCTTAACTATTATTCCTATTTATTACAGTAACAGACTAAACAGTACAGGAGAGAGGTCCTTACTGGATATAATTGAGCTATCAAACAGTTTGTTTGATGACCAATGCTTTCTTCAGCCGTACCGAACGACACTACCCACTAGTACATCACTGAATGGATTGGATTTAATAAAACCCAAGCAATCAGACGAAGAGAAGTCGTTAAGCAGTTGCAGTCAATTCAGCGTAAATTTAGAACCTACGAAGAAAAAGAAGAGTGGTGCGATGAAATGGTTCACAAAGAAATTTTTTAAGAGAAACAGTAGGATGGAGTTGAGGGTTGAAAACGCTTTGGTTGGTGCTCCTTAAGGTGTTGGTGTAGCGCAGTGATTATGTATTGTAAGTTTTAAATATATAAATCGATATTTAACTATCAAGGTCTCCTATCTGGGGGCCTTAAGTAGCCACTTTTGGAGAGTCGCTTTGTGAAATTGACTCGTATCTAGATATACAGTTACGTGTGCAACATGTCCGCGCCTTCGTCCACGCTTGACTTAAAAGTGCCGCGGGATTTTCGGGATCAAAAAAGTTACGCATAAGAATGTCATTGGAATTCGATTTTTGAAGTGAAACTTCTTTATCGGCGTTGGAAAAGAATTTACCGTCACATTTTTCGGTTACGCGTCACGTCACATTCTTCCACAATCTATCTATCAACAACTGTGAGTTTTTGATAGATGGATTGTGAGACGAGCATTGTAATATTTCTTTATTGTATTATATTTTTTAACTAATATACGAGTTTGATGATTTATAAATCACTAGAGTTTACCCCGCGGGTTAACCACTAGTGCGTATCTCTTGTTTATAGAGCAACCGCAATATTATATTAAATTTTCATGTATTTGCCCACGGAAGATTCACTTCATTTTATATCGCTAATTATACCAACCCCCGTCGTCTATCTGTAAACAACATAAATTACAAAACTTGACCAAAAAGGCTAAAATGACGGAATAGGCAAAAACGACCAAAAAGGCCAAAATGATCAAAATGGTCAAAATGACCAAAAAGGCCGAAATGACCAAAAAAGGCCACAGTGACCGACGTGGCCAAAATGACGGAAAAGGCAAAAACTACCAAAAGGCCAAAATAAGCAAAATGGTCAAAATGACCAAAAAGGCCAAAATGACCGACATGGCCAAAATGACCAAAAAGGCCACAGTGACCGACATGGCCAAAATGACGGAATAGGCAAAAAGAACCAAAAAGGCCAAAATAATCAAAATGACCAAAAAGGTCACAGTGACCGACATGGCCAAAATGACGGAATAGACATAAACGACCAAAAAGGCCAAAATGACCAAAAAAGCCAAAATGACCAAAAAGGCCAAAATAACCAAAAAGGCAACAATGACCGAAATGACCAAAATATTCAAAATGACCAAAACGGCCAAAATGACCGAAAAAGCCAAAATGAAAAGTATCCCTTGTCTACCCTCAGTATTTAATTTACATACGTATCGAATTTCAGCCAAATCGGCCCATTACTTCTTGCGTAAAAGCATAACAAACAGAAAGGCAAATATATTTTATCCCGGAAACTATCCCATTTTTATGGATAATAAGTATCCTATGTTCATTCTCGCCATCGAAAACATATATATACTGAATTTCATCCAAATTGGTCCAGTAGTTTTTACGTGAAAACGGAACAGACAGACAGTAATAGGGATTTATTTAGTGTGCTATAATTATATAATTTAACTTTGTTTAACCAATTTCTAAAGTTGCATATAGTCGATCATTTTTCGAAAGATAAGGTCATAAAGAAGTTTCACTTCTTACGTGTGTACACTAGTACACGCAGACGTTTTTTTTGTAATCTGGCCTTTTGGATCATCCCCGGAAAATTTCCCGCAGGATTCTCAGACTAAGAGTAGCGCAGATTTCAAGTCTAGAAATCGGCTGACGAGCAGTGAATGCCACATCGAAATGGTCCCAGTAGTTTTTAAGTTTCACAGTTTTTAAGTGACTACCGAACAAACAGACAAATGATAAACCAACGAGAAATAAAAAGAAATGTGTTCTCTATGGCTTATATAATCTATACCAGTTTTTTTTTTACTAGATTCAATGTACAGACACGGCATGTTTAGAATTGTATAATATATAGACTTACCTCACTAGTAATATGAATTAACGAAAGTGGTCCTTAGTGAGCCTGATATGTTTTACTGATACTCAAACATTCCCGTCATACAATAGTAGTGTAGTATTTAGATTTTGTAACCAACACATCTATTTTTGTTAATATTTGCACTCGTATCAAAGACTAGATGCCAGGGAAACTTCGTTCGCGTTGCCGTAACGACTTATCACGTCAGTGAATTGAAACGGCGACAAGAAACAAAAAAATCGGACTGTCTAGTAAAAATACCGAATCCTCGTCCATAATTTGTAATACCTGTAATACCTCGAACCGCTACGAGAGCTCGCGACTCACTGTGGCCACCGCACGCCTCCGCTCGCCGCGCCCGCCTCAGGACCCGTCACCGCGCATGGTAGGCGGAGTGGGAGGTGTTAGGTTTATTTTCGTTACGGAATTTCTTGTTTCGGTCGCCGCGCTCAAAGCTATGCAATAGCTTAAAACCAATTCAGGATCTATGTATCTGCTGGATCTATGTATATATTGAATTTATAAATTAGTGTCAGTATGTATATTTAAATTGTACAGTCCTACCTTTTTTTCTGCTCCACCTACATCGCCAGATTTCCTTTAAGCTAGGTTGCCTGGAAGAGATCACTTTTAGAGAACAAAATAGTTGACCAAAACCGGTTAAAACTAGTTAATTTTCAACCGGTTTCAAGCCTTGTCTGTACGTAATGCTCTGACACACAAAAATCCTAAGATGTGTTTCCGAAATTTGCTGGTCTGAATTAGCTCTTGTATCTCATTTTTTTAATTCAGCGTACAAACTCGAAATCACCGATTTCTTACATTTTAGGTTCTTTTGAGGCTACTATAAAACTTTGTTATATCGATTTATGCTGATGTGTACCGACATTTAATCGATAGTTAAAATAAAATAATCAATGTTTATTTATACATTTTTAGCGATTATTTTATGTTAACCATCGGTTAAAAGTCGGTGCACACCAGCCTTAGGATGTCTTGATTGTTAACCGTCGAAATGTGTTCAGTTTCTGAAAGTTGGGGCCTCATCTGGGATGATGCTAGTTAAAGACCGTTCCACGCAGATTTGGCGATGGGTGTAATACTATATTGTTTTAATTTTTAACGACGTTACATATTGAAATAATCTGGCTTTTGAATAACTTTGACATTATACCAGATGAGGTCCCAACTTAAGAGCGTAAACTTTACTGCAAGGCAGGGGTTCTCAAAGTGTGCGCCGTAAAGAGTAAAGTTACCATTCTCCGGAAACTAAACTTATAGTAGGGGAGGCCAGGCGGGCATTTTGGGATTTACTCGACCGTGACATAAGATGAGAAACCTTGCATCCTATTATATACCCCCAGCATATATGAACCCTTCATATAGGGTAGGGGTATTTTTATTCTTCAATTTTTGAAGACAATTTTCTTTATCGGGGTTGGAAATTTTTTACCGTCACATTTTTCGGCTACGCATCACATTTTTCCGTTACGCGCCATCTTTTTCTTACCCCTACCAGGGGCTTTATTTATTTAACCAATTTCTGTAAAGTTGCATATAGTAGATCATTTCGAAAAATAAGGACATAAAGAAGTTTCACTTCTTAGGTGTGTACTAGTACACGCACATTTTTTTTATTTTAAACCGTTAAATTAAGGAAATTTCTCCACATGATTGTCAGATTATCGGTCAACGAGACAAGAACATCAAGTGGAAACGTCCATATATTAATCTGACGCGCTCAAGTATTATAATGTTACTATTTTTTTTACATATATACATAACTTCACGCCAGGTTCCTTGCGGGGTAGGCGTGAACAACAGAGCGCCACACAGGCCCATTCTTACACACCTCACTTGCTTCTTTGACATTCATTTCAAAATTCGGCCTGGCCTGGGTCGTGTTCAAATCGTCAGTTTTTTTGAATAGGAGATCCTTTAACTTAACATCCATCATACGGTGCGACTCTTTTTTTTTAAACATGTACACGCTCTCCCGCCCAGTGAAAGGGAAGAAATAAATCAAATCAAATCATTTATTTGCGTAAAAACATGGTTAATAAAAACATTAGTTGACAATATGTTATTTTGTTTCACATGTTTTTGCCCTTTCAGGCATACAAATAGTAATTAAAAGTTCGCTTTTTTCCTTTTTAGCATCTAACCTTAACAATCCAAAAGGTGCCCGCGACGCTCGAGTAATTCCACATTTAGCATCTTAGTAGAGGAATATGGGGAAAGCCCCTACTATTAGGCATTCGCGGTTACAAAATGTATGGAGTTCAACAAGCTCACACGTTACATTGACTAAGTTGCGTTATATTTTATTTCCTATTTTTGTTAAATAATAAATGTTTTCTTGTATATAAATATAAAAACTAAGATTAGTATTGTTGATGTTTAAATTTGTGTGCCTGAATATCACTGTACCCTATTTCAACAGGCTAGGGCTAAATTCTCTTTCTTAAAACATGAAAGGGTGAAACACGAGTGCTGAAATAAAAAAAAACAGGCTAGGGCACCGAGACAAAGTACTATAGTAAGTGGACCGCGAACTGACGAAGTTTGGGATTCCCTGCTGGTTTTAATTGGACCTATTTATGCAAAATGGAACCAACCCACATAATGACTGTTTAGAGAATTAGCCGTTTTTATTATATTTTTCATCCAAAAAAAATTAGAATATTAGAAAGAAAGAAGAAAGAAAGAAAATATATTTATTCCAAATTGCGACTTACACATTACATACATATAAAGAAAATTACAATAAACGAAAGCCGCAATATGTGAAATGAGGTTGGCACTCAGTCTTTCGCTGTGCCGAAACATATTTCGACACAACACTGGTTTTCAGTGCCCACCTCCATGACCTCATATATCCCAAGACCCACTTTGTAGATAACCTAGTATATTCAAAAAATAATATATATATAACAATTATACAATAAGATAGTCTAACAAAACAACAAAAAACTAAATAATAATAAAAATACCTATAACTAAATCACTAACATTTAAATTATTCAACAAACTAAACAACTATGAAATACAAACCAAAAATTACATTAATTAATTACTGCCCTCAGGTAAGTAAAATGACATGTGCCACTTATATATATGGAGATCAAATAAACTATAAAAGACATCAGAATTAAATAAAAAATCAATTCTTAGATATATCTAGGGTCTTCTTTCTGTAACTGTATTAAATATCTTTTATAGTGCAACTTGAAGGTAAAAATTGATTTCATGTCTCTAATTGGAGGAGGAATGTCGTTCCAGCATTGCGTAGCCGCATGTTTAAAACAACCTCTAAAAGCAGCCGTTCTATGCTTAGCTGTAATTAATGGCCTGGTAACAGATCGAATAGCATATTCAAACTTACTTTGCCTCCAATCAATTTTATTATATAAATATGAAGGTTTGTGGCTGGAAATCACTCCAAATAGAAGGCAGGACAAATGTAGTCTTCTTCTTGCTGTCATTTTTAATATGTTATTTTTATTTAGAAATGGAGTAATATGGCTTCTATGAGGGATTTGGAAACAGTACCGTGCACAAGCATTTTGAATACGTTGGATCAGGTGTTCAGTTCTTTTTAGAAGAGAAGGCCCATAAACAGTATCACAGTAGTTGAGCTTAGATAAAATTAGACTTTCCGTAATACGTACTCTCACATCCTCATTAATGTACTGTCTAATTCCATACAAAATCTTAAGCCTATAGAAACAGTTTCTCATAACATTATTAACATGTTTCTCAAAACGAAGCTCAGAATCTAGAGTGAGTCCTAAGCTGTAAGCAGTATCAACCATTTCTATTGGCTCATGTCTAATTTTAATAATCGGGTTAGATTCTTTAATCATTTTTACATGTTGACGATTTCCAAGTACTAAATATTTTGACTTTGCTGGGTTCAATACTAGACAATTTGCATCAGACCATTCAGCAATTCTTCCTAGATCACTGTTCATATCATCCACTGCCTTATCTTTTTCCTTCGGATTGAAGTGTATATACAATTGTATATCATCCGCGTACATGTGAAATTTACAATTTTGAATACAACTTGTAAGATCGGCAGTATAAAGAATAAACAACAGTGGTCCCAATATTGAACCTTGTGGAACCCCTCTTGCTAGATTCAATGGCGTAGATGAAGTGTACGTTCCATTAGACTTTTGTAATTCCACTTGTTGTGTTCTGTTTGTTAAATAACTGTGAAACCATTTGATAGTATCTGTTGTGAATCCATAAAAAGCCAACTTAGATAATAATAAGGATGTGTTGATAGCGTCAAATGCTCGAGAATAATCCAGCAAAACAAGTACAGAGACCTGTCCCTGATCACGAGCCTCAGTTATATTACCTACTACATCACATAGTGCACTTGCTGTGCCATGCTTCTTTCTAAATCCAGACTGTAAATCGGGTAGAATATTACTCGTCTCCAGATATTCAATGACCTGTAAATAAACGACCCTTTCTAAAACCTTAGAGAGGCATGGCAATATACTAACTGGGCGCAGATCCCTATTGCTTACTGGGTTATTTTTCTTTGGAAGAGGGCGAACAATAGCTCGTCGCCACATATCTGGAAATGTTTTCGATTCAATTGAAAGATTAATTATATGAGTTATTGTTTTAAGTGCATTAGGCATTATTGATTTAATCATATCTATGTTAATTCCATCTATTCCAAACGCCTTAGACTTTAAAGAATTTACGATTTGTAAAATTTTGTCTGTTGTAGTTTTTTGCAAAGAAAAATTGCCTGCACTGAACCGATGAAATTCAAAAAATGTTAGCTGACGTATGTTAACATTATTTTCCCCAGGAACATCCAAAAAAGACTTATTTATGCTTTCGGGATCACATAAATGTACTGGAAGCATTATTTCTTTATGAGACTGAAGTACACTGGATTTCAAATTTTTCCATAGCGATTTCGAATTGTCTATATTTTTATTAATATGTTGTGTGAAGTAGCCTTTTTTTTCATTAATGAGCGCTGTTGATGATAGGCGTTTAAGCTCTAAATAGTATTGTTTGTGTGCGGCGAGCTTGGTCTTATGAAACCTAATCCTAGCTTTGTCCCTAAGCCTGAACATCAATTTGATGTTGTCAGTAATCCAAGGCGTAGGTGGTGTTTTGAATATTTTAGTTTTCATAGGTGCGTGGAGATCAAATAATCGCGTAATATTAGTAGAGAAAATATTCACCAACACATTTACATCAAATTCGTTGCACATACTTTGCCATGGAATTAATTCCAGATCATGTTCGAAAATGCTCGAAATAATATCTTTTAGTGGTCGATAGGCTACTAAACGCGGCTTAGGTTTTTCTTTTTTTATTCGGGTCTCACATGTTATGAATGCATGATGATTGAGTTCATTTATGTAATCTACTTCTACCGCATACGAGTCAAAGTCGGTGCATATGATATCGATTAGAGAAGAACTATGATCCGTGTAATGAGTTGCTGAATCTACTATTTGTTTTAAATTGAAATGATTAAGAAAATCACAAACTTTTTTAGAATTAGAATTATACCTATCTAGCAAGTTGACATTAAAGTCTCCTAACAAAATGATGTTATCATAGGGAGCCAGAGAGATAGCACTCTCACTTATTCCTCCAAGAAAACTGTCTAATTCGAACCAAGGTGGCCTATATGCCGTTCCTACCAAAATGTTTTTGCCATTTAGTTTTACGGACATCCAAAGTTGCTCAACGTTCAAACATTCTGGGTGTGTTCTACTTTGTATATGAATATCTGATTTAATGTAAAAAGCGACTCCTCCTCCTCTCCCCCCACGCACAGACTGAGGTCGTGGCACATGCCTCAATCTGTAACCTGGGACACTCGGCGCACGACCCTCTTCACCTAACCGAAGCCAAGTCTCATTTATAGCCATGATGTCTACTGAGTGTTTGTCCATTGCGATTAAGAACTCATCTTGATTTGTACCAAGAGAGCCAGCATTTAAAAGTCCAAACTTTAACAGTTTATTTGAAATCATCTATATAAATTAACAAACAAATCATTATATCCTACTACTAATTTCAAAACAAAATATTCATGACATTGTTCACCTATTATAATATAAATCTTATTTCTTAACATACTAATATAACTGTAATACGAGGTAATGTGTATACAATTAATGAATCTAGGTATATAACAGTGGTATATAAATAGTAAATAGTATTTAGGTAGTATATATATCTTTAGTAACGATATATGTAACACATATGTACTTTTATCATATGTATTAGTTTTAAATATATAGTAGTGATATTTTCTATTTTTACAATTTAATATTGATATAATATGCATTCCTTTATAGCTTCGTAATAGAATATGTAGGTTATCAATACGGCTCACCATGTTCAAAGCTAATAAAGTAAGGTTACAATAATAAGAATAAGACAACAATAAATGGAAAGGATAATTATACAGTATGCGTAAAGGGGACAATATATTCGGAGACGTCGCCTTCGTTTCGAATTCTAACCACAGCGTCTCCTGACTTGCGCCGGGCGAGAATGCGGCCGCGCCTTGTCCAAATGTACTGCCAGCCATTACGTCGACCGGCATCGCGCGCCAATCGAAATAATTGCTTGTTGGTCTTTGTCAGGCGCTCATTTATATAAAAACGGACTGGTTTTCCCGTAACACCAATATCACTTGTGTCAACGTTACGCCGTACTCGAGCATTATGTAGTAGTTCGTCGCGTAAGTCCCTTCGTGCTAAGCGCACTACGATAGCGCGTGACGTCACCTCAGTTACACCCTCCGAGTGAGTCATATTGCGAAATCTGCCACCCACTCTCTCCGCGCTGACTATATCTCTATTTTCTAGAGTTAACCCCAACTTGGCTGCGACCGAAACAATGAGATGAATAGGGGTTTCCCCCTTCTCTTCCGGTATATTTCGAAGTTCGAGGTCATTGGCGAGTAGATCTTGATCCCTGTCATTCAGATCGGATCTTAACTGAGTTATCACCTTATTGAATTCTACAGGTGCTTCAATATGTACATCAGTACGCTTTTCCAGTGCATCTATACGATTTTCAAGACCATCTATACGAATTAGGCAGGATTGAACTTCGACTTTCAATTCTGAAATTTCCTTACGGAAATTCTTGAAGTCGAAGCGAATCTCATTTATTGCTTCCATTAAGTCGCGATTTGTAATCTCTTTTTTTTCAGAGACTTCTTTTTGAGAAGTGAACGACATTGGATTACTTTCAGACTGGCCTGGTTGCATAAAATCATCACTAGATGCTAGCGGTCTACCCCTTACAGGAGTGTCATCTCTGTTGTCCCTTACCTCTCCCTTTTTGCATTCAGGGCAGCGCCAAGTAGGAGACAATGGACCTTTGGCCGGGAGAGCCACACAAATCCGATGCACCATACAATTGCATTTATTACACCTAGCACCATCTACCGGTGAGATGAATTTACGGCAGCAGCCGCACCTCTCAGTAGGCATTATTGAACAGTATTGGTATTTCTTGCTACTGATTTATATTTACACTGTTACAGTAGATGGCGTTGTTTGTGAATATATTTACGAATTACTAATAATAAAAATATATTTTTTATAAAGAATAATATTATGTATTTGTCGTATTGTTAGGATATCACTGCACTTATACACTTATATTTATGAGTGATAACACTATTTTAGTAAGTATTATTACAGATAATTGAAAGAATAGACGATTGTATTATTTTATCAATTTGGCTATTAATCAAATACGAAGGAATTTAATAACACTCTCTAAGTTGTATCTTGCCTTAGTGTCACTTTTCACAATAAAACATAATAATTTAATGACTGTTTTGTATTTTAATTTAAAATAAATATAGAATACTGAAAGGGTCTTAATAATGTTAACTACCCACTCCTCCTAATAATATTATACATTTTGTCCCATATATTCAAGTAGAATTTTAATGTAAATAATTTCAAATTGGATTACCATGGGTCATGTATTTTGTTAGTTAATTATACTCTTGGTGTTTTGTGGGTTAGCTACTTTGTGATAAGAAATGTTTTATTCTGTAAATTTTGTCAGATCGTTAAGATTCTTATTGAGTCGATAGATGGCGCATTTTGAACGCCTTCTGCATCCTTAAGCCAATTTTGGCATGTTGTGGATTGGTTCTGTTTTGCATAAGTAGGTCCAATAAGGTTGATTCAATCACCAGATAAAAGTTATTCAAGAAGTTAACAACTTAAATGAGTTAAAAATTACGCAAGTATAGTTTATAAGATATGAATATTTTGTTGATAGATAACATTTAACTGATGAATGAAAAATGGGAACTTTATAATAGTGTGCTGTGATGCTTAGTTTCAATATTCAAAAGTACTACACCTAAAAGGGCTATCGCTTGCTCATTACAACATTTTGAAGGATATAAATTGATCTTACTTACATATATTTACTTATTTATATCTGTACTAGAGATATTATATACCAAATTTCAGCAAAATCGGTCCAATATTTTTTTCGTAAAAGCACGACAAACCAGGAGACAAATATATATTGTAATAATTGTGATAATGTGTTTTTGATAATCTTGCACGCCTCATAGGCAAAACATGTGAATCTGGTTTTTTATGTCACCTGAAAGTTATGTACCACGTTTTAAGCAAATAAATAATTTGATGGTTGCTGAATGTTTCACATTTTGAGTTTTTATATATAAAATTTTATTCATGTATGAAACCTTTTCAGAATCATAATGACTTTTTAATGAAACATTCGTTTTGTTGTAAAATAAAATGTTGTCGAAGTAATTCTTGTTAATGTATATCTATTTGATTTTATTTTTTCCTATGTCAAAGTGAAAATTATTTATTTATTTAAAATATGGACGTTTTTGCAGATGTTATACTGAGTGGTAAAATTTACATGTTTCGCCTTTGACTGGTATACAATTTTTTTGTAGTTTTGGTTACAACCATTTTTATGCATGAATTCAGCAGACAGGCCACATGGAAAGCGGTTACTATCGCCTCTCGACATTAGTAACATCAAAGGTGCCACCATTATGGTGCCATTCTCTAAAAGGAGATTCGAACCCGACCCCTGCCACTAATACTGGAAAACAACTCAAGGTTGTTATAGCGGCATACTCTTGATCAGTTATGGTAGCCATCCAGACGGACAAATACCCTACCACCTAGATGTTGGTTGTTTTGTCCCCGATTACGAAAGGCCACCCCAACGCAGGAATTTGTATTCTTTCTTCGTTGTTGCACAGATAAAATCTATATATATAAAACAAAGTCGAGCTAGTAACACCATTTATATATAACTCAAGAACGGCTGGAACAATTTTGATGATGTTTGTTTTTGGTTTTTTTTGCGTCCGCAATAGGATAATAAGTATTAAAATATGATATTCATCACTAAAAAAACATCAGTCTAGCCATTCATCTGTTGTCTGATTTTAGTGTGCGTTCAAGTGGATCCCGGGGTGGTTTCGATTAACAATTGGACCCGATTGATGGTGCTGCAATCGGTTTCTGGATTTTATTTTTTAAGGGTCTGTCGGGTACAGCTAGTATAATATAAAAGAAGATAAATTTAAAGATGTCTTCAAAAATGTGGTAATGAGCAAGCGAGATAGCGAAGTCCATTTACGAACTTAATGCTTTAAAGACAATCCTCAAAGTCAGTCATTTATTTTGTTTGAAAAATATAATTTTATGAGATGTTGTGTGCTATTATGGTACTGTAGGTATTATGTTAATTAAGGGCCGCTACTGTAACTTAGGCATGTGTAGTTCATGAGTGATGTACTATTATGAAGCGATTCAATGCACTGTACCAAAAGAAACGTTTCAAATTATCAAATGTTAATCGGTCTATACTCTGACCAACGGTTTATTTTACTTCTGACAAGTCGATCATTAATCTATTCGTGATGCCCTAAACTCTAATGCATTATCAATTCGAATTTATTTAAAAATGGAGTTTCTTTGGAATACATTTTAATCGATTTAGTGCATCCATATCAATTGCTAAAAATAATGTGATGCGCAATAAATAAGTCGTGGAACCCATATGTTTATACTTAAAAGCAAAATAAACAAAGATTATGTATCAAAGTTAAAATATTTTTATTTCAAATCAGTTAATTTTAGATATTAAGATGATAGTTTATGCATTAGATGACTCACAAAATGTCAACACTACGTCACTTCGAATGATGAAGTCATTAGAAAAAAATTGACATGTCTCAATGGTCCATTGAGACATGTCAAATTTACTGTCAAAAGTGTGCAACTTGATGGGTGTACAAATGTGAAAAGTAAAATAAATTTTTGGACAGGCTATAATAGATAATTCGGTTAGCGCTCAGCACGCAGTCACCGTTCCGACACTGTGGTGTACTCTATAAGTGTTGAGGAACCTTAATTCGACTGCTAAATAAGCTAAGTCCAAAAGTACTAAGGAGCGAATAGTACTATTAAGGTGAACTAGTTCAGTGAGCGAATTTCACTAGAAAGAAGCGCTCACTTGGGTGACTTTATAAGTACAAGACTACGCTGCGAGCGTAAGCAACTCGGCGCACTTCACTCCGTAGTGGCTAAAAGGAGTGAAGTTAGCGGGTATAGCCGACCTTTGCGTACTAGCTCCATGCTGGTCGATTTTTGAACTGTTATTTATGTTTACCGCCGGGACAGTTGTTCAGATTTAGAAAATAAGATTGTACTCGTAAACATCCCATACAAGGTTGTAGTGTAAGTTTAATTTTGGTTTGAAGTGTTGGAATTTTCGCGACGTTATGCCACTAAAATGTGATATATCCGATCGAGCTTAAAAAACGACTGAAACTAAACATTACACTACAATTCTGTATTCACATAAATAACTGTTTTAAAAAAAAATCATAAAATCTACAAATTCCTAAAAGAGTTTAAGCCAAAAAGTAAGCAAAGCATTTATGGAGTACTTATATATCATTTTTTTTAAATAATATATCTATGAAAAGTGACCCATGATGATTAAAAGAGAGAAAGAATAAATATTTGTTAAGGGCAAGATTTATTGTGATTAATTGTGGTGTCCTAAAAAGGCATTTCCTCAGCATAATGCTAGTTTCACAACCAGCGCTGATCTTCCGCAAGTACCTCTAAGTGATGCCATGGCTTAGCTCCACAAAGCAAATTAAAAAAAGTTATAAAATTAAGTAGTGTCTATGAATATTGTTATATTTATAAATAAAATAAAACGAACAAAAAAGAAACAACGGACAGAAGTGACGAACAAGACAAATGTAATAAATTAAATATTTATTTTATTTTTTTCGTTTGCGTGGTTAGTGCTGTTTTGGTCGTAATGTTATTTCTCGCGGGTTGCTTCAAGAACTCCATTCTTTGGATTTCCATGAAAGTTAACGGCTAATAAAAATTAGTGGCTCAGAGACTTATATCTTGGTTAATTTTGAATAATAAATAATCCAGGCCAAAATTTACAGTCGTAGACAAGAGTTGTCTGCCGCAGAATAGGGGCCATTCATAAACATCATACATAGGGGGTTGACGAAATTGGTTACGTTCCATTGGAGACTCACATAGACCACGTTCACGACCGCGATTTTTTCAGTTCCACTTGCTTGCCGGCGTTACAATTGCAAACCCAAGTGGAACAAAACTAACTAGCTTTTAACTTTTAACAAAGTGTGGGCAGGGTCCAAATTTCGTGACGTCACATTTTAATGTAATATTATGTATATATATATATATATATATATATATATATATATATATATATATATATATATATATATATATATATATATATATATACATAATATGATTTAGTTTTAGTAGCATTTAAATTACTCTATAATTGTGTTAAAATTATTAGAAAGTAATTTAAATGCTAATAAAACTAATCACGGAACAATATTTTCTTAATGTAAAGTAACGAGAGTGAAAGAGAAACAAGATATGTGATGTCACACTAGCAGAGAGGGAGGAGTTTCACGAATGTGACCAGATGTGACAAGGACGTAATTTATGGATGGCCCCTAATAACTAAAGCTGTAGAAACCGTGCTAAACTACGAAATACATGTATTCGAACTGTTGTCACGTATGGCATTGGAAGCGTGTTGGGAAGAGATGTTTATATTGTCGCACACTCGTTTTTTACAATCACTAAAACAAGTCTGACTGATACGTACTACCTAGGCTACGTTCCACATGAGGCTCACAACGACCACGTTCACGACCGCGATTTCTCCCGTTCCACTTGCTTGCGAGCGTTACAATCATAAACTCTAGTGGAACGGATTATGGAGCGCTCATGTGCAATTGATTTGAAATTTGCGCTTTTTTCAATGCCTATCGATAGAGAGAATTAATGGTCTGTAGTCAATGCACTTGGACCCACCTCTTGATGTAGTTCGTCGTGAACGCTGTCTGACCGAAAATAATGACGTTTTCGCCACGGCCGACAGTGGTCGCTATGTGCAACGGATGACGGATCATTTTGGGCGCTGTGAGCTACTAGAGGAACGCGCCCTTAGTAGCATAATTAAGTATGCATTAGAAAAATATGTTCACATTTTGTTATATTTGCGAATTGTTTGAAAGAATAGGATCAGCTTTCTATTGTTTTGCGACATTTTTTATTTCACCCCCATTTATGTATTTCTTTATATTAATAAAATTACTGTTACTTAGCTATTATTTTAGCGCGGTTTCTTTAGCTTTGGTTGTTATTTTTTTGTAATTATATGCTTGTTGTTATATTTTGCGCAGTTCAAAGGGTATGCGCAAAATACGCACTATATTATACAAAATCAAGTACAGTTCTACACAACACTTTTGTCCCCTAAATGTACTTGCGCAGTAGACCGATTTTAGTAGTGCGCGATAGTGTATGTATCGGGTAAGCGGCACGGCTATTTTCGCTTGCGAATAAAGTTCATTATAGATTATTTACATGTCCGCAATCGGCCTACACTTTCTGCGCAAACGAAAACTACCGAGCGGAATTGTGTAAAACTATATTTAAAAAAAAAGTTTTTTACCTTTTGCACTTAAGTCTGAAAAGTCGATAAAATTTGGCGTGGATTGTACAATAATGTTTCATATACTTGTTTTATAAACCAAAATATTGTTGTTGATGTCAACATTTTATCTTGTGATATATGTGCCTTTATAGATCGTTATTGCCGTTCTTTGACGGAAGATTTTTATGTATTTACTGTGTAATAAATAATAATAAATTATGCGCTATGAAGTGATGTTTCATTTTTGTGCAAGTAATTTTTATAATAATATTGGTTTTTAAGTTCGTAATAAAACAATGCTTTTATGCAAACTAATGTCGAAGGCATAGTTCGTTTTATCACTTTACTAGCTTCTGCCCGCGACCTAGTCCGCAAGGAATAGTTAAAAAAAAGAAAGTTTGGTCTTAGCGTGATATATATATATATATATATATATATATATATACAGTGGTGGTCATCTAATTAGAAACACTTCTTATGAATAAAGAAAGTATAACTTCAACGTACAAATGTTCGTAAAATATACACATTCAATAATTAATAATCATGCAATAATATAGCCACTCAAATAAAAAACTCATTAAATGCATAAAATATATAACATATCTTACTTTTAATTACAAAATGAGTTTTACACATGTAAGAGTTTATTTTCTGTTAGTGGCCGCTTGGACGCCTAATTAGAAACATTTTAAAAAAGCATCCATAGTTCGTTCTTTTTTTGAAATTGGAGAATAACATTTCTTTCTTGGCTTTTTCTATTATTTTGGCGGCAATAAAAAAATTAATCTGAATTTTATTTTGTTCAAAATGGGCAAAAATAAAAGTTGTGACGCGTCAACTAGGCAAATAATTGTTAATTTACATATGGATCATAAGTGGGCGTACAGAAGAATAGCTGAGCATTTAAATAGTTCTGTTAAGAAAGTTTATAATGCAATTGATCATTATAAAACACATGGAACTGTTGAAAATGTTCTTAGAAAGGCTCGGCCAAGAAAAAGTTCTTCCAGAGAAGATACGCTAATCGTTCGTGTTGCTAAAAAAACCCAAGTAAAGGCTCCAACCAGATTAAAAATGAAGTTTTTTCGTCTGATGACCCGAGAAACATCTCGTCAAGACTGATATGCCGAAGATTAGTGGAAGCTTAATTGTTTGGAAGAATCTCTCGAAAGGTACAGCTTCTTACCAAGCAACACCGGAAGAAGCGATTATTATTCGCTAAAAAATATGTTAATTGGACGGTACAAGAATGGAAAAAAGTGTTATTTTCAGATGAAACAAAAATAAATATGGTAAATCCTAATGGAAAGCGCTATGTTAGACGTCCTGTAAACAGTGCTTTTAATTATAAATACAGTAGGAGTATAGTCAAGCACGGTGGCGGCAACATTAAAGTTTGGGGGTGTTTTTCCGAATGTGGAGTTGGACCCGTTCGGAAGATTGAAGGTACAATGGATCAATGGCAATACAAAAATATCTTAGAGCACACAATGATTCCCTAGTCGGACGATCATTTGCCTGTAACCTGGATCTTTCAGCATGACAATGATCCTAAACACATGGCCAATAGCGTCAAATATTTCCTTAGCGAACAGCGTGTATCAGTTTTAGACTGGCCAGCAAATAGTCCGGATTTAAACCCGATAGAAAATCTCTGGCGTATTGTTAAAAAGAAAGTCTCAAACAAACGTAATAACGAACTATATGAAGCATTTGTTGAAGCATGGGATTCAATCCCCCTAGAAAAATGTATGAAATTGATTGAATCAATGCCACGTCGTTGCAGTGCTGTTATTCAAAATAAGGGATACGCCACTAAATATTAATTACAACTATTGGTAGGCTGTGGATAGTAGCTATTTCATAAATAAAAATACTAATTACTAATACTTAAAAAAATATTGCTTTTTATACTTTTTTGTTGTTGTTTCTAATTAGTTGACCATTATTGTTCATACCTTAAAACTGATTTGAATGTTTTTCCTTAATGTAATATTAAAACTGCACATGTGTAATGGAATTCATAATGTTTTTCTAATAAATGATAAGCCGTTGAACGTATTGTTGTCCTATTTATTGTTTAATTTGAAAATAAAAACGATTGCGGTGAAGTATCTTACATAATGTCAAGGACCGTTGGTAGTGTTTCTAATTAGATGACCACCACTATATATTATAGCCTTCCTCAATAAATGGCTAGAATTTTACAAATCCGACCAGTAGTTCTAGAAATTAGCGCGTTAAATCAAACAAACTATATAATAACTAGTCTGGCCATAAATATTGTTACATAATGTGGCGCTGTAGCCTACAGATAAAATGCTGGTTCAATTTGAAATGGACTGTATGAGAGGGATATGACCTAGATCCTTACACTAGAGAAGTAGAAGCTCCACCAACCTTGAGATCGGCCCTCTCCTGGCTCGGTTCAGGTTAGAACACGGCACTAAACTCCACCTTAGAGCTAACACTTTTAACACAAAGTCTAGGTACATATAGTAAGTTTTTGGCACGGCCAGTAATCACAATAAGTATAACGTTATTAAATAAAATTATGAGCGTACGGCGCGTTGTAGTCTCGTGAAAACGTCGACGGAAGTGTTCAAAAATGGCTGCTCCTACCCTGCTCTGTATTGGCCATCACCTCACACAGAAAGAGGGTAGACAGCAAAATTGAGGGAGCGATGTTCTACCTACTTCATACTAGGCAAGGACCGAACACATAAAAACTTTTCTTTTTTCAACTTTTTAATTATTTTGAATTTGGAACACGTATATTATTTTAAAAACTTCTTTCGATTTTGCGGCATTTCACATATTTTTTCGTGTTCATTATCAAATTACAATATGGAATGGGATGTTAAAGAAAATAGGATTGCAGTGATCGCTTTACACAAAATGGGTATGGAGCCGTCGGTCATATTCCAGACACTTCAAAAGCTTGGTATCAGCCGTATGTTCGCATATCGTACTATCAATAGAAACAACAACACTTCGTCTGCCGTAGACCAGAAAAGATCGGGGCCGCGTGCTGTTAGAACTACAAAGGCTGTTAATGCTGTTAAAGCCAGAACTCGTCGAAACCTCATTAAGAATACTAGACATAACAAATAGATAATAAATAATAATAGGTAGTAAGTATACATATAAACATATATATGTATAGTAGAAAAAAGTTTGCATTCGCAAACATTCGTGCAACTTTAGAGCAAAATGTATAAGAATCTAGTAACAAGGACATTGTAAGATTAGTATATAACAAACATGTATTAGATTTAAAATTTTATAAAAAAAAACAAAACAAAACAAAAAAGATAATAAAATAAAAAGACTTCCCACCCTTAATTTTCCTTAGTATTAAAGTTAGATAAATAAAAGAGATAAGAGAAAAGAAAAACTGTCTTGCACAATGACGGAAGAGACGGCGATTTAAAAAAAAACCTCCATTAGGAAGCAAAAAATCTTATCGCGAGACATGAAGATTCTTGCTAGGACTCTGTCGCGTATTATAAAACAATACCTGAGCAGCAAAACATACATTGAGCCGTACAGGATGGAAGAAAAGAGGTTCAATCTAATTAAAATAATAATGAAACAGTTAACAATACATATAGATAATTTATTATCATGATATAGTAACGCCATGTATCCGTACCAAATGATCACTGCCACAGCTGGCTAGGTAGATTTCTGTCTTCCTCTCTTCGCATTGTGGCTTGAAGGTCAAACGTTTCACTGTTAGATGGTGAGCGAGGCTAAAAGAAAAAGTGTTCAAACAATTATGGTCTTATAAACACTTTTTGAATTTTAAACAAGTTGTAGTAGCAGGAACGCTGTATATCCAAAATGATAGGTTTATCATATTGTATAATGAAGTGACATAATAATTTGGTAAAGTGACATTTCATCTGTCACTGTTAATATGACGTATATGTATGTTGAAAATTGTTGTCGATGGCAACATCTACAAAGCCGAAGGTGTTGGAGCCAGAACTGAAATGGGCGTGTTGTAGCTGAATATAAGTGTTCAGTAATAATCTCATTTATAAATGCCGCTTAAGTACGAGGTGGTTAAATAATTTTGACAGGTAAGATCACTGTCAAAATAAAAGGAAACATATTTTAAACAGTGCCGATTACCCCCTTATCAGTGATGCCAACTTAGCCCTTGCGGAGCTAGATCTAGCCCTTTTTCTGTCTGTTTAGCCTCCATAATAATGATTTAGCCTCTAGCCCCAAATTTAGCACTAAATTATCATATCTCAATAAACAAACGTATCCGTGCAGGAACGGAGAAAGAATACAATTTCCTGCGGCCCGGCGGCCTGTCGTAAGAGGCGACAAAACAACCCACAGCCAGGTGGTAGGGCATTTGTCCGACTGGATGGCTACCACCCCTGGTCTAGAGTATGCCGCCATAACAACCTTGTGTTGTGTTCCGGCATTAGTGACCAGGTTCCAGGCTCCCTAAAGAAAGCAGCAGCGCATTCGTAGCACCTTTGGTGTTGCAAATGTCCATAGGCGATGGTAACCGCTGTCCATCAAGTGGGCCGTCTGCCTGTCTGCTGATCTCCTGCAATAAAAAAAAACAATCATAGACACGCCTAAGAACGAAACGAAATGAAATTTTAACAGAAAAGGACGCGGGAAATGATAATCCATTCAAGGAACTAAGTTTATTAGGGTTCACAATGCTGGTAATGCCACCCTCTTAACGCCAACGTCGAGAGGGTGGATATTAAGAACGATGAATGTATTAAAAAAAATAATTACGAAACAAAATGAACTTTTATACCCTAAATAATACTATATACTAATATACTACAGATGCGATTTAGCCTTGAAAAGTTTTAATCAAAGTTGCTGCAAATATGAAATCCAATATTCTATGTACTCTTTGATGAAATCCCAAAAGATGTCACCAAAGAAAATGGATTTAAAAAAAATATAGATTTAAATTGAGTAAGGCTGCGGGCAATGAGCCCGAGCCGCAAACATCAACGTCGTCAGCACAAAAAAACCTTCACGACGAATTTGACTCAGACTCAGAAGACAACTGCTTTGAGACTTGAGTACGTTTTTATTTTAATATACAATATTGTTAATGTTTGTTATTAAATAATATCAATCAATCAATCAATCTTTATTTGTAAGAATGTAGTTTATACAGGTGTTACATGATTGTAGATGCACAGTACATTCTACCACATAGTGGTGTACAAAATTAATGAAATCAAATTTAACATTAAGTCAACATAAATATTCTAATTAAAAAAAGTCAATTATCGATAAAATACAAGTAATTAGTGTCAAGAGAAATAATAACAAAAGATCACTTAACAGGATATAAGGCACCGCAACACTTTTTTTTTTTAAATATATTTTATTTACAATATGTCATACATGTATTCGTCTATTGTGTAATATGCTTTTAGGATCAAGAGTTCTCGCAGTTTATTTTTAAATGAATTAATGTTTTTAATCATTTTTAAATCATTTGATAATTTATTAAAAATTAATATACCCATGGCAAAAATACTTTTTTGAACAAAGTCGTTTTACAGTTAACATTTTTAAGTTTATTATGATGCCTAATAGTTTGACAGGTTTCGTAATTATTAATGTCCTTTTTAATAAATAAAGCTGATTCATAAATATATAGCGAAGGGAGTGTCATGATTTTTAGGTTAGTAAAATGGGCTTTACATGAATCTGTTTGTTTGATTTTGCAGATTGCACGTATACATTTTTTTTGAGCTTTATACAATATGTTTATACAATATTTGTACACAGTAGGTAATAAATTATACTAAAAATCAACTATTTCTATTAAGTTTTATTAATTATTTAGCAATTGATTTTTTATATATCAATGGCAATTTAGCCCTTATTTTCAATTTTTTGGCAAATCTAGCCCTTTTTGAGGTTCGATTTAGCCCATAAACCTGATACTGAGTTGGCAACCCTTATACCACTATCACGGCAGCAAGCAGGAGAATGACAAGGGAAGTGGGCAGCGCGAGTATAACATTTTTAAATAAATATACGTCTACATACTCGCAAGCCGCAAACTCAGACTACTTTTAAAAGATCTTTGTGAAATTTAGAATAGAATAGAATATTTAATAATTCACCACATATACATAAAATAAAAAAAATACAGTAGTCACAGTAAAAGTAGGAGCAATGGGCGGCCTTATAGAGCTTTTAAGCTTCCAGAAATTTACTTTAATGGAAATCGGGTAATTAGTTTATTATTGTATAGCATTAGTTTTGGTGAACAAAACGAGTGGTTAAAACAGGTGGCGAATTATGGCCGGTTCCTCAATCATGCGAACCGTCCATTAGCCTTACTGTAGGGGGTTTTCCTATATAGAATGATAATGATAGAGGTTTGTAGATGTAATTGTTTATTGCTAAAATTATGATAATGAAATCATGGTGATTATGCTTAGATCAATGACTGTTTTGCCGACTGACCGAGTACGGTGCTAAACGAGTAGGTACTGATTTAAATATATTATGTTAAAATGCACGTGTCGGCGTAAATCGCTGACACGGCAATGTACGGCTGTTGCTAGCCCGTACACTTACCATCGGTTTAAATTTGACATTAGCTTCATACAAGTATGTCAGATACCTATCAATGATGAGGCAAGTGAATCAATCACTTTTAACGAGTCTGCGAGTTTGGCCCGTCAGATTTGTCTGTCTCATTGGAAAATATTTTAAAATATTATACTTAATATATATAAAATTCAGCCTTCCTAAAATGAAGCTCCCACTTTTTTTTAAAAGTGTCTGTCAAAAGTTATGGCCGACAGGAAGTGTCTGGCACCTTTGTTTATAACAATATCATATATGACATATGTGAAAACTAGAATTGCTACTTTGACGTAAGTCAGCATGGTTTTTTTCCACCTTTGATACCTGCTACCTGAAAAACGGCCCCGCTTTCGGCTTAGCGAGTATCCATTCCTTTTCAAGCTTATGTTAAACTACCGATCCTCAAAATTTCATCTTTCCTAAAATCACGTAAGTCTGGTGTGACTGGAGTATAATAAGATATAAATAACAGGCCATTAATCGTTAAGAAATTACATATTGTTATGAGTTACAGGACTCGAATTAAAATGCCGTTGGAATTACTATAGAATTTATTAGAACTATACAAACACGTATATCACAGCTACAAATATAACTGGATGCAATCAGTACAAACGTGATGCACGATTCAATAACACGCGCAAAGTCTGTCACTATATTGCTTATCGAATGTGCACACGTCTTGCTCGTATCGTAATCGTCGCTTGACTGCCTCACCCCTCCGTTCGGGCATTGTTTTATATTAATTATACAATATGTCTTGACTCAATGCTCGACCGCATAACAATAGAATCAAGAAAACACATCTGCTTAATGACCATCATATCATCGTCATCATCCGAGCGTTAAATCCCGGTTGCGTTCGGAGCGATCACTTCGACGCCCAGGGTCCGCTTTCCTACTTTTCTTCTCCACTTCGCACGATCTTCGATCAGTTAATGACTATCATAAACGATTACAATACACAATAGGATGTTTTTTATAATTAATTTTTTTAAACACAAAGTAAACAAAAGAAGTCCAAATGGCGCGAGAGATAATAAACTGCAGGTGTGCATTTACTTTTGTCGGCGTCAATATTAAGTACTTGACTACAGTTGCATGCAAAATTATGTTCAACAGCAAATACGAACCTTTGATCCAGCTCGCACAACAAACTCCAGCCATCCCCGAAACTGTATATTCTTATGACGCCATTTTCGAAACCGGTGGCCAGTATCCTCTGTCCTTCGAGTATTATAGGAGCGAATGCTATAGCCGTCACTGAAGTGTTTGGAAGTTCTAGTGGTTGCCCAAAAAGACCATAAGATCCTAGGGATGATTTGGGCTTCGGTTCTGATTTCGACCATAGACAAACCTTAAAGAGAAGTCAGAAGAGGTTTTTAAACCAGGTACCACTAGAATATTTTTTCTGAAAGTAATATATAAAGCTGAAGTATTTGTTTGAACGCGCTAATCTCAGGAACTACTGGTCGGATATGAATTTTTTTTCAGTGTTGCATAGTACATTTATCAAGGAAGGCTATAATAGGCTATAAAAGGATATATATATATCATCACGATAAGATCAATAGGAGCGGAGCACCAATGAAATATATTTCAAAATCGGGGGATTTTGAAAACAAATTCCGCACGGAAGACATGGTGGACCCAGCTAATATATATATATATATATATATATATATATATATATATATATATATATATATATATATATATATATATATATATATATATATATATATATATATATATATCGACGGTTAAAAGGTAATAGGGTATAAGCGACAAAAACTAAATTGTTCAGGAGAGCAGTTTAAAGTTTAAAATTTCAGAAAAATGGAGATAACTTTTTCATTTCTTGTCATATCGTGAAAATGGAAACAGCTCTAGAATAAAAAAAAATAAAAGCATTAAATGGTAGTTTTATTTATTTGATTCCACATTGTTTTATGTGGTTTAATGTCGCTTAAATCAATTGTTCTTATTTTCTTTATGGAGTAATTCGGCATAAGTGACATCTACATAGAAAAAAAACGAAGGGTAGAGTAGACTTAGCTACATTTGACATCCTTATATCAAGAGGTAACAGGGCATAAGTTACATGACTGCAGAATAACATAAAAGGGTAAAAAGTATAAGTGGTAATTCTTATTATTATACCAAAAGGTAATGGAGCATAAGAAACAGTGTTTAGCAATGAAATCAGTAGGATGTTTGTAAACTTAAACTTGTAAATGGTAGTAGGGTATAACCGACGCTTAATGTCTTTGACGACAATGATAAAGAGGCATTAGTTCCAGCTTTCAAAACAGGTACTAATGGTAAATAGTAGCATACGCCTGGAGCTTTTACGGCAGTAAAAAGTAAAAATGTATTACCGACTATAACCCAAAAGTGATGCCATTTTTAGAGGTACAAGCGCCTTTAGAGTAAAAAAGGCCCAAAATTCGGTCGGTTAAATGAAATGACACTTAAAAAACGCAGTTTTTTGCTTGGGCATAAACGACACGAAAGTCATCGTAGAGCCATGGGAGTGAGCGCATTCGAAAGAGCGAAAAATTTTAAGTAGGATGGCATTCATAACTCATTTTCGACCAAAATGTCGCTTATGCCCTATTACCTTTTAACCGTCGATATATATATATATATATATATATATATATATATATATATATATATATATATATATATATATATAATAAAGTTATGGTATCGTAATGGCTAGCGCGTGCGTGTAAGACTCAAAAAGAAGGCGGGTTCGAATCCCGGCCGGAGCGCATGCACTTGGGCAATTGTTCTGTCGTAATGCATATTGTTACAATCACCATGCGTTAACAACGGTGAAGGAAAACATCGTGATGTAACCTGCACATCGAGATAACCGATGTGTCCAACCTGCCAAGCCGCCTTGGACAAGCTTGGCGGGTGCTGTCCGTTCCCCAATAGTGGGAAACCCGCGCCCAGCAATGAGATGTTTATGGGTTCTTATTATTATAATAATATTATTGCTATTCTATGAAGGATATCGTTGTTTAATAAGAAGCGGTAAGAAACTCCCCAGCAACAAACAAACAAACTGTTTTTACTCCACAGTACATCTCAGGATTTTTCCTTTAAGAAATAAAGAAGTTTATTTTAAACTTTAATGTATTTTTAATGCAATAACATAAGCATTACTTGCTTGATCTCTGGATATACAATGTGTGTATTTGTCTATCAACAAAAATTTGAATATGGAGTCTTATCCAAGAAGTGTATATATTGTTGCGAGCTACACGGGGCTCGAATTAAAATGCCGTTGGAATTACTATAGAATTTATAAGAACCATACAAACACATATAACACAGGTACAAATATAACTGGATACAACCAGTACAAACTGCACGACTCAATAACAAGCGCAAAGTCCGTCACTACATACCTAGTTCAATGTACGTCTTGCTTGTATCGTAATCGTCGCTTGTGTAATCTCTCCATGGGGCCATTGCTGCACCGATACAATATGGCTGCCAGTCCGCATAGATCAGATTTCTTATAATCAGTTCGACACACCTGCCTAATGACTGTCATAAAAGATGACAATACACAATGGACTGTTTTTCTGACCAAAAGAAAACAAAAAAAGTCCAAATGCGGGAAGGTAATAAACTGCGATTTATGGAGTGCAGGTGTGCATTCACTTTTTGTCGGCATGTAACAATATGTATTTTCTAAGTGTCCACTACCCTATTATAAGTTTTCTGAAATAAACTCACCTTTCCATCTCTCGAGCCAGTCCCGAACACCTCTCCATCATGGGCCCAAGCGCAGCACCATATAATCCTCGTGTGCACTCCGTTACTTTTGTCAGTACACGCTTCCAGATCGAACGAATTTGAGCCTTCCCTTCTCGTATACAAAGTCCATCTTCTATCGCGAGAAACCGATACGATGTTCTGGCTATTCGGTGAAAACGCAATCTGTGTCACCGTTAAAGTGTGAGACACCAGTTTTTGTATTTGATGCCATGTTTTCGTTTCCCTATAAAGAGGATATTAAAGTAAATACAATTAGGATTATATAGCAATAAGAATTAACAGAATACCGAAATCAGGCAATCCTACGATTGAGACGATAGTGTCTGGCCATCTTCACGAGACAGTAATAGCAGAATTGGGGCCCAGTTCTCATTCGAGCTTGGCAGTACATGATGAGAAGTGGTTACCGTCGCCTACAGATGTTTGCAACAGCATGTGCCATTCTCATGTGTTGCCAGCCTCTATGATTTGATAGAGGGAAAGAGATAGTCGAGATTGGACAAAAACGAATTTCAGTATGGACCGTATTAAATTCTACAAAACTACCCTTACATTACTTATATATATATATATATATATATATATATATATATATATATATATATATATATATATATATATATATATATATATATATATATATATACATATATTAGGGTGGTCGTTAAAAATTACATTTCTTGCGACGCCCCCTAAATAGCTTCCTTTTAATGAAAAAACACTGGGATTTTTTTAATAATTTTTTCAAGTCAAGACAACACATGCCTCAAGTCACGTGCTTCATTTACATACATACATATATATATATATATATATATATATATATATTTATATATATACTTCTTTGATTTGAAATTGGCGCGCATTATCATAGCATACGTCAAGTGTCAATGTCATCACACTTGTCAGTTTTTATCAGTTATAGAAACAAAATAAGTGCTATTTCAAATTCCTAAACTATACTAGATTAATCGAAATTGCAAATTAATTAGCTTGAAATGTTCTTTCTTTTTCAGAGCAATCGTTACTTTTTTAATTTACGAATCAAAAGTAAACCACATTATAAAACAACATTTCTTAGCTGTTATAAATAGATATAATATATAATAGTATACAACTACAAAATATATAAATTTGATTAATGTGCTTATCAAGTCACTGGAAGCAATTAACACTTAAGGATACAGGCCTAGTTTAGGTGTTAGTATATCCAGTCTTAATTTTATGGTGAAATTTGTACATATTTTTGGTGAGAATAAAATTATTTTTATTATACCACAGTAAAAGAGCGGCGTGTTCCGCAGTGGTCGCTTTACACGCCGACGCGACTAATGTGCCGTCTGGACTCGCATCGAGGGCAAACACCTCGTATCCGTGTCCATAAAGTTTTTGCTCCTCCGGCCATAGAGTATTCTGCATTAGAGTTTCTTCAGTGGGGGGCTCTGAAAATCGAAAATGAGGAGTTTTTGACGGCAACTGAAAGGAGATGTGCTGTGCAGTTTTATATTCTAAAAATGTGTAAAACTACCCTAAAACGAACAATAGTTGTAGGATATTGATAGTTTTTGAGTAGTAGTTATGTGATTTGTGAGAAATGTGAACTGTATAGTCAAATGTGGCCTTTTGAGTTGTCACAAGAACTCCGTTGACTGGCACTAGCTGATTACCTACAGTTCAGCTGTGCTACACTAAACATAAGAAAATGAAGAAACTATATTGTAAACTAAGATCGGTCTTAAAGGTCTAGCTGCCAAGCCATAAACCTAAATAAAAATGTCACAAATCGAAAATGACCAATTATTTCACTGTTATCATCTTGAAACACCTAAAAGTTAACTCTGAAGTGATTTTCTTCTTATTAGGAGCCACCCACAAATTACGTCATACGAATCTCATAATTTTTGGTTACATTCGTAAAAATCCTCCCTCCCTGGTGTGTCACCACGTATTATGCAATTTTACACTAAGAAATTATTAAATTAAAACCTCAGTTTCGTTATTAGTTTACATATATTAGATTTTGAAATTAGTTTAATATCCCAGTCACTCCAGTCTTACGTGATTTTAGGAAAAATGAAATTTTTAGAAGCTCTCGCGGTTCCTCGTACAACGGAATTTTTAACAAGTCTGGCAGGAAATTTGGCCCATCAGATGTGTCTGACTCATTGGAAAATATTTTAAAATATTATACTTAATAATATATATAAAATTCAGCCTTCCTAAAATGACGTAAGTTCTCACATTTTTTAAAAGTGTCTGTCAAAAGTAATGGCCCTCAGGAAGTGTCTGGCAACTGTATATATTTGTTTATAACAATCTCATACGTGACATATGTAAAAACTAGCCTTCCTACTTTGACGTAAGTCAGCATGGTTTTTTCCACCTTTGATACACCTGCTACCTAAAAAACGGCCCCACTTTCAGCTTAGCGAGTATCCATTCCTTTTTAAGTTCATGTTAAACTACCGATCCTAAACATTTAATTTTTCCTAAAATTACGTAAGTCTGGGGTGACTGGGATCTCGGACTAAATGTGACGTCACGGGACCCCTCCCACCTCTTGTCACATAATCTTAACTTCTCCGTGCAGGAACAGAAAAATAATAAAATACCCTGCAATGGGGCAGCCTGTCGTGAGAGGCGACAATCAATCCAGATGTTTGTAAACATATATGTATATATATATATGAGAAGAAATATAGAAAGAAAGAAACTTTATTTGCAACTGTAGCCACGTAATTACATTTCTTATACATTTTTATACACAGCATATTTTGAAACTTTGTACGCCGCATTTTCATCAAACAAGGTTTGCACTCAACGTATTGCTGTGCCGGAATTATATCCGACACAACGCTGATTTTCAGTGCAAATCCTCTTTGGCATAAGGCGAAATCGACCAAATTTGGTTAATAAAAAAAATATATATATATAATTAATTTAATTAATAAAACTAATTCTACTTATGTAATACTTAATAACAACACTTTAATTCGTAAAAGAAATAAATAAATAAATATACGTGCTAGGGTTATCTGTAAATTAAGCAATTTGTGCTGTGTCTGTTTGTCTGTGAATTCGGTACCTGAGAGATCGACCGGCACAAAATAATCATCTTTCTCTTGACCATCGCCCGTTTTGTCCTCTTCACCGCAAAACACTGCTTTGTTTGACAATCCAAGGGACGGCACTGAAGCGCCTTCTGGTCCTGAAAAATAAACATTTTCCATTTCCTTTGTTAGGAACGGAGAAAGAATACAATTTCCTGCGGCCGGGCGGCTTGTCGTAAGAGGCGACAAAACAACAAACAGCCAGATGGTAGGGCATTCGCCCGACAGGATGGCTACCTGGTCTAAAGTATGTCGCCATAACAACCTTGAGTTGTGTTCCGGCATTGGTGACCAGGTTACAGTCGCCCTTTAAAGAGCGGCAGCACATTGGTACCTTTGGTGTTGCAAATGTCCATAGGCGATGGTAACCGCTTTCCATCAAGTGGGCCGTCTGCCTGTCTGCTAAACTCCTGCAATAAAAAAAATACTTAGAACAGAGGTTCCCAAACTTTTTCAGTTCGCGGCGCACTTACAGGTTTAGTTACTCTGTCTCCGCGCCCTAGCTAATTGAAATAGTGTACAGTGATAATACATAAATAGGCACAAAAATTTAAACATCCACAATATTAAGCTGAGTTTTTATATTTACATACAAGAAAACATTTGAAGACATGAGTGGATGAAGGTGATAAGTCGCATAATTCCAATTCTGAGTAAATCGAGATAAAAGTTTTACTTTTGTTTGAAACTGAACTGAACTTAACACCTTTTTCGATTCTTTATTTTTTAAATATGCCTTATATCTATGGTCTAAGGTCTGTAGTCATTTGGTATCGACTTATAACCTTCGTCTACGCAAAAAAAAGCAAAAAACCGAATATGCGACATATCACCTTCATCCACTCACGTCTTCATTTATTATTTAAGAGAAGTGGGAAACCTATACTAATAAATAGCCCGTAACATATTTATCTTTAAAATCAAGCCCTTGTAACTTTATTCTGCCCCAATTCTTCATAAAATATAGTTACATGCCGTCAAAGATAAACGCACAGCTGCCTGTCGTAAAGCGCAGTTTATTGCCTTCCCAGATTTAGGAAATCGTTTGTTTACTTTGTGTTTAGAGTTTGTAATAAAGGAAAACATGCTATTGTGTTTTTACTTGTTTTATGTCCGTCATTAGTGTCGAACTAATCCATGTTGTTATTGCGTTGCGTCGAAGCTTGCCAGGTGTGCGGATTAACTCAGTGAAAGCAGGTTCTTTGTTGTATTATACAGTTTAATATAAAACAATGCCCGGACGGAGGGGTGGGGCAGTCAAGCGACGACTACAATACGAGTAAGATGTACATTCAATGACCGATATAGTGATGGACTTTGCGCGTGTTATTAAATCGTTCAGTGTGAACTGGTTGTATCCAGTTATATTTGTAATTCCAACGGCATTTTAATTCGAGTCCTGTGTAGCTCGTAACAATATATTTTTCCCATAAAATGACGTCAACTATGTACAAAAAGAAATGTCACACAAATTTTTATAATCATTCACTTACCTCCAGAGTCGTCTTCAACGAGGGTCTCTCCAACGATATTCCTAAAATTGCTAACAAAGTTGTGCGGTGCCTTGAACACCCTTATTACTTTTTCCTCAGCCGCTGATACAAAGGTTGTGCTATTAACAAGAGCTATAGACGCCATATCGTATCCATGCACTTGGGGTCTGGCCAGTTCGTGCCATTCTGTAATCTCTGAAACATAGATAACACTGTATTACATACATAACTTCACTGACTTAAAGGCCTAGTTGCCAAGCCATAAATATTATTATAAAAAACACATAACTTCACGCCAGGTCCCTTGCGGGGTAGGCACGAACCACAGAGCGCGTTTTTGGTGTACAACACTGTGTTGTTCACCAAAAACTCGGTACACGCGGTACCTACAGCTTACCGAACGCCTATATAATAATAATATTAATAATTCATTTATTTCAGAAATTTGATTATATATTACAGAATTACATATATATTCAACAAATTTCAAATTAATTCACGGCACAACAATTAATTAATAAGACAAATATCACGCCATTAAACCCGCGTCACTATAATTATTGAAGTGAAACTTCTATATAGACGGGGTCTTAGGATTTTTCTGTCACGAAAAAGCGTTATGGTCGCGTGGAGGAGCAACATAAATTTAGACTAGACGTGGTGAGAGGCGGCATAACTTTAGAGTAGACTGTTGAAGAGATTTTTGGTTCCGGATTTAATTCAGTTCTTTTGTTTGATAAAATAAAATGTGTTTAAATAATGCATTCATTAAAATGTACCTAACCCTGGTTAGGTTAGGTACATTTTAATGAATCATTACGTTTTTTAACATTGGCAATATTTTTTAATAACCTACTTTTATAGTTATTTTTTTCTATATTGATCACGGTTGTTTTGTTTATTTGACTTCATTTCAATAATTTAAATTAAATTATTATCTGCGTAAACTTTGGATTACTCATGTGCTGTTTTTAAATTATATTGTCTTTTTTTAATGTATATATAGTGTAGGCCTGTGATATTTGTTGAATAAATAAACGCAGGTTTTAATCATTTAATCGTGCAGGAACAGAGAAAGAATACAATTTCCTGCGGCCTGGCGGCCTGTCGTAAAAGGCGACAAAACAACCCACAGCCAGGTGGGAGGGCATTTGCCCAACTGGATGGCTTCCACCACTGGTCTAGAGTAGGACGCCATAACAACCTTGAGTTGTGTTCCGGCATTAGTAACCAGGTTCCAGTCTCCCTTAAAAGAGCAGCAGTACCTTTGATGTTGCAAATGTCCATGGGCGATGGTAATCGCTTTCCATCAAGTGGTCCGTCTGCCGGTCTGCTGAACTCCTGCAATAAACAAATAACAATAACAACGTACCATCAGAAATTCGCCAAGGAGCGTGCACCCTGGTAGTCTGGTCGGCAGATACGCTCATGATGTATCGGCCTCGATGTGGCTCCCACCTAACATCCTCAACAGCGTTAAAGTGCCCACCTGTCACCACCTGCGGTTGCCATTGGCCTGATTCCTACGAAAATCATTCTGATACTAACATGACATATTTATACTATGAGAAAAACCTAACGACAACCTTCAAGTTCATATGTTAGATCGCTATAACTAATATAAATAACAATTATGTACCTATACTAGCTGGTTGGCTAACCCACCTGAACACACAAAAAATTTCATCCAAATCGATCCAGCCATTTAAGAGTTTAGCCACATACATACGCACAGAAGAATATATATAGACACTAGAGTTTACCCCGCGGTTGCGCCGCGGGTTAACTTCTAGTGCGTGTCTCTTGTTTATAGAGCAAGTGCTACAGGTTATATTATATTACATTTCTATGTATTTGCCCACGGAAGATTCACTTCATTTTATATCGGTAATTATATATACCATCCCCCGTCTATCTGTCAACAAAATAAATTACAAAACTTGACTAAAAAGGCCAAAATGGTCTAAATGACCAAAAGACCACAGTGACCGACATTGCTAAAATCCGGATGACGGAATAGGCAAAAACGACCAAAAAGGCCAAAATAATCAAAATGGTCAAAATTACCAAAGAGGCCAAAATGACCAGAAAGACCAAAATGACCAAATAGGACAAAATGACCAAATAGACCAAATAGGCCAAAATGACCAAATAGGCCAAAATGATCAAAAGGCCAAAATGACCAAATAGGCCAAAATTACCAAATGGGCCAAAATGAACAAAAAGGCCAAAATGACCAAAAGGCCAAAATGTCCAAATAGGCCAAAATTACCAAAAAGGTCAACATGAAAATTATCCCTTGTCCATCCTCAGTATTTAATTTACATACGTACCGAATTTCAGCCAAATCGGTCCAGTAGTTTTTCCGTAAAAGCATAACAAACAAACAGACAAATATCATGTTATCCCGGAAACTATCCCATTTTTCGGGATAAAAAGTATCCTATGTTCATCCTCGGTATCGAAAATATATATATACTGAGTTTCAGCCAAATCGGTCCAGTAGTTTTTACGTGAAAACGGAACATACAGACAGACAGACAGACAGAGTTACTTTCGCATTTATAATATTAATAGGGATATCCCCCAAATTAAGCAAGCTAAATTTGTGTTATAGTGCGTGGCATTGGACACAGAGAGGTCTATTTCATATTCCCATCATACAAGCGTAACTTGCTTGCTTAACTTGGAGTTATACAATGTGTATGTCTGCCAATTAAAACAAATATATTCTTTCTTCATATATTGCAACATGTGATATGTGTGTGTCATTCATTACATGTGATATAATTGAAGCAAAGAGGTGATACTTTAATGTTAGGGCTGATGATAAAATGATAAACTTCACTCACCTCATTAAGGAACCATATATGAAATGACCCATTATATCCATGGCCTAGGAAACTAGTGCCTTTGGGTCCAAAGCGGCTCCCATAAAAACCCAGTCCATTTCCCCCCACTTCGCCCACCCTGACCTTCTCCACCCACGCACCTCTCTCTCCTTCTGCCCTCGCATTCAATGGAGACTCCTCCGGTTCCCACATGATCAGGGTCTTGTCCAGGGAAGACGAGAGAAGTTGGTATAATGGTTTACTGGACCCTAATGAAAAGAAATTGATCAGAGTAAAATTTGATTTAAATTCCCCAAAGCAAATATCCCATTGTCATGGTAGTGTAATGGATAGCACACGCGTCCCAAACTCAAAGGGCGTGAGTGCCGGGTGGGGCCGAAACGCATGCACCACTTAAGCAGTTTTCTAACCTAATATGCATATTGTTACAATTACCACGTGCTAACAACAGTGAAGGAAAACATCGTAATGCAACCTGCACATCGAGATAACCGATGTGTCCAACCTGCCAAGCTGCCTTGGACAAGAGTGGCGGGTATACTGTCCATTCTTCTATAGTGGAGACCCGAGACTAGCAGTGGAACATTTATGGGGTGTTATTATAATGAATTCCCCAAGTATCTGTAGGTAATTAAAGAAAATTTAAATGCTGTAGCTATCTGCTACAAAAGCATTTTACATTAAAGAATTTTAATTGTTAATATCTTGTTCAGCTATTGCGACTAGTATAGATAATAGAATTATATTTTTACGATTTTAAGCATGGAAATTTATTTGATTTTTATTATTCCCACGTTTCGGCCACTTTTCAGTAGCCTTGATCATGGAAGACCAAGATGAACTTTAACAATACTTATCAAGTGTCAATAAGTATTGTTAAAGTTAATATAATAAATAAAATAAAGGAGTAATAAAAATCAACTAAATTACCACAGTTAAAACATAGTTTTATTATACAATTGTTATGTTAGTAAGTCTGTTTGTTTATCATAATACATTCAGGAATAAAGTGCATATAAATAAGAGATTTAAGAAGAGATAAGAAATAACTATAACTTTGAAATGAAATTATAATAACTGTATTAATTATGTTATATGTCATTATTAAGAACTCCTGAAACGTTGCATCCATACTATACCATCTTTAAGAAAATAAATAAATATATTTTTAAATGTTTAAGGAATTCTAAAATTAACAATTGACATCGTAAAGACTGCCCCTGTATCTTAAAACCAACTTCATAAACCCTTTTTTTTGAGAAAGGGGGAAGTACTTTTCTACACTACCAGGTCCCTTCTGGGATTAGACCAAAGCAATGAGAGTTATCCAGTGAAGATGGCGTAGATAACAGAGTCAATTGCTGGCTTATGAGGAGACTCAGCAAGGTACCCCTGAGGTAACCCATGGGCTAATACTCCACTAAAACCCCCTTCCTCCCAAAAGAACCCGGAACTTCACCACATCTGTGCGTCAAATGTAACAACTGATTACATGAAACAAGAAAAATATACATAAATCACTGATGTTTTCCACCACATGAAAGCATTATAGAATTCTTGTAATAAGTTTTGTATTTTGCTTGTGGTTGCATGTGTACATGGACATTGCAATAGTGTGTGTACGACACAACTTTTACTTGTGCATGTGCTGTTTAAACATACCCCTGGTCACTTTTGTAAAATACAAGAATTATAATTAAAAAATTGTAGGTATTATAAACACCTTGATTAGGCCGCCACTGCACTCCATACACCCATCCTTCGTGACCGGCTAAAACAGCATCTAGTTTAACGTCCCACTGTCCGTGCGCCTGAAACACCTTCTCTTCGACTCTGATTCCAGTAGTAGGCTGTTCGATGTGACTCTGTATTCGCCAGATTCGGATGTATGTGTCTTGAGAGGCGGATGCCAGGAGAAGTGTGTTATTATCTGTAAGGAAGAGGTTCACTTATTATTGGAAATGAAAGAAAGGAAATATAGTATAGAATATACTTTATTATACAATAAAATTTATGAAACAATACACAAAAACTGTTTACTGTTTTGTAGAATTAAGTACAAATAGCTGCTATATCACTGGCAGCAATCTCTTCCAGACAACCTTCTGATGGAGCAAGAAAATGGCACAAAAGCTTAGTGTTTAGTTACACAATATTCTAAAAAATATTTAAAAATGTATATTAATAATATATATATATATATATATATATATATATATATATATATACATATATATATATATACATATATATATGTGTGTGTGTGATTTAGCATGACCTCAAGTTAGATAATTGTTGTCCAAATGGCCTATTGCAGTTATTAATTTTAATACTAACCTACATTCATAACATCAAGCCCTCTAACCCAGTCCTCATGGCCAACTAATGTGTGGACCCTATGATATTCATCTCCAGAGAATATGTGTATTTTGTGGTCATCTAATGCACAGAAGAGTATGGGCTTGTTCACAGTGGGGAGGATGTGGGCAAAGAGTGTCAGGCAAAGACCTGAGTTTAGTGATATTGTCTGCTTGAGGGCTGTGTTACCTGGAAGAAAGGTATTTTTTTATAAATTCAATTACTTTTCAAATAATTGATATCAAAAGAAGATAACCAAGTCATTTAAAACACTTTTATGATTCATATCACATTTCAACAAAACTAAAAATAACTTACCATCTCGTCTTTCCCAAACTTTAACAGTAGAATCAATAGATCCAGTAAAAACAATTAAATTTTCTTCATCATACACTCCGTGGATACATGTAACTCCATCTGCATGTCCAAGTAAACTACTAGTTACTGTCCACTTCTCATCACTTAATGTCCATATAGCCGCTGATTTGTCGGCTGAACATGATACAAGTTCTTTGCACACTGAGTTTAATTTATGTAACCATTTCACCGAATTCACTTGAGATGTGTGGTGATTGAGGACTGATAATGGATTTCGGCCTTTTTCATTCTGAAATATTATCAGAACAAAAACTTTCATAAAACAATTGTTAAATCTACTAAAAATTGTTATTTACACTTTGACACAGACCTAGTACTATTTAATGTGAACCCTAAGACTTGCTCATTTCATGAGAGGTCGTGATTACCATTATGTATACGATTTTCTCAATTTGCTTGATAATAATCAAGGTATTTTCTAGCTAAGTGGGTTCTATTTTCGAGCGCATTATAACTTAATATCAAGAGTAATCATTGTTAAACGACAACTTTTATAAGATAAAAGATCTTTACGATTATTTACTCGTCTATAATAAAAGATATTCCTTACTGTATCATAAATAACAACAGCATTTGAAGCGCCGAAACAAATGAAGCCTTCGTCATTCCAATCTACGATTTCAGGTATTCGGTTACATGCCACTGATGTATAAACTTGTTTAATATCAACTTTCATGCTTACTTCAATATAATTTAAATTATGTTAAAGCAAAACAAATTATTGATCAGTGAAAACAATTATTTTAAGGTTATGTTTTATACATCTGTAAGACACATTTGACATTGACAGTTGTTGTTAAATTTGTCACAATGAAACGCAGAGCTAAAGAGCAGACGGACTACTTGTAGGGCGTTCCACTAGCAACGCACAACGCCCAAAATGCTCAGTTAGCCGTTCCACAAGGCGACCGCGAGCGTTGCGGTCGTGGCGAAAACGTCACTAATGACGTCATCATTTTCGATCACATAACGCTCACAACCACCCATGTCAAAAGGTGGGTCGAAGTGGGCGTTGACCACAGAGCATTAATTCTCTCTTGTTAAAATAAGTTGACAAAGGCGCGAATTTTGAAACAAAGATGGCGAATGAGAAAATATCTTTCTTTATAAATTTTGTAAAATTAATTTTAATGTATTTTGAACAGCCATCTATCATTTTCCTTTATTTGTTATTAACATAATTGATTTCTAATCAGTTTTCATTATCGTTGACTTGAATATAACTATATAATTAATGAGAAATTCATTGTTTGTAGACATAGCTTTTGCTGCAGAATTATACGAAAGAGTTATAACTCAGAATGCAGAATTATAGATAGACAGATAGATAACTAAATGTATTTCTTGAAAGTCTAAAGTGGCTTTCAAATTCTTCATCTGAATAACGATCGACTACATTTTCATATTGTGTAATACGTGATCAGAGATCACGTTTTTTAGTATTACGTTTTTCTAAAATTATCCCCCCACTCTTCATCTGAGCTAAACGAATTGCTTTCCTCTGAATCATTACCGCGATGAAGTAGCCGATACCCAATTGAACCAATTAAGGACATTTTGTATAAATATCTAAAACAATATGTCTTTTAACATAAATCACTCAACCCTACACTTTGAAAAAGGCGCGATTTTCATATCAACCAATGACATTTGCGTATGACATTAATGACATCAACGCTCCATAACCCGTTCCACTAGCTTTTATGATTATAACGTCCGCAAGCAAGTGGAACGGGAAAAATCGCGGTCGTGAACGTGGTCGTTGTGAGTCCCTAATGGAACGCCCTATTGATGGAAAGCGTTAAATGATCTTTTCAAAACATTTTTACTATCTTATGACATCTAATGCTTTATTATTAATTATTTTATTAGTTATCGATCCTTAATTTTGAATATTTACATCATAGATATGTAATTCACTGTCAGGGTCTCCAGTTTGAGGTTTTGGCCTCTTTTGTGGTTTATTTTGAGTTTGGAACAATTTACAGGACAACAGTTTCAGCTCTGGGTAATTTGGTATCCCCTAACCTTACTAAAGATGCCATAAAATATTAGAGAGAGCATAAAATTGCTAATAAAAGTTACATCTAAGCAGGTTTCTATACAATAATTGTAATAATTTTTGGTATATTAATGTATAATAAAGGCAATCCTTCATTGTGCGTAAACCGTCACCTACTTGTTCAGTTTTTCATCCAAAATACATATTATTATTCTCTATATATAGTGTATCATCTATGATACATATTATGTATGGAAATAGGTTATGAAAGTCTTTTTGGCTTTTTTTGACGGATCTAGGGACTTTCGTAAATTCAATCTGGAGACCTTGTTCACTTTTTTCTTTTTTGTTCATTTACATAATTATTGGCGGGAATGTTGACAGTTGACATTCACTTTGTATTCGCTATATGTGTTATTATTAATTAATTTGTAAGCTCGTCAGAGCCGTATAAGCTCATGACGAGCCTATTCATCAGAAGTTATCATGGTATGGCATAATGTATATGGGTGTCTTCATGGAATTGACATCTTTCGTGATCATTGCCAATATAGTGTTACATTTGTTTAAATGCCAGTCATCTTTTCTAAATCACAATGCACTTTGATAATAGCGATTTGTTGCACGCTCGATGCCCCAGCGACCACACCATCTCGTATCCAATGTTAATTGTACTATTTTGATCAACAACCCCAAAAACATGTCTCGACCCGTCTCGGTTATTATTGTGGTCGCCTGCAACCATAGATATGCAACACTCCGCTAAAGTGTCATTGTCGATGTATTATCCTTGGCGATGGTTCGCCGACACGGCCAGACTGACAAGCGACCGTCCTCGGGCGTTACTGTATTTCTGAAACAAACAAATTCCAATCACCAGGACATCCGCTCGTCCATCCTGCCACTACTGGATGACTCTACTTGAATTAACTTTGTAATGTTCAATAATATAAGATTTTTTTTTGAACTCTTGCAAGACTCTTTATTTCAAATATGATATCATAATTTAATGATTTATGCATGACAACTCTTAAGTGCTAGAAATTTGACAAATGATGAATACTCAAATTACTCAAATTATTATTCTGTGCTATAAAAATCATTAGTCTGAACCCAAAGAATAATAAACCAGAACCACAAAATTATTTGCCAGAGCCATGTATCACAGTCCTTTCTGTTCTCTATAAAACCAATACAATATAACTTTTAAAACTTCTTAATTTTAAACCTCTCAAGGTAGGACCTCTATTGCCACGACCAATCAACAATTGCAATTACTCTCACTTGAGTCCAGCTGCTTCTGACTCAATGCTCATACTGTCTGTTTAGACTACACCCCAAACCGGACCTCTAACACTCTTTTCTCAACATGGCCAATAAAGTACTTCACTAGAGATCACACCGAAATTTCATCTCATTATCATCATTATTAACATTGACTTCGACTGATACATGACTGACAGGAATTATATCATTCTATATGGACCATTTAAATCTAAATTTGCTTTCATGAACATGCAACTAACAATAACTACATTTAGCGAGTGCAGCAAGCGTAATCCCGACCCCAACCACGAAGACCCCCGGAATAAAGTGGTCAAACTGGGTAAATGATTCTTTCAACCAATCCGCACCGTGTCTGGGCCCCGATCTGGGCTCCTCTCAGTTGGTCTGTCGCACCAACGTCTGAACCGTACGAGTGAATCCTTCCCACCATCCCCCCGGGGCATGGCGCGGATGTCACTATCCCTTTGGTCTATTGAACCAACGTCTGGACCGAACGAGTGAATCCTCTCAACCAACCCCTCAGGGTGTGGCCCGGATGACACTGTAACCCGGCGAAGTGTATTCTTCAAACTAACCCTGATAGGTATAGCGTCTTGAATTAGCACGGCGCGGTCTATTCTTCAAACTAACCTTGTTAGGTATAGCGTCTTGAATAGCACGGCGGGTGTATTCTTCAAACTAACCTTGTTAGGTATAGCGTCTTGAATAGCACGGCGCGGTGTATTCTTCAAACTAACCTTGTTAGGTATAGCGTCTTGAATAGCACAGCGGGTGTATTCTTCAAACTAACCTTGTTGGGTGTAGCGTCTTGAATGGCACTTGCCTCTGAATGTGGCGGAGTGTATCCTTCAAACTAACCTTGTAGGGTGTAGCGTCTTGGATAAAACTCCCCACAGACTTCTAAACTGGTCCAGTTCACTGTCCCCTTCCACCTGGTGGAATGCGTTCATCATACTGACTGCGCTGCCTATAGCGCCCAATGCCACTCCCCAAAACTTTCTGGAGTGGACGAGTGCATTCATCAAACTAACCCTATTGGGTGTAGCGTCCGAATGACACTCTTCGTGACCAGAACCGACCAGTTCGTTTGTGGATTGTCCGGCGAATGCAATCAGTAACCACGCTTGCTGCTATTACATATGTTGATTACATGCTTCTGATTGTAGAGTATCTTGTTCATTAATTATAATTACATCACTTTTCATTTGAGTAGTGAATTGAATATTTCTACCACCTGTACCACTTGGATAAACAAGGTTTGTCGGCACCGTAGTTGCCAGTTTGTCAAATTACCCCTTTTTTTTTTTTTAAAGAACAAGATCATCCACAACCAAATAAAAAGGAATCTGCTCACCAGATGTCTGCGAGGTACTCCCGGTAGGTCGACATGGACACCGATGAACATTCTTGACCGCTGCTCTGCCACATCCCTTCTTGCCTGGGCCAGTAGTCCCCCAGTCCCGGAACTGACAACAGGTGTAGCAAGTTGTGGTTGCCCTTTCCTCCATAGTGCGTGTTGGATTTCACTTCAATCATGTGAATTTAATCTTGTCATTTCAGGTTGCGCTTGTTGTGCCACTAAAACTCAATCAAAACAATGTTCCCATGTTATTCACCACTTATGTGCTCCATTCAATCTCCAATCAGAATACCGATGGAATACATCCTATGGGAATTTATGTGTCAAGTACATTAACCAAATTCTGAATACCTAATTCTTTGTAATATCAGAAAGCATTTTTTTAAATTAAGTTAAATTTAAGTTTAATTTCAGTATTTTTTTTCTAATACCTATTCTAATAATAATAGACAGACTAACAACACATACCATATATCCCCAAATTAAGCAAGCTATGGGTAATATACCGCGGGCCACTCCAGAGCCAACTCCAGACATCGAGGCCGCAGCAAATAACGGAAAAGTTGTTTACGAAATTTGCCAAATCAAGCCCTTGAATCACATAGAGCTCGATCGATAGAGGCTTAGCCCACTCAACCATAGAAGCCGTCGAAGTAAGCCTGATATTCATGTCAAATCTCTTGAAAGATAAACTGAAAATAAAATGTATACACATCCATGACATTCGCTTACATCGTCTATTACAAACACAAATTTCTGTAAATTATTAGTGATGGAAAATACAGTCATTCTCATATATCGATACCATGAAATTATTACACATTATTATTGCCATTTCAATAGTGACAAAGCACTACCTGATATTCTAGAGGTGAGGAAACCAATATTTTAGAAATGACAAGTAGCAACAACACTGTGTCACAATGAAACTAACTAGAACTGCGGAGTTTTTGGCGAGAACCGAAAGGAGATGCTGTGCTGTGCAGTTTCATTTTCCAAGAATGTGCAAAACCACTCCAATATGAACAATAGTATTAGGATATTGACAGTCTTTGAGTAGCAATTATGCGTTCCATGAAAAATGTGAACTGTATAGTCAAATGTGGCCCCCTAAGCTGCCACAAGTATTCCGTTGAAAGGCACCAGTCGACCACCCACAGTTCAGCTGTGCTAGACATAGGCCTACGAAAATCAAAAACCATACTGGCAAACCAGATCGGGCCCAAAGGCCCAGTTGCGAAGCCATAGGCCTGTACAAATAATAAATAACTAAAACTGCAAGCGATTAGTGGAACTGTTAAATGAATTATACATTGTACTCTCTCTCAACATTATCTCATAGCATTCTAAATAACTCAAGCAAACGAATGCTTAACTTATTAAGGAATAGAGTTTAATTTTACTGAAATAAATTTGCTCCTTCATTATTGTCACTATCTACTTTAGGTATTCTGTATATGCTCTGATGAAATTTATGTTATTTCATGCTCTTTCTGATCAGTGAATGTGCCATCAATACAAGTTACATAACTTTGGAAAATAACATTTAAGAAGAAAAAATAACAATACTCCATTTGGTAATTATTTCTAATGAAAACTAAATTATTCACTTCTTTTTTATTTTATTCCTAATATGGGTCATAGTGGTCTTTGCAAGATATCCTAATTTATTTTTTACACAAAGATTAATGTTACTCGACCATGAGGATAGTATGACCTATGACAACAATAAAGCTTAAATTTTTACTTGCCAAACAACTATAACGATGCCATCATTTGCAGCCACTATAACTATGCTTGTTTCATATTGGAATCTTGCAATAAATCCGCTTCCATTAAACTGGATTGCATTCAAGCCAAGAGCCTACAGGGGATCGCTGTAGCAATAATGAAATCTTCTCCAAGTAAAAGTCTCCAGGTTGTATGTATTGATTGGGATATTATTCTCCGCAGCCTGCTCCCATCCAAGGCAGCTTCATCTGTGCCTTGCGCCAATGATACCGACGGTATTATTACCACGTGCAGGCAAATAGTTGTCGCGCCACGGGCACCGTCAAAACGCCAGCCTCAACAATTCGGCAAGCCAGCTTGCTGTCTGGCATTTCATAACCTCAAAGCATCACCACTATGCCGCTGCTGATCCCGCCTACGGCCACCACAAGCCAATCGTTCTCCATTGTTATCGCTATCGGCAGCATCCGATAATACATCGGCACGTCTCGATCACATTGGCATACTTTCTATCGTGAGCATAAACTATTATGTTTAGCATGGCTTTTATCGTGGGCATGATTTCACATCCCACTTCTGATGTAAGCTCGTCAGAGCCGTATAAGCTCATGACGAGCCTATTCATCAGAAGTTATCATGGTATGGCATAATGTATATGGGTGTCTTCATGGAATTGACATCTTTCGTGATCATTGCCAATATAGTGTTACATTTGTTTAAATGCCAGTCATCTTTTCTAAATCACAATGCACTTTGATAATAGCGATTTGTTGCACGCTCGATGCCCCAGCGACCACACCATCTCGTATCCAATGTTAATTGTACTATTTTTGATCAACAACCCCAAAAACATGTCTCGACCCGTCTCGGTTATTATTGTGGTCGCCTGCAACCATAGATATGCAACACTCCGCTAAAGTGTCATTGCAAGTGTCAACATAAATCATCCTTGGCGATGGCTCGCCGACATATCTTTATTAATTACTATTTACTATCTATTTGATCATATAATATTTAGAAACCAGCATGACAGAGAATATGTGCAGGGTGTGTTTGTGTGGTGATAGGCGTATGTACGCTATAAGCAACACTGTTTTACAAGAAATGTGGGAAAAGCTAACAAATGCTAAGGTGAGTTCATGCATTACTTATTATACCCACTTTCGTAATTGAAACTGAAATCTTAGCGAAGGATTTAAACAAACCCATTAGGTACATACATAACTTCACGCCAGGTCCCTTGTGGGGTAGGCACGAACAACAGCGCCATTTAGGCTTGCTTCACACACCTTACTTGCTTCTTTGACATTTATAAGCTTCTTCTCACTAAGGTGTCAGTTTTATATTCATCGTCTATACATATAATGAAACTGTAGAGGTCGAATTTCTGTACAATGCAAAAAAATAGCGATGCACAAACTAAATCACCAATGAGATCAGTGATTTATAAATCTTTTCCATAAAAGATGCAAATCACTCTTTTAAATCTTTAACTCTTTTAAATCTTTGGTTTCGAATGATATAATTTATTCAGTTGACCTGTTTTAAGCTTTACAATAACGCCACAGAGTTTAATTTACTGTGTATCATCATTGTATTTCTTAGAGTGCGCATGTTATCTCTTTTCAATTCACAATATCCTGTATCTATTGTCGCATATTACATCTAAGTATCTGATTTGTTAGTTTTCATCATTCCATGTGACTAAAATCAATCTTAACGTAGTGAGTTAAAGATGTATTTTCCAAACCAAAGATTTAAAGAGTGATTTGGAATTTTGAAAGATTCTACATCTTTTAAATCAATCACTCCTGAGTTACACATCTTTACAAAAAAATACTAAAAACCGAGTCAGGAGGATGTATAAGTGAAATAGAACTAATTTAGATTTATTGGGAAATTTTTTGTTTGTCTGTTTGTACCGGCTAATCTCCGAAACAACTGGACCGATTTAAATTAATTTTGTATGATGGTAGCTTATATCCCTGGTCAACATATAGGATACTTTTGATCCCAAAAAATTAAAGAGTTCCTGTAAGATAGTTAAAAAACCGCACTACAGATGAAGTCGCGGCCAGTAGCTAGTTATTATATATAAACTAGCTTGCGCGCACGACTTTGTCTATATGGAAAGGTTTTTAAACACTATATATATATTATATATGTCAGATGGAAGCTATGAATAGGATTGATTGTTGTTTGGATGTGTAACACACAATATTATTTGTTTACATTTTAATTACTTTTAAAATTCTTAATTTAATTTTATTTGATTTGTTAAATCTTTCTATAACTTAAAGATGATCCTAATCTTGAATATTGTAATTTAATAATCAACCAATCAGAGCAGAGCATAATAATATGCCTCGAGCGGGATCGAGCGCCACTGTACTTTTTTGTAGACTGTGGAGTTTTTGCGACAGATTTGAGTGATGGCAATGGGTCAAGTTGGACTGTTAGTTTGAAGTCTGATAAGTGCTCTGAACCCGCTGCTCGTTCTTAACTGTTTAGAATTATTGTTTAAATCTAAGTTAAAAAGTGTATAAACCGTGGCCATCGTGTTTTATGCTCGCATTTTATCCTGATGACGCCCACTAAACTTGCAACCATTAAAGAAGATAACATGAGAATGATGCCTTCTCCGAGATATATATTTATATTGCTATGATTTTTGTATATTCATTTAATTCATCATTTAAGAGCATGCTCTTGTTGGTGAACCCTCTTCCAATCTTCTCTATTATGGGCCAGTTGTTTTACTTCTATGTAAGACACCTCTTTTAATATTTTTTCCTTAAAATATGGCAATTCAGACTTTGAGATATGGCAGCCCAGATTTTTGTGATAAAAACACTTGTACGTACTCAGTCATTATTGTTCGAGCCGCCGAACGAGACAGACCTTTCTGGGAAGTCATAATACTCTTGCAATGTTTGATCTCTTGAAATTTTATTTCAAGGACTCAAATATGGGTCGCCACCAAGAAGCCAACAATGCTGAATCAGCATTGCTAATGTCACACTCTTATAAACAGTAAGGAGGTTCATGTTCCGACATATACATATATACTATAGTGATTATGATGATTTATATGAATAAAACTATTGCATGCAAAATGCCAAATTAAAAGTTATGGTTTGATTTTCAGTTCAACACTAATTATAGGAAACCATGCGTGGTGTGTTATGTATGTTGTGCACAGCTGAAAAAGTGTACTCAGTTGAGGGAGAGAGCCTTAAAGGCTGAGGAGTGGCTCACATCTTTTATTAATAATGGTTTGAAAGTAAGCAGTAATTTTTTATTGAAGTGAAACTGCTTTATCGGCGTTGGAAAAAAAAATACCGTCACATTTTTCGGTTACGCGTCACGTCACAATTTTCCACAATCCATCTTTCAACAACTCGTTGCTACGCAATGCATGTATTGTAAGATGAGCATTTTAATATTTCTTTACTGTATTGTGTTTTAAATAATATACGAGTTTGATGATGTATATATATCATTTATTTAGTGTCCTACATATATATTTATATATATATTAAAGTGATCAGCAAAATCATAATTTAACTTTACTTAACCAATTTCTGTTAAGTTGCATATAGTAGATCATTTTTCGAAAAATAAGGTCATAAAGAAGTTTCACTTCTTACCTGTGTACACTAGTACACGCACACATGTTTTTTTAGGTAAGTTTTTATATATATAATTCTTGTCAATGATATTGTTAAGAGTTAACGCGACTCAATTTAAATTGCCATTAGAATTGTGAATAAACTCAATGTTTATTAGAACTATACAAACAAGCATAACACAGGTACAAAAATAAACAAACAACAAATCCAAACGCATTGCAGAAGGTCGTAATTCAATAAAACGCGCAAAGTCCTTCACTATTAGATACCCGAATGCACACACTTCACGTGCGTATCGTAACTGTAACTCCCTCCTCTCTCCATCAGACCGTCGTTTTATACTTCACAAATGCAATAAATCCACAACACCTGGCTAATGATGCTAACAAGCGAGTACGATAGGCTATTCTCCACAATAATTAGAAACATATGCTAATAAATAAGTGAACAAAAGAAGGTGATCAGAAAAGGATGACAATAAGTTCAAATGCCAACAGCTGTTTATAATAAAATGTGCTTTAACAGATTTCTATGGTGTAAGTTATGTTTCTGTCGGCGCCTAGGTTGTAACAATATGTTTTAGGTACATTAACATATACACTGATTTGATTGACTGTTTTTATCGGTGCAGGAATGGAGAAAGAATACAATTTCCTGCGGCCGGGAGGCCTCTCGTAAGAGGCAACAAAAAAGCCACAGCCAGGTGGTAGGGTATTTGCCCGACTGGAAGGCTACCAGCCCTGGTCTAAAGTATGCCGCCATAACAACCTTGAGTTGTGTTACGGCATTAGTGTTCAGGTTAAGGTCTCCCTTAAGAGAGCAGTAGCACATTTGTAGCACCTTTGGTGTTGCAAATGTCCTTATGCAATGGTAACCACTTTCCATCAGGTGGACTGTCTGCCTGTCTGAACTCAAGCAATAAAAAAAACTAGAATGTGTGTACAATATACTTATATATTTCAGCAATCACAAAAGATAGTATCAATAGCCAGTCTGACAAATGACCTTGATTCTATGTCTTATATTAAAGAACTTTTCCAATTTGAATGTAAACAATTAAAACAGATACTGTGAAAGAAATAGAAAGAGAAAATGAAGAGTGCGAAGAGTATGATCAAGAAGAGATCATTGACATCAAAGAAGAAGAAGGTAAGCAGCCAATTTAGATTAATATGATTTTATGCTTTTTATGTAGGTTTATTATGGCTTGGCACATAGACCTTTAAGCCAGATAATTTAGATTAATATGATTTTATGCTTTTTATGTAGGTTTATGGCTTGGCACATAGACCTTTAAGCCAGATCTTAGATTACAATATAATTTCTTCACTTTCTTAAGCCTATGTATAGGTCATCTGAACTGTAGGTTATCAACTAAAGCCATTTAAAGGAGATCTTGTGACAACACGAAAGGCCATACTTGAGTATACAATTCACATTTCTCACAAAAACACATAATTACTATTCAAAAACTATCAACATCCTACAACTATTGTTCATTTTAGAGTAATTTTACACATTTTTAGAAAATAAAACTGCACAGCACAACGTCTCCTTTCATCAGGTGACCAACTATACTCATTTACCGAGTTTTGTACTCTTTTCAAATCCTGTACTCTGAAAGTACTCATTTGTATGTTAATTAAATAAAATGAAGAAAAATTGAAGAAATGGAATGATGAGAAAATAGAACTTGACAAAAGATGGGTAGAAATCTTGCCCAACATTGGCCGATAGTTGGCCAACTTTTTAACTGTCCTCAATCGGAAAGGCATTTCGATTCTGATACGATCGTCACTTGCAGACAATATAGTTTGATAAGATGTGCGGGCTACCATAATTTCTATGTCAATTCGTACACTGCGATTTAGTCGGCCAACTTGAAATTGTATATATGCGGCCACCCTAAGTTGTGGTAGCGTAATGGCTGGCGCACGCGTCCTAAACTCAAAGGTCGCGGGTTCGATCCTGGCCGCAAAGCGTGCACCACTTGGGTGTTTTCTGACCTTACATCCGTGCAGGAACGGAGAAAGAATACAATCTCCTGCGGCCGGGCGGCCTGTCGCAAGAGGCGTCAAAACAACGCACAGCCAGGTGGTAGGGCATTTTCTCGACTGGATGGCTACCAACCCTGGTCTAGAGTATGCCGCCATAACAACCTTGTGTTGTGTTCCAGTCTCCGTTAAGAGAGCAGCAGCGCATTTGTAGCACTTTTGGTGTTGCAAATGTCCAAAGGCGATAGTGACCGCTTTCCATTAAGTAGACCGTCTGCCTGTCTGCTGAACTCCTGCTGTAAAAAAAACCTAATGTGCATATTGTTATATAAATAAATTACCACGTGCTAACAACGGTGAAGGAAAACACACATCCTGCACATCGAGATGACCGATGTGTCAAACCTTCCAAGCCGCCTTGGACAAGCGTGGCGGGTATACCGTCCATTCCCGTACCGTGGGAGGCCCGAACCCAGCAGTGGGACAGTTTTGGGCTGTTGTTATTATTTGTTATTATGGTACTACTGTACATGGACATAGTCTCTCAAAATCTTCAGATTCATGCCAGGAGGGGAATGTGGATGCTTTTGATGTTGAGCCAGGCACACTTTCGGACGACGAAGACCCTCACACAATCATGATCCTGAAGGATTTATTGCAAAGGGAAGTTCGAATCGTTCTGGAGAGGTTTGATGTAGGTAAGAGTCATCAAATTCGAAATATTAGAATTTTATTGTTTGATATCAGAGTTTATAGAACTATACAGACACGTATAACACTGGTACAAATATAACCTAGCACAACAAATCCGAAATTTCAGAAGGTCGTAATTCAGTAAAATGCGTAAAGTCCGTCACTATTAGATTCCCGAATGTACACACGTCATGCTTAGATAGATCGTAGTTTTCGCTCAACGGCCCCCCTCTAAATAAGGCCATCGTTTTATACTGCACAAAGCCAAATGTGCCCGCCCGGCAACGTCGATATAATTTCCTACAATTAACTTGTACTTGTAATCCGCAACACCTGGCTAATGATGTAGCCTGCAAATAAGTGAACAAAAGAACACGACCATAAAAAGATTACAATTAGTCAAAAATCGACAGGTAAAAAAATGTGCTTTTACAGATTAGGAGTGGAATTTGTGTTTTTTTATCGCACTGGTTACCGATCAATTCTTCTATTGTACTTATTAAATTATTGGTAATACTCTTGTATGTATCTTGTTTGACCGTGCAGGAACGGAGAAAGAATACAATTTCCTGCGGCCTGGCGGCCTGTCGTAAGAGGCGACAAAACAACCCACAGCCAGGTGGTAGGGTATTTGCCCGACTGGATGGCTACCACCCCTGGTCTAGAGTATGTCGCCATAACAACCTTGAGTTGTGTTCCGGCATTAGTGACCAGGTTCCAGGCTCCCCAAAGAGAGCAGCAGCGCATTCGTAGCACCTTTGGTGTTGCAAATGTCCATAGGCGATGGTAACCGCTGTCCATCAAGCGGGCCGTCTGCCTGTGTGCTGATCTCCTGCAATAAATAAAAAAATGTAAACTATTTTCCTGTGTGCAATAAAGCTATTCTGTTTTTGGAAAAAGACACTGTACAGATTGCAGAACTCATTCCCAAATAAATGAATAAAAGTCCACTTTCCCCGGAAAGGGAAATGAATCAAAAACGAAAAAAAATGATTCAAAATGATAGTTAAAAAACAACTAAACAAATACGCTTTTATACAAAATACAACTAAAAAACAGAAAATAAATTTGAATTAAAAATAGTGTAAGAAAAAAATGATTTTATTGTAAAAAAAGGGTGCATGGTATCAATAGTTTTAAATATTTTATGAACAGATATGAGTAGAAGGGTTATTTTGATAATATCCTGAAAAGCACTCCACGCTTTTTTACAATAAAATAAATTTTTCTTACACTATTTTTAATTCAAATTGATTAAAATTTATTTTCTGTTTTTTAGTTGGATTTTCTATAAAAGCGTATTTTTGAAAAAAATTGAAACTATTATTTTTAATTTTTTAGTGATTATTTAATGATTTAATTCGCTTCTCCATGGAAATTTTGCAAGAAGAATTAAATACAGTCTTATGATAAAATGGAACATTATGTAAAAATAAGTTTTTTAAAAAGGTTTTTACATACAAGCTTTTGAGATCCTGCATGTAGCAGCAGAGTGCTAGCCAAGACAAGTAAAGCGAGCCCAAACACGACGGGTCTATCTTGTTTAGTACTGGAGTTCCTATGGCCACCTTCAGACTCCATCATCAAATCAGCTCCATGGTATCATATTATTGCACTGTCACGCGATATAAGTACACGAGCCCTAACACGATGGGTCCATCTTGTTTAGTACAGGAGTTCCTATGGCCACCTTCAGACTCCATCATCAGATCAGCTCCATGGTACCATATTATTGCATTGTCACGCGATATACATATGCGTGCAAAATTTCAGCTCAATAGGAAACCGGGAAGTCGGTCAAATTTAACTTGAAAGATTCCGTTACATATTAACATACATACTGCATATTAATATAGTAAGTTAGCTTGTTTTTGCTTTGCTTTCAGAGGCACCACCGAGAAAAAGCAGATTGAAGGAAGCACCGCAAAAAGTGAAGCGAATTGAGCTAGACGAAACAAATGAGGACAAAAGTGTTTCAGCTGATGCTAGTTTAAAAGTAATTCCAAATAATAACTGCGAAACATCTATTACAAGTTCTTCTAAAAACTTATCAGTGAATACAAATGTGGAAAGTTTTAAAAGCAAACCAGCTGCAGAGTCTATTTTTAATTGCTCTCTAGTGAATATGATTTCACCAAACGTTAAACTGGAAAATGTGGTTGTACAAAGCGATGAAACACTTATTACCAAAATTCCTTATGAAAATGCTGGAAATGAAATTTTCAAATGTCTTGAGAATGCAGATCTACTTGCTCCAAGTACTACAGTAGACAGATGTGATCAAGGAAATATATCAAATGTTTTTAATAAGATAGCTCTAGAAAATAATTTCTTATGCCATACATGTCGGTATGTATGTGCCACAAAAAGAGAATTAAATAGACACCTTTGTAAACATACTGGAGAGAAACCCGACTCATTTGATTATAGTAGTTCAATTAAAATTGATTTAGTAACACATGTAAATAATGAACATACAGAAGAAAAGCACTTTTCATGTCACATTTGTCAGTACAAACATGTTGACAAGTATGAATTCAATAGGCATCTTTGTAAATCCACTGGAGAAAAACCATATGCATGTTATTTATGCGATAATAGATATTTAAGTAGGTCCGAAATGCAAAGACATATAAAGTATATACATACAAAGGAAAAAACCTTCTCATGTCATATATGTCAGTACAAATGTGTTGAAAAAAGTCATTTAAATACACACCTTCGCAAACACACAGGGGAGAAACCATATATATGTGAATTATGTGACTATGCATGTTCAATAAAAAGTAATTTGAAAATGCATGTAAAGCGTAACCACACAAAGGAAAAAAACTTCGCATGTCATATATGTCGGTACAAACATGTTGACAAGTATGAATTCAATAGGCATCTTTGTAAATCCACTGGAGAAAAACCATATGCATGTTATTTATGCGATAATAGATATTTACGAAGGCCCGACTTGCAAAGACATATAAAGTATATACATACAAAGGAAAAAAAATTCTCATGTCATATATGTCAGTACAAATGTGTTGAAAAATGTCATTTAAATACACACCTTCGCAAACACACAGGGGAGAAACCATATATATGTGAATTATGTGACTATGCATGTTCAGTAAAAAGTAATTTGAAAAAGCATGTTAAGTCTAAACACACAAAGTAAAAAACTTCTCATGTCATATATGTCAGTACAAATGTGTTGAAAAATGTCATTTAAATACACACCTTCGCAAACACACAGGGGAGAAACCATATATATGTGAATTATGTGACTATGCATGTTCAGTAAAAAGTAATTTGAAAATGCATGTTAAGTCTAAACACACAAAGTAAAAAACTTCTCATGTCATATATGTCAGTACAAATGTGTTGAAAAATGTCATTTAAATACACACCTTCGCAAACACACAGGGAGAAACCATATATATGTGAATTATGTGACTATGCATGTTCAGTAAAAAGTAATTTGAAAATGCATGTTAAGTCTAAACACACAAAGTAAAAAAACTTCTCATGTCATATATGTCAGTACAAATGTGTTGAAAAATGTCATTTAAATACACACCTTCGCAAACACACAGGGGAGAAACCATATATATGTGAATTATGTGACTATGCATGTTCAGTAAAAAGTAATTTGAAAATGCATGTTAAGTCTAAACACACAAAGTAAAAAAACTTCTCATATCATATATGTCAGTACAAATGTGTTGAAAAAAGTAATTTAAATATACACCTTCGCAAACACACAGGGGAGAAACCATATATATGTGAATTATGTGACTATGCATGTTCAATAAAAAGTAATTTGAAAATGCATGTAAAGCGTAACCACACAAAGGAAAAAAACTTCTCATGTCATATATGTCAGTACAAATGTGTTGAAAAATGTCATTTAAATACACACCTTCGCAAACACACAGGGAGAAACCATATATATGTGAATTATGTGACTATGCATGTTCAGTAAAAAGTAATTTGAAAAAGCATGTTAAGTCTAAACACACAAAGGAAAAAAACTTCTCATGTCATATATGTCAGTACAAATGTGTTGAAAAATGTCATTTAAATACACACCTTCGCAAACACACAGGGGAGAAACCATATATATGTGAATTATGTGACTATGCATGTTCAGTAAAAAGTAATTTGAAAATGCATGTTAAGTCTAAACACACAAAGTAAAAAAACTTCTCATGTCATATATGTCAGTACAAATGTGTTGAAAAATGTCATTTAAATACACACCTTCGCAAACACACAGGGGAGAAACCATATATATGTGAATTATGTGACTATGCATGTTCAGTAAAAAGTAATTTGAAAAAGCATGTTAAGTCTAAACACACAAAGGAAAAAAACTTCTCATGTCATATATGTCAGTACAAATGTGTTGAAAAATGTCATTTAAATACACACCTTCGCAAACACACAGGGAGAAACCATATATATGTGAATTATGTGACTATGCATGTTCAGTAAAAAGTAATTTGAAAATGCATGTTAAGTCTAAACACACAAAGTAAAAAACCTTCTCATGTCATATATGTCAGTACAAATGTGTTGAAAAAAGTAATTTAAATATACACCTTCGCAAACACACAGGGAGAAACCATATATATGTGAATTATGTGACTATGCATGTTCAATAAAAAGTAATTTGAAAATGCATGTAAAGCGTAACCACACAAAGGAAAAAAACTTCTCATGTCATATATGTCAGTACAAATGTGTTGAAAAAAGTCAATTAAATACACACCTTCGCAAACACACAGCCAAAAAACCGTATGCATGTGAATTATGTGACTATGCATGTTCAATAAAAAGTAATTTGAAAATGCATGTAAAGCGTAACCACACAAAGGAAAAAAACTTCTTATGTCATATATGTAACTACAAATGTATTAGAAAGTGTGATTTAAAAACACACCTTCGCAAACACGGAGAAGAAACAGTATGCCTGTGAGTTATGTTATTATGCATGTTCAGAAAAAGAAACATTGAAAAAAATCATTTAAAGTATAAACACACAAAGGAAAAAAGTCATATGTGATATATGTCAGTACAAATGTGTCGGAAAGTGCGAATTAACTAAACACCTTCGCAAATACACGGGAAACAAACTGTATATATGTGATTTATGTGATTTTAATTATTCAAAAAAATT